>JAFEMH010002463.1:167500-339744 GCA_022495995.1 Adenophora triphylla var. japonica
TGGAGCGATGTTGGAGGTTGAAGGGGAATTGGAGGTTTGGTTGAGGAAGGTCGGTTTTGGTTGGTGAGTTCGCCGGTGAGGGATTTGGTGAGGGAGAGTTACTCCGGTTGACTTGGAGAGAGGAGGACGCCGGTGGGGGTTGAATTGGTGTTTGATTGGATTGGGGAGAAGGCAATTGAGACAGAGGGAGGTTAGGCGATGGTGGTGGTTGAAGTTGGGTTGTTGTCCGGTGAGGTGAGATATGGAGGAGCTTGGGCCGGCAATGGAGGGAGGGAGTTGTTCCCCTGTGAAAGAAGCTCCGTGTTTGCGAGTGAGAGAAAGCGAGAGAGAATGAGCCGTTATTTAAAACACGTTTTTTGTTAAGTTAACAAAAAACGCGTTTTTTATAAGTTTTTGGCAAAATTCAAAGCTTAAAATATAAAAAATATCAAATAATTCAAGAAGACACCCAACTAATTGGAACGAGAAGTTGATATGAATTTATTCAAAAGTACTATCAAGGATCGCATCCACCATTTTGAAACGTGCCTCATCATCTTCCAAGCCATTAAAATAATCAAGGAATTGAGGCTTAAGATATCAATATATATATAAAAGCTGAAGTGCATAAGAACATTTCTAAAAACAGAAATTTGGGCGGGAAACTGAAAATTCATTTTTGGAAATAAAATTTTGCTTCAAATGCTACAACCAGAAATCATTAAAACTATTTAATCAATCATTAATTACAATTGCATGCTTGCTCGGACTTCAAATAAATTAATTATTACAATTAATTCTAACCTAACTACATGGAATACAAACAATCACCTCTTTTGAGTTAAATCCATATTCTACAAATACAAAGGCATACTCAGATTTCTTGCTGCTTTCTTTCTTTGATTTATCTGGAATCTTTCTTTGCTCTTCTGTTTTTTCTTTCTTCTGTATGTTGCCCGCCATTTCACCTCTTCCTTTCAATTTCATCATATACACTAAATAAAAAAATTGAAACTTTAGTATATTTGAAATAAAACAGTGGTTCAAACAAGTAATTATGTTATCACTTTATTGCAAAACAAAGTTAAATGGTCTTACATTTTCATCTCTTCCTATTCACCTTCTTTCATCCATGATATGTGAACACGGATACATGATATGTCAACACGAATACATGATAGAGAGAAAGTAAAGGGACACCCATATTGGTGTCAAGAAAATATATAATGATGCAGGTAAAAGTATGGTCTTTATACTAATATTTAGCCTTTAAACAAATTAGATTATCCAATTTCTATAATCTTTTTAAAAGCAAATGTCATTAATATTTTTTTATAAGAACCGCAAATATGCTTAGCAAATAGTTGAAAATTCTTAGTTAATACCTATCTTGGTTGTTTGACCACTTAATTAAATTGAGGTTACCTCGAGCATCTATTGTTGTTGTAAATATGCTTTGTATATCAATTCTTAGCTCGAGAGAAGCTCCACAACAAGTCATCCATCAACTTTAGCCTTTGCAACCATTTCTTTGCGGTTGGATTACTAACATTCTCACATCTTGATGAACCTATTAAGAAAAATTTATGAAAAGTTTACTGAAATGATTGTCAGGGTATTTTCTTACAAAAAAAATTATAAAAAAATGGAAAAGTAAATACTCATGATATCTAACACTATTTGAAATTTTAACAAACCAATTTAAGTTACAAGTTTTGATTCATGAGAGGGAGTTCTATAGAAAGATACTATTTCTGGACAAATAAGAAAAGGGAGGGGGTTTAAGTTACAAGTTTTGATTCATGAGAGGGAGTTCTATACAAAGATACTTCTTCCGTCCCGCAATGTTTGTCACATTTCCCATTTTTTATTGTTCCAAAAAATATAGTCCAATCATAATAACAATGTAAAATAATACTTACTCCATCCCTAAACGAGAGTCCCATTTAAATTTTCAAACATTTAAAGGTTACATTATAAGTTTAGAAAATTTAGTGATTTTGAAGCTTTAATTTTGGATATGAGACTAACTTTTTGGGACAAAGAAAAAGGAAAAATGGAAATATCATTTTGAGACAGAAGAGGCAGTAATTAAAAATTGATTGAACATCCAAAAAGTTTTCTTTTAATAATATTCAATTATATATAAGACATATATGCAGTTGAAATTTTAGAAACTGATGGAGTAACGGGGTTGGTGTTTTAATATTTGGTTTCAATTCATTTGGAAATGGAGTGGAATACTACTCAAAATCTCAAACTAATCCTACCAGTATGCTAAGTGGTGAAAAATCTCAAGCCCATGTGAAGATAAAAGGCCTGTTTAAGGGTTTTATCACCAATACTCTTAAATTAGATCTATATTTTTTTTTTCTGTTAGATATTGAGATAAAAAGTCAATAGATATACTAATAAATATTTTTTTTTTCTTTAGATCTAACTATATTCCTGTCAGATCTGTAATTCTAATATAAGTTTAATAACGTAATATATATAAGAACAAATTAAACTGGAAATTTTGATTTTTAAAAAAAAGTCATGGAAAATATATTTTTCAGTTAGATCTTGATACTAAAAAAATTACGATAATTCCTAATAACATCTATACGAAAAAAGAAAAATATTTTATTACATTCTGAATACTGCTTAAGATGTTTGGTCTTGAGCTATGTGTATATTGAAACATAATTGAAGTATTTGCAGGTGATGCATGCACCAGAGATGGAGATGTTGTAATTTTCATAAATGTTTGGAATATTTAAATAAGTATTTCTTTCTTTAATTAAGATCATAAATGTTTCACTTTTATGTTAATCAAAAAATTGATTTTTTTTGATTGATTAACTTAAATTTTAAAAAGTGTTCTTTTCATGCGTTTAACGCACGGATGGCATACTAGTTAAGATAATGAAATTATCCAAAAGATCCTCTATTAGCTTAAGGAATCACAATTTACCTTGAAACCGTGAAACAACAGCACTGGGCCAGAAACATACTCCTTCCTTCCCAGCAGAGTGTGGATTTTTGATCAATCTTGACCAACTTTGACCACTAATTTAAATAAATAATAATGATCCTAATAAAAATTTAAAAATTTGTTATTGTATCACGCTTAATAATATTAACAATAACATTTTTTTAATTTTTATTAGGATCATTATTATTTATTTAAATTAGTGGTCAAAGCTGGTCAAGGTTGATCAAAAATCCACACTCCGCTAAAACGGAGAGAGTACTTCCCTGTACGAATCATATTACAGTTATTACAATTCCTAACAAGACAAATAAATTTATACACATTTGGGAGAAAATTTGATCGAGTTACCCAAACAAGAATAAATAAAAGTTCTTAGCTTGGAATGATTAGAATAATAACAGTTGCGCCTAATTTCTCTACAGATTCAAGCATATAAAGTTTAATGTGATCACCAGAACCCGGTGAAACAAGCAAGCTTCCAAATCAACAATTAGCAAGAAAAAGAGTTGAACTGGAAAAACTGCTGATAATTGGTCGAACATGCAAACACGATTACACAAAATATGTGAAGATTTGAAGAATCAGGAATGGGGAAATGGTGCAAAATGGGAGTAGAACAGAGTTAGATCTTTGAAGTGATTACACAAAATATGTGAAGATTTCAAGATTTCACAGTTTGGGTGTATCAACTCAAACCTAATTTGTCTGTAGTTTTGATTTTTGTCGCCGCCGTCGGGTGTGTGGTTTTTGAGCGAATAGCGTTAAAGGGCATGATAGGTACGAAAATAATAATCCCAGCCTTGGATATGGAAGGGATTAATAATACCTCCTCCATATTAGGATAATTAGTGAGGGGATTAAGGCCTAATCCCACTCAAACGTCTTAATTATTCCGATGCCTTATTTACAACCAAACACCGTATTAATAAATCTTATTAATCCTGATGAATGTTATCCTGTCTTAAGCCTTTTAACCAAACGGCCCCTAATAGTATTAGTTAACTATAATAGTTACTGTATATGTTAACTATTACTAATAATAGTATTAGTTAACTACTAGTACATCACCCGTGTGTTAAACACACGGGAAGAACACTTTTTAAAATTTACGTTAAACAACATAAAAAATTCAATTTTTTTATTAACATAAAAGTGAAACAGTAATGATCTTAATTAAAGATGATACTTTACTTGTAGAATTTTAAAACTTGAAATAGCGCTAAATATTGGTTTGGTATTTGTACAATCTTAAACCTAACTAAATAAGTATGGTTTTTCTAGGATTGTAGATTCTTTGTATATCCGTCAACCCATAAAAGTAATAAAAAATTGTGAGACCTGCATTAAGTGAACTAAATCAAATACTCCAATCAATAGCAAAACAGAGCACTCCTAATGAGATATAACCTTGGGAAAAAATTGTGTTAATCAATGTGAAAAACAATTACTCATCTTGCAGAAACACATAAAGCTGAATAAATCTTGCAACAAAAAACCGGATGTCATGAATATTGATTACCCCATTCAAAAGTTTTTTACAACTAAAATTAAAAAAGGCAAAAAATGAAATTGTTTTCAGTCAAACATACCCAAATAAAAGTATTTTACAACCAAAATAAAGAAGTTGTTCAAATTACTATTTTGTCAAATCTATGACACTTGTGTCAATCTTCTTTGGTTTTATCCATCGATTCCATTCGAGCCTCTTAGACCTTCTAACTCTTGGACGCTGAAGTGGACTGCCTTGTGCTTCATCTTCAACAACAGCTTCATTCACAACCTAACAAAGACACAACATTAGTACATAAATATTAAAAGAACTAAAAATAACATATAGTGCAAACTAAGTCTCTTTATAACCTCATTTTCAGCCAAAAGTGTATTTGCCTCTGCCTCATTTAAAGCATGGGACAAATCCTTCAATAACATATCACAATCATTAATCAAAAATTCACATTCAGGAATTACTGGAACAATTTGTTTAGCCAAATGACATCCTCGCTTATTATGACCACTTTCATTGCACAAACTACATTTTTTGGTTCTTGTCCCTTGCGTTCCTTCCACTTCAAACTGCAAACAAAAATAAAAAAAAAAATTATAAATTACAACACAGTTAAAATACCAATACATTATAACATTATAAGATAAATTAAAATAGTTTACCTCAATACCATCTTGTTCTTTACTCAATGGACAACCCCTTTTGTTATGTCCACTTTTGTTGCACAAACTACATTTTTTGGTTCTTCTCCGATGTGATCCTTTCACTTCAACCTGCAACAAAAAATAAAAAAAATACTAAATAAGAACACAGTTAACATACCAACAAATTATATCATTATTCCATAAAATAAAATTGTTTACATCAACAATATCTTGTTCTTTTTACGCCTTTGGGACATCCCCTTTTGTTATGTCCACTTCTCTTGCAGAAACTACATATATATGACCTGGTATCATGTGAGGCTTCCCCTTGAACCTTCAACAAAAAATAAAAATAAATATAAGTATAATGTGCTAATGACGTCTGGCATCAAGGAATAATTGAAATGGTTATTGATGGGCTGCACAAATATTGCACCATCAACACCTGCAACACCTGCTTCTTTCAATACTAATGATAGTGTAAAGGAGACTGAGTGTTTCCAGTCCTATGCCTTACTAAAATGGGAACTCCTTGATTGGTAGATTAAACTTCTTGTACGGAACAAACTAATGAATAAATGAGCAGTAAGCAAAATTAAAAACCAATACGGTTCGGCCAACAATTACCACCCAATGATTGTTATAAACGTAAGTTGGTTAAACACTTGTGAATCATGACAAATATCAAAGCTATTAGAAGTAAGAATCTATCACAACCACATGAAATCTTCTCGGTAGCATTCCTTTTCAATTGGACACTGTTCCAACAATTATAATAGAAGCCACTATGAAACAAATGAATACAACAGGTAACAATACATACAAAATTTAATATTGAAGATTCAGTCTTTAGTGATGTTGCAAACCCTGATTTTGTAATTCCATCGCAATTGAACTGGACTTTAGTTAACCAATACTTCTTCTAAACAGAGAGAGCTAAGATCTGCAAAAAAAAAAAACAATAACAATTCCTAAGAAAGAAAAAATCAATTGACACTGTTATATGAGCTATGGTAGAGGAGTATTTCATATGCAGCTAAGTAAGAAATTGTCTATCATGGATTGAAAGCAGCTTCTAGTATCATATACCAAACAAAAACTCTGAAATTCATTTGAAAACCACAAATTAGAATAACAAACCTAGAGAAGCAGGTTCTAGTATCCTATAGCTACCAACTGAACAAATGAAATGACAAAATCGGATGAACAAATAAAAATATCACAAAGTTCCAATGCGGATGATTGAAATAGAGGAAAGGGTGATTCAATTGGATATGCAAATCAGAGACTAATGGTTAGGGTTTACATAAAATTGACTTTGTATTATTGATTTTAGTATACAAAATATGCATTACATTGTTTTAGCACCCCATTAGCAGTTCAGCAAAACTACCTCCAAAGGGATTTTTATTGTCCAAATAGATAAGAACATATCAAAGAGATGAAATAGAAAATAAAAGGAAATAAGAAGAAATTAGTAGAGGAAATTGCGTTTACCTGGACGTTGGGAAAAAAAAGGAAGACACTGAAGCGTCTAACAAACGATCGGGAAAGAAAGAGGGGGCGGCGACCGTGAATGGGGGAGGTGAGCCGAAGGTAGGTGAGGTTTTGGGGAAGAAAGGGTTTTGGTGCAATTTGTTAATTGCTGATGACGGAAGGGAGTAATGAGAAACAGAGAAGAAGAAGATTAGCGGTCAGAATAATAAACCGCTTAGCTTATCGAGGAAGCTAGGCCATCCAAAAAAAAAAATCTTTATTGACATGAAAGTGAAATACATTATTTATGATCTAACTTAAAGAAATAAATACTTTTTTAAAATAACAAACATCTATGAATATTACAAATTTTGGAAAATTTCCTTATAAACAACATTTGTAGTTTCATTGGTGAGGTTTCCTTCATCATCGCACATTAATATCTTCAATCCATGGCGATTTGTGACCCTAGACAATGCAACGTATAACTGACCATGACTGAAAACAGGCTTCTTCAAGAAAATTCCGACATTTGAAAGAGATTGACCCTGACTTTTATTGATTGTCATTGCATATGACACAACCAACGGAAACTGTCGCCTCTGTAATTTGAATGGCAACCGTATATCTGCTGGAGTCAATGTCATTCTCGGAATAAATACAGTATCACCAACATTACTACCGTTTAGAACTTTCCCTTCGAGAACATGATTTCCGAGCCTTGTAATAATTAACCTTGTTCCATTACATAACCCTGAACAATGGTCAATGTTTCTCAAAGAACATGACCGGTGTACCGACCTTTAAATGTATTTCATGAGTAGGTAGACCGTAACACTTGATAGTGTTTAAAAACTCCGTCGAATGAAGATCTTCAAAGAAACTGGAGTTATCTTCAGATTTGCAAATAGAATCAGAACTTAAATAAGTCCTTTGTTCGAGATTGGTTATACGAAACCATATAGGCATTAATGTTCTCAACCACATCCAGGGTTGGAGCAAGAATGGCTCTTCCTCGTAGAATAATCGTGATCATTAAAATGATCAGTGAAATTGGGATATGTGCTTTCAACAATAGACTTGATGAAATCATCTGACTCATTAACAATCAAGTCATCAGGAATCTTTATTGTGGCTTCACCATCATTATCATTACCATATGACCCATCCCCAACACTCAATATCCACTCGAGAAAGCCTTGAGTTCTAAACCACTTTCATCATTTTCAATTTGTTGTAGTCTCATATTCTTGGAAAGCCTCAAAACTTTGACATGAGACCATAAATATGATGAATTGATCGTGGCCATAACAACATCTTGTCTGGTACCTTTAGGAATGACTAGAAGTATCTCGACGGAAGTCTCCACCCATAACCAATGTCTTGCCTCCAAACGGTTGATTCAAACTATCTCGTGTGATTGAACCTCATTATGTCCCTCAACGTTCTCAGTGCTTCAAAACAATATCTATGAACCATAGGTGCTTCATCCCAAATTATAAGCTTAGTTTTAATCATAAGCTCACCAAGAGGAGTACCTTGTTTGATATTACATGTTGAATCTTCATCCAAAGTTAATGGAATTGCAAACCCTGGAATGACCAAGATTTGACCATTAGGGAGTAAGAGTGATGCTATACCACTTGATGCCACATTTAATACGATTTCACCCTTAGATCGTAACGCCGATGAAAGAATCTTCCACAAAAAAGTCTTTCCAGCCCACCCGCATCCATATAAAAAGAAAACTCGTCCAACATTAAGATCAATGTCATTCATAATAAGGTTGTAAGCATGCCTCTGTTCGTCAGTACATAATTTCAATAATCGCTTGTGCTCAGCCTCCAATGAATTTCTATCATAGTTCAACTCTTCTAAAATCATTCTATTGTTGTAAATAGTGGGATCAAAATCGCTTGGATAAGGCATATCAGGAAAGTCACGAAGGCTTTTTCCTCTGCTACGCAAAAGTTTTTCAATCTCCAAGAGAGTAAGATTTTTGATTTCTTCATCGCTTAGTTTAAGTCCTAGAAAGAAGAATATATATATTAACTGGTATTAGAGAGTAAGTAAATAGTTTAGAATTAAGTTTCTATGGGAATTTGTAGAAGAGAACAAAATAAATAAAATATATTATAAATTATAAATTAAATTGGCTAGAGTATAATGGATTACCTTCATGATCTAAAAGACGTCTTTGATTGTAAAGAATGTCATCCGACAAAAATTCAAAGCAACTATGCCAAACATATTCAGGCCTTGAGTAAGATCCTGACATCAATAAACGGACAAACATGGTTCTCAATGATGAAGCACTTCCCCATTGACTTGCCTCTTTTATACCATCAACGTACTCCTTATCATCATCAAGCAAACCCAAAGCATAACATGCATCTCTAAAAGAACCATGTTGTTGATTACCAACACGTCTAATTTCCTCATAAGAAGTTGGACCGCGCACAAAATTAAGCAAAGTTCTCAAATAATATAATTCACCTTGTCCAGGAGCTACAAAAAATATACGACCAATCTTGAAACCACGTTTTCTAGGATCCCACCTTCTTTCTTTCTGATTCCAAAAAAATTTTGTAGGGAACTCAAAGCATATGTCAAACTCTTTGCTAGATCTCCATATTTTTCATTTGCTTCCATCCATGCAAGAAACATACTTTCTCGTGAAGTTGGACGATCTAGCACCTGTGTCAATTGCATCATCATCTTGGAAGACAATATTTTGTTCACCCGGTAGATGGAAAGACAGTCTTTCAATGTAAGGGTTTCGTAATGAATTTCATAACCCAACAATCTCCAAGAAGCTTCACAAGGTGATATGAATCTACAATCTAAGTAATTCTTAATCTCATCAACAATTGCTTTGCTGCCATCATCATTAGCTGTCTTACAAAATGTTACAGTAACTCTATCTTGTCCTTTGCTTACATATTTGCAAAGATATTTGATAGACCTTGACTGATTGCACCATTCAACATTGACATGAGCACCATATTTCATCAACAACACCCGATTGTGAGGGACTACATATCTGTTGTCAAGGTTAACTCCCTTCACAACTACCGTACGACCATTTTCTGGGCGCTTGTAAATTGCATATCCATCTTCATCAATGATTGTCTTCTCACAGAATTTCTTTGGAAAATATTTGGTGCAACGACCCTTAGCCATGCATGGAGAGTTATGCCCCGTTTCCCACAAGGACCATGAATCATCAAATCCTTCACAAAGCATTGTAATATTGCGGATCTATAGATTCATCCGAATCTCAAAGATATTATTTTGTCTATTCTATCTACGGTAGAATCATCGTGTTTACGATCAAGCCATAAGATGATATGAACATGTGGCGTACCACGTTTCTGATACTCAATTGTGTAAATAACTGTAACAATTAGAAATTATAAAACATAAGCTGATAGTAACATTAATTTTATATAATAGAAGAAATAAAATTATGTTAAAAAATATAAAATTCAATTCATAAAATGGAAAATAAGAGATGAAATAAATTCATACCTGCTAGAACTTTTCCAAAGATTTCTTTCTTTTCTAGATCATCCATCAATTCATCTAACTTGGCTTTAAAAATACGGCACATAATATCAGCCCTATCTTGTGGTTGTTTGCCATTCTTTCTTAGGAATCGTTGAACTTCAGGCCATTTTGGATTACATGTGAATGTAATTAAAAGATTAGGATAACCAATCCATCTGCAAATTGCCATTGCATCTTGATAATTTTGGATCATGAATCTCGCACCTCCAACAAAGCTAGATGGCAAACATATTCTTTTGCCACGAGTTGAAGGGTCATGTTCTCCCTTAGCAAGAGCTTCAGTCAAACCTTTATACATTTCACATCGTAGTTGCTTTTGATGTGTCCTCATAAAAGTCAAACGTCCTGCCTCGACCATTGTCCATGTATCAACTAAGTATTGTTGAAACAATCTTTCGGACTAAAAAATATTATCAGACTCTGACTCTCTTTGATGCATCCTATAAGCAAAGTACTCTCTCATGCTCAATTTATAGCGTTTGCCATCTGTTGATTCGGTTTGGACATCCTTGAGAAAAATAGATTCTCGATAACCATCTTGTCCAAATAAAAATAGCAAGGGATATTGCAAGCCTAAGTAAGAAGGATGAAGCTCGGTTATCCTTTGAAGCAACCCTGTCTGAGTCTCGATAACAATATCCCTCTCTCCAATTGAATTCTCGAAATCTCCGACCAATAACAATGCAACATCATCTTTAGTTGGTAGATCATAGCATCGATCATCAGTTTTACGCCTAGCAATTAGTTTTAGTCTCAAATTGGTTTCATTTTTTTCTTGCAAGGAGTCACGAACCATTCGAAATGACTTCACAAGAACATTATTCTCATCAAGAATCTTCTTCAAATCATTAACAATCTCTTCATGCAAAAGCTTCTTAATTTGATCTTCCCTATTTTGTTTCATTAAATAAGAAAATGTAAATATTAAAAAAAACAAAATAATGATGCATTAAATAACACAAAAATAGTTTAGAAATTATAGACATACCCAATGCAACGAATTCTATTGTCAACTTCATGCTCCGTGTCATAAATATACAACTGAGCAAATTTAGGAGGGTTCCCTTCAGTTGGTATCAAACCACCAATGTAATGGTAGTTCTGACCATATAATTTGAAAACAGGTGGACTATTTCCCCTATTAACACCATGATCAATCTTACCTCCCATAGAAGTAAATGAGAACATCATATTATAGGATCGAATGTTTGACTTAAAAAGTCGACTTTTCTCGTAATCGCCATATAATAAATCTTTAAATAACTTCGGAAGTTCAGCATTGGAGGTAATTGAACTTTTCCATGCATACAACAACCAGAATACTTTGGTGCCAACGTTGACTTGAAACGTTTATTCAACCTCTCCGCATACCAAAACATTGCATTGCAATGGGGACATACGTGTAAAGGGTCACCAAAATCCATGTAAACTATATGGGAAAAGAATATTTATTAAAACTAATATAAAAAATATAATATTGAACATAGTTTTGAACATAATATTATAAATAAAAATAATGTAAAACGTACCTCCAAAGTAAAATAATTATCATCATCCAAATTATTGAGATTAAATGGAACCGGGAAATAAATGAGCCTAAATAATTGGAAAAAATTAATATTATTAAAATAATTAAAAATAATGTAATAAAATTTCTTATATAAAGATAAAGATTAGGAAAACAGAATTACTCTTTCGTTTTCTATTCTTATTTGGATCACAGCTCAACTGGACTTTGAAGGCTTTTCTCGAGGAGTAGAATTAGAAACAATGGACTGATCGGAGGCGATATCTCGTATAAAGACATAACTTTAAATTAGAAGTGAATTTAAAAAATTAAAAACACAAAAAATTACAAATGAAATTAGAAATTTGAAATATACTAATAATAATGAAATATTTACCAATTTTGCTTTTTGACGTAGCAAGAGTAGGTGTAACAAATGAAAATCCTTCATCATTGGTCAAGTCAATTATTTCCGACGACGGTGTCCCTATAAAAAAAGTAAAAAGGGAATAAATTTTTAAGCCGTTGGGAAAGATAAAAATTTAGAAATGGGAAGGAATAGTTACCCTTTATCGATATTTTGTTTTTTTTAATAAATTGAGATTCATTGGCGCCTTCAATTTTTGTGACTTCAAATTAAATACTTGTGAATCGAAGGGGTGTTTCTTGCAAAGTAGTTCCATTACCATTGTTTGATATACTACTTCTTACCACATTCCCTGTCATATTAAAGATAAAATGATTTTGTCAATAAGTGTTATAAATATTGACAAAAAAGAATATGTACCATTACCATTAGTTATATCTGAAAATGGCATGATTTGAGAAGATTGACGGGAACTTGTTGTCGATGAAGCCACAGGCATTATATTATATTGAACATTATTTTCTGCAAAAAAAATGATATGTCAACAAAATAAAGCACAAAATAGGTACATTTTTTTTTGGCTTTAATTAATATATAAATGACACTATGAAACGAAAATTGTCTAGGAAATTTGTTAAAAAAAAAAAAAAAGTAGAGTAATTTATAAGATAATAATATTGTAAAGCCAAATAAAATGATTGGAATAAACACACACTTTAACTACACAGTTGTTTTTCCCAAGCCCGCCCAAAAAAAAAACCAACCCATTTAAAAAAAAGCCCAAATCCAAATAAACTAACCTAATTTTCCCTACGTCTGGAATAGATTTTAGAACCATCCAGAACAAACCCTAAATTTCAACGCCGACCTATACCCTTTCGTTCCCAAACCAATACTCGATGAAGGGCGTCGAAAATGAGGTTCCAGTTATGGATAATCAAGGGTTGATTGATAAGATCGAGGGTGATTGTTTACGCCTCGCTTCTCCTTCTCTTCCAAAATCTCAGCCTTCCCAATATTTCGAAGGTATAATTTCTAAGAACTACTTATCAATTTACTTTTTGATTGTAATTTTAATACTTGAATATTATTTATGTCAAATATTTTTGAATCAAGGGGTTATTGTTTAAGACTCCATTTTTTTTTGATACCAAATTCAGTTCTTTGATTTCGAAGGTAAAATTTCTTAGATCTACTAATAAAATTACTTTTTAATTCACTTTTTAATTGTAATTTTAAGGGTTGGGACCAAGATCGAGGGTGATTGTTTACGCCGCTTCTCCTTTTGAAGACACAATTCGCCATTTACGACTCCATTTTTTTTAATCAAAATTCAGCTTCTTTGATTTCGAAGGTAAAATTTCTTAGATCTACTAATAAATTTACTTTTTAATTTACTTTTTAATTGTAATTTTAATACTTGAACCTGATTTAGGTCACATATTTTTAATAAAGAGTCGTCTTCAATATATTTTTATTACTTCCATCTGTTTTAGGTCTAATACTTTGAATCAAGTTTGCTACTTTTTTTATAAAATATAAGAATTATTGATCGAAGACTGCAAGAAACATTGTTATGATGTAATTTTAAAGTCCTTTTTTTTTCAAATTGATTTTGTTGTCTAATGATTATAAATAATATCTTCATGACTGTGGTGTATTCAGAAAATGAACCCCAAATTTTTGATACGAATTTATTGGGAATGTATTTGCTTTAAAATAGGAAATTTTGACAAATAAATGAAACCCTTATTTAGGATAACTAAAAGCTTACTGTATGTAATGAAACTAATAAAAATAAAAATTGATAAGAGAAAAGGACAAAAGTCTAATATATATATTAAACATAAATAGAAAAAAAAAATACAAACTGACATAAAACAAAAAAAGAAATACGTAAAAATGTAAAATAAAACTTGATTTAGTGAACAAAAGAACCACCCTCCCCACCATAAGAGCCAACAGATGCCCCACCACCACAGCCACCATCACCCTTATCAAAAGGTTTCTTCTTCAAATCATTCTTTTTACAAAGAGGGGGATCAAGAGAACCAAATAACTCTAGGATGTTCCTAAAGTATTCAGCTAAGGCTCTATGCTGTCCCCTAGATGCATTAGAAAAATTAGATGACCTGCTAGCATCGATAGCGTGCCGTAACAAAGGAGTTGTGACCCATACGTCGCAACTTACGACCAAAGTGCAAGGCTTGAATGGGCATCTCTAGGACATTTTAGAGCAAAGAGCCGTTATAGTTTGGTATACGAATGTGCCCAAAGTGAAGCTTCTTAGTGGTTTCGCAGAATGCATGATTCTCGCTCCTCGCTGTCGAATCAATTTCTTCGTAAGAGGAGCCATTTTCATCACACATTTTGCAGTTCTAGAGAACAACTAAGGATGGAATTATATAAGGGATGGTATTGGAAGGGTAGATACATATATATACCCAAAAATGACCAAATCCATATTGATGAGTAAAGATTAATTACCAACAACCCGTTATAGGGAAATGGTGAACATTAAAGCCAAATACATACATTAAATACACTAATAGCTACTGTAGGTTAATAATGTAAAGATATCTCGTCATTAATATAAGGATTACATCTTGGAAACTTGAGTAATCATTACACATGTAGACCTAGTTGCTTTCTATAGAGTTACTAACCTATGATGCATTTATTAAATTTGCAGACTTCTATTTAATTAATAAATAACACAGAAATATTAATGTTCAAATAATGGTAAACACCGTTTAAAATATATAATTTGTTTAACTAACAAAAACTCTTTTAATGTATAAATAACATACACTCTTTTAAATAACTTAAGTAAATATAAATGTTTATTGTAATTATAATTATAATTAGATAGAAAAGTACTAACAAAAAATTTAATAGCAATCTAGTATTAAAACGTAATTATTTTTTAGAAATAACCGATTATAATGAAAAACAGAGATAGAAAAATAAAAAATAAACTTGGAATTTGTAGTATAATCTTCATCCTCTTAAACTTCAAATGAGAACTAAACAAATAAGAGGTGAAATGATAATAGAAAATGATAAAAATATAGTTTTTTATTTGTGAAAAAATAAAAAAATGGAAAAATATAGGACATACCAAGATCATCATTTTCAGACTTCCTCTTCTTGCATATTATCATTGACTTTGTGATCTTCATTTCTATTGTAATACTTAATATTGCGCTTTGTTTTTTGTAAGATAATAGAATTTTATAACCGATTGGAGTTTAGTAAAAACTATTCCTAGACTCGTGATATACACTTATATAAAGGAGTCAAGTGATTATGGGAGTGGAATTCAAAGAGTCAAGTTAACCTAGACATAAGAATTGTACTTAAAGCATTTTTTAAGCTACAAAATTAGGTATAGATAATCTAGTGTAATTGAACTATTATAGATTTAACAAAAGTTAATTTTGATGTCATTTCGATTAAAATAAGTGGTTTTCATTACGTAATAGCGTAAATAAAAAGAATGTATTTTTAATGAATCATTATAACTTAGAATTTGCATAAATTATAATCTATTTTATACGTATATTAATTGTGGATACTATATTTGATTTAAAAACTGTTTTAATAAACATTAATTTCTTCATAAGATGATTGGATACATGACTAAATGACATTGCAAAAACATTGTACCGAAAAATTGATGTTTATGTTTTAATTTTTATTAGAAAACAACTTACATGAAAAGAAGGTACTTTAATAGCATCATTGAAATGTAAATCATTTGTAACTTAAATTATATGACATAAAGAGTATAGATAATATTTTTTGAGTCGTAATTGATTTTATTCTAACAAAATGTTTGATTATGCATTTTGTTTTCCAAGTACTGGAGATAATTTTTGTATGGAGATCTACCATAGTGGACTTATGTTAGAGGAGAAGTAAGTTTCTCTTATATACATCTTCCATTGTCTTAAAAACATAATCAAGGATATGATGTTCATGTATTTTAATTTGAAATGAATAAAGTAGACACATTGATTGAGAATTAAAAATGATTGAATAAGGTTGCTCGTATTTTATGTTTAGCAAACTTATTATTGTGATTTGATTTTTTAAGATTTCCTTGATTCTCGTTTAGAGGGAAACATGATTAGGGATTTGATTTTAAGGAATTTTTAAGTGAAATGATTTAGTTGGTAGAAATAAGTTAAATAGGGGGAAAGCATTATAATTTGAACAGTAAGAACATGTCGTAGTATAAAATTGATATCTAAAAAAAAACAAAAAGTAAATGTAAAAACACTTTAACATTCAAAAAAAAAGGAAATAAGTGAAAACAAAATGCATAAAACTATTATAAAATCTAAATTAAAAAAAAAAAGAAAATCCAAAATGAATTACAAATCCACAAATTACAAATAACCAAATCAGACAAAATAACACAATTGTTCAAATGATAATGTTCCAGTAAAATTAACCAAAAAACACTAAAGTCTGTAAAATTTTCAGCCTTTTCTCAATCTTGATTTCCTTCAGAATCGAATCCCATCCTTGTTAGATGATCCACCATCACCTGTTAATGTGCTTGTCGCAGTGTCTTCAAATGACAAAAATCTCCTCTTCAAGCCAACATTTTCTGGGGTCTTCTCTTCATTATCACCACAAGAATCATTTATCTACATTACAAAAATGATAAAAGTAAGAAAAAAATAAAATGAAATTTGAAATGAAAAATAAAATTAAATAGCTTTGTCAAGTTTATTACCTCAATAACTTCATCACCAGCCTCCTTAATAGCTGCTAATACATCAATCCTCTACAAAAATAAGAACAACATTAATAAAGAAAATCATTTAAAGTACATTTGCAATGGTTATTTCAAAACCTAATACAAACCTTTTTGACCTTAATTTTTTCCTTAATATATTTATCCACCAAAGATTTCCCATGAAAGCAGGATCCAGAAGAATAATTTTGATCTTTACCACTTAAATTAACATCCCTCAGATGAACCTTGAAAATAGCAGTTTTGCCTACTATGGCAATGATTTCATCTGGACAATGGGGTAAACAATATTCCTTTTTTCCACTTTCTTTAATCTGAAAGAAATGAAAATAAGTGAAACTATTAGTAGATAAAATATTAAATAAATGACTTCAATTTAATAAAATAAAATTAAATTATTTTTAAAAACCTTAATATAGTGGTCCTTTAGCTCCACGGCAGATTGACCAACCAATGTTTCACAAAGATTCTGTCCCATAGAATGAATTTCGCCGTCTCATCACCAGAGTGAACATTCACCTTCACTTTATATCTTGGAATGGCCTTGGTTATATTGTTGTTACAACCTTTGCAAAAATAACCGCTTTCAATGTAATCCAACTTATGCATACAAACCTTACAACTAATAAAAGACCAACATCCATCAACAAATACTTCGTAAATTTGACCTATCACCCAAAAGTATCCTTCCTTCAAAATATAAAAAGAAATGAATGAAGATACGAATTCCTTTAAACATGAACAGAAACAGAAATAAAAGAGCAAAATTATTTAAAAAAACCTCCTTGCATTCCAGAAGATCGCCTACAATAAAACGTTAGCCAAACCACTTTCAAGTTCATCATAACCGGAATAAGCATTAGATGACTCAATTTGACCGATCTTATGAGAAGATCCAGATTCAACCGCAAACAAACTATGAAATTTGGAAGAGAAAATATATTAGCATATTAGCACATTAGAATATTAATATAAAATATGAAAAGGTAAATAAAAAATAATCAATGAACAAATTTACTACCTTTTCGGCCAAAGAATTTCGAACAATAGGATCAACATGTAGTTTAGTAGCAAAAATGCATTTGAGATTGAAATTTGACCTAAAATCATATAATAATAATAGTTAGTTATATTCACATTAACATCAGAATAATGAAGAGATAATTTATACTATAGAACAATATGGTATAGAATACATTACCATCATAACTTTTTGGTTTACACAACTGAATCAAAACAATCAAAGGAGAATCACCACATGTTTCAATGAGACTAAACATCTCATCAAAGATAATCACCCCAAAGAGTACAGCTTTAAAGAGTTGTTCCTGGGAAAAAAAAATTTGTCAATAAAGGAAAAAAAATTACAAATAGTACATCAAACTCGTGAAACATATATACTTCAAATGAAATAAGTAATTACCCAATGTCCTCCAATACGACTTCTATTAACTTTTCACCTGGACTTGTACGTTGGTTGTGAATATGTTTCACTTTGCTTTTTCTGACCAATCTCCCAACAACATCTAAGAAAAGGTTAAATTTAAAAATTAATGTAGAAAAAAAAAAAGAAACTGGATAAAAAATAGTTAAAATAAGAAATATAAATACCTATCAAGCCACAATCATCAACATCCGTTAAAGCTAGTAAATCTGAAAAGACATTAGGGAAAAAACCTTTTTGGGAAACTTAAGCCCGTAATCGAATAAATATCGCATCAAGTTAAAGAAGATGATTTTCAAAGGATGTTCAAGAATGCGATACTTTCCCCGTTTTCAACCACACCGAAATTAGAAATGTAATATACCGCACATTCATTCATTTTAGGACCATATTTATGCATAAACATTTTGGGAATTGTTGCTTGAATCCTTGCACCCCGAAATATAAAAAAGTTTCATAAGATGATGTAGAAAGAAAGAGTTCTTCAACCGAGACTACATCTTTGCATATAACAAAATGTGTAACTTACCTCCGAATCCACAAGAATTAACTCGAAACTTTCAGGTATCTTCACACCTTCTCTAACTTGAACTTTGTACTTCCTAGCCACACGAACATTGATAACCCAACCGATCTTCCCCTACGAAGGTCTTTTAATAGTGATGCAGAATAACATTGTTGAATGAAGATGAATGAAGAAGAAGAGAGAGAAGTAAAAGAAGAAGAGAAAGGAACAAATTTGAAATGGAACTGTGTAACTATTTATATGTGATGTAAAACGATTGGACTTCAATTCTTATTTACATATTTTAATTTTTTATTACCTGGGACTGTAAAAATAATTAAGGGACTGTAAGCAATTGTTGCCTTCTTTCATTTTCGAATTGGAGTTGTAATAAGTATATAATTATTAGGAACTGTTTTTAAGTAGAAATTATATTAAATGTTCATTAGAAATTCGAGACAGCATGCTTGTTAACTTAATGGTGAATCAGGTTAGTATTAATTACACAGTTTAGGAATACGAAGCATTTTTATTTCCATATTTAGATTTCATTTTTCCCGCCCAAATTTCTGTTTTAGGAAAGAATCCTTATTCACTTCAGCCATTATATAGTTATAGATAATAGTTACTATATATGCTAACTATTATTATAAATATTATTAATTTACTATATAGGTTAAGTAATAGTATTATAGTTACAATATATGCTAACTATTACTATTAATAATATTAGTTAATCATAATAGTTACTATATATATATCAAAGTAGGTTGTTAATAATGCAATGAACATTTAGTTTAAAGACGTACTTTTCTCGAGAAGGCTAAGGGTTGGAACCCCCTACATTTTATTTAAAATGTTGTAATTTGAAAAGAAATAGGTCGTTAGTTTTTTCATTCACTTTGTTAACGTTCATAAAAAATGTTGCATACTGACATAAATTATGACATAAAAAATAAATGACATAAAGTATGAACATCAAAAATAAAATAGCAAAAATTGCTACATTGTTAGTCACAATGCAATTCCTATTAAACTTATGTGCAACAAAGTTATTAAAATTAAACACAATTTTTCTAACTTTATAAATGCTAATATTTTGATTCATTTATAATATACTTATATTATAAAAAATAAATCATGATATTAACAAATTAGCTTTTTGTACGAAGCACGGGTAACCTACTAGTTATAATAAATGCAGCCCTTTTTGTTTTTTGTGGGGAAAGGAATTGAATAAATGCAACTCAAGTTTTAAAAAAGACCACATGTGACGTTTATGCCGCGCCGTGAAGCAATCTCAAGGTCAAAATCCGTAATTTTTCCCATCTTCAATGGCAATAACCCGTAGAATATCCCGCGTATCAGCCAAGCACAGATAAAAAACAGCATCCCCGTACACACACACACACACACACACACACCCAACGTTCTGTGTGGAAAGCATTTCGGCAAATTTCTACGGAGAACGGTTCGTATTGAATCGAGAGAAAGAGGCCATGAATCGTCGCGATGATCCGAATCCATTCGACGAAGAAGTCAATCCATTTTCGGTAGATCTGCCTATTTTTCAGCTTATGATTCCCATTTGTTTTAATTTAAATCACTATTTTATTTGGCCCTAAATTTATGGTTTGTTCGAATTTGATTGATTGATTTTACGCCATTATTTCAACGATAAAGTTGTTGTTTGATATGGATCTGGTGACAACTGCCTTGTTGCGTTGAGAAATTATTGGTTTCACATTATTTTACTAAAATGATTTAATTGTCTTATCATACTAGGGCATGCATTTTAATTGCGGTTTTTGTTGTGGCGTATGTAAGCAACAATACTGACTGTGTTCTTTAGGAATAATCTATTGGAGCCAAGTCCTCTAATTGGAGGTTTTATGAAAGTTTAATATTCATGTTAGTTTTAATCAAAATCGGGTTCCGAAAGATGAATTCACATGCTCTCAAACATGGCTTTATAATTGAGGGGGATTTCGGAGTTACAATTTTTTAAATTGGGCTCATTATTTTTCCAGCCCATTCCCTATTTTTATTTAGTTGGTCATTGTTACTGAAAAAATGGTACACTTTAAAGGAACAGATTACCTATATTTTATCTTTGAATTTTATACTAAAGATGGGTGATACAGATAATACATCTATTTCGATGATGATCAAGTTGGTTGAGTGCAATAATATGCCGTAAGGTTGCTCATAGTAATATGGCTTCATTTTGGCACAGTTAGGTTTTGCTCGTTTTGTTCCATGTGCAAATGCATTCCAATCTTTATCAAACAAGTACTGGTCAGTTTATTACAGATTACGGGTAACAACTGAAAAGGAGAAAAAAAGAACAGGAGGAATGTGTAGGATCACTCCTTTTCTGATAATCTATATGAAAGAGCGGAATATCACTATCACTTTAAGTGGAAACTAGGCATCCTAACAATATTCGGTAATGCCAAACAAATTATTCACTCTGTCCACAAACTGAATAAACGGTCTCTCGCTATTCAAACCAGGCACTTTCTGATACAAGACAAGAGGGATGCAGTCTCTGCCGAACTTATCAAAGGGATAACTTGGTAGCCATACTAATATCAACCTAGCTGCTCGTTGGAGGTAGTAATATAATAAGGGGAAATGAGAAATTAGGGTCCAAAGTTTAGGGGGGGGGGTTTGCCAATCAAGGTATGATGTTTCAATTTTGTCAATTTAAGGTCCAAAATTTTGAACGAAAATGCTAACGAAATTCAATTAAGCCATACATGGTTTGTACATGCACTTAACTGGGGCTTGTTTTGATTTTTTGCATGGGCATATTGTTTTTACACACAGAGAAAATTAATAATAATTATTTGAAATATTTAATTTAATTTTTGATATTAAAAAATAATTAAATAAAAAAGCTTTTTGTAGGATACCCTTCAAGGGTAGCTTAACAATTGGCCCCATATTTATGACCAAAATACCCCTACTTTCATACCATAAGTCAACACTAAAAGGGGCAAGATTGTAATTCTCAAATCAAAAACACCCCACCCTCAATCCAATTCCAGCCTCTTCCCAAAATCGACCTGTCTCTGCATCAATTTTCGCCATGGCCAACGGTGCTTACCCCGCCATTTCTTACTTCCCTACCTTCGTTTCTTTGTTCCCCCCATAAAATAGATAAACCTAGTCTTTGTTGCCCCATAAAATTGATAAAAAAAGTTTTTGATAAACTACATATTCCTAGGTACATTTAAGTTTTTCTTAGTTGATGCCTCACACATAAGCACAAACACACAAAGATCAACAAACACACCTACACAACACACGCACACATATAACAACTAGAAATGATTATCAAGGTCTGAAATCAAAAGAGGCGTATCAATTTTGTTTTACGACCAGTATTGAAATAAAAAAAGCCGTTAGCAATTTTCAAGTGGTTGCGATGGCCATGACTTCTCCTATTTTATTGATGGGTACTGGGGTTGATTCACGCACCAGATAAAGGGTGGGGGACATGAGGCGGCGGTGAGATCTGAAAAATCCCAGATTGATGTGAATGGCAGTAACCGAATTTTATGGTGTGTGTTTGCCTGATTTTATGTTGGTTGCCGAATTTTATGGTGGTGGCTAGAATTCAGGAGAATAGATGGTGGTGGTGGTGGTGGGTGAACTTAACCAAAATTATTTGTGAAATGATGAAATTCCCAGGACAAAGATCAAAACAAACCCCAGTTTAGTGTATGTGCAAAGCACGTGTGACTTAACTGGGCTTTCTTTGCAATTTCGTCCAAAAACCCTTAATTGGCTAGTGTCAACTTTGGACCCCAAATTGACAAAATTGAAACATCATACCCAAATTGACAAAATTGAAACATCAGACCCAAATTGACAAAATTGAAACATCAGACCCTAATTGACACTCTCCAAATTTTGGACCCTAATTTGTCATTTCCCCATATCTTAATTATTGAATTGAACCAAAACCTCTTCTACCATTATGGGAATGGTGCCTGCTTTGATTGTTTGGCAGACCTCTTTCTCTTATTGACAAGTGCAACCCGAGATTATATGAGACTATAATTAGAAACATTTCGCACTAAAAGCAAATGGATTAAAACGGAAAGGCAAACTTGATCGAAGGAACTGGCCACTGCACACCTTGGACAAAGTTTGTAGGGAACTCTCAATATTTGGGATATACTCCCTCCGTCCCACTAGTAACCGCACTGTTACTGTTTGCGCGGGGATTAAGGAAAAAAATAATGATATAAATGTTGTGAGTGTAAAAGTAAAATAGGAGAGAGAATGAGTGGAGGGAATAGTAAATTATAATGGTGTTGTGAGTATTAAAATAATGTAGGAGAGAGAATGAGTGGAGGGAATAGTAAAGATTCTTTGTCATTTTAGGAAGTGTGCGGTTTGTAATGGGACGCCCAAAATAGAAAGTGTGCGGTTTGTAGCGGGACAGAGGGAGTAAATAAAGTCCTTTAAGCGACAACATAGTGGATTCTCTGAGGGCTTTTAAGAATCACAAGTCATAGCTCGTAATAGGAGATATTTTTGAACCACGCCAAGGCAGCTAAGTGTAGGTATAGAAAAAGTCATTTCGATCAACCATGAATATTTTCATTTTTATCAACTAAAAAGGTCTGAAAAAAGGGTGGAGGTACTTGAAAGGGTACATCGAGTCTTCGGCACTACCGGTGATTCTATAATATCTTAGCCTCCACTTACAATATTTTAGTTATCTATGATGGATATGAGACGGAAATCAGTGGAACAAAAAACATTGGGCGCCTCTTTAAATAGTGGATAGTTGAATAGTCACATATTTGAAAACCTCAAGGACCTTGAATGAAAAATCATGAGTTAGGTTGCCTAGATTACTCCTTAGAGAATCTCACCAGGATCCCACACCGTGGTCTGTGATGGCTATGGCGAATGTAATGAAGAGTCCATGACTCCATGTTACACCGCACAACAATTTTCACCACATCTAATTTTACCCAGGCTAAGTCACGTTGGTATTAGAGCAGGCAATATTGGACGTGGAATGTAAATGTTCAGTAACAGGGTGGGAACCAAATGGGTATAATGATTTTTAGTAGTGCTTGTGCTAACATAATTCTTTTAGGATGATGCCATTTTACGATTTTTGCATCCTACGTTTGATATTCTATGCTTGCGATAGGCTCCTCTGGTTCCACTGTTCAAGAGTGTTGACCACTTTAGTAGGTATCCTTGCATTTTTGTACATATTTTGGTCTCTGATAAACCACCATGTAAATTGTCTTTGGGGAGTGAAATCATATTAATTAGAGAGACTCCTATGGCATCTCCAACAAACATTATGCGATGAAAGGAGTCTTAAGAAATACTTCCTCCGTCCAAAATTGAATGTACCTTCTAATCTCTTGCTTGAAGCAAGGAAGTTACATTGGCCATTTTGAGCGGCACATATACTTAAATTCCTTTCCATGCATGCTGTAGTATTGCAAGTGCACATTGGGACACAATAAATCGACATGTACATTAACACCCCTAAATCCTATGACCAATTATTGTTTTCTGAGAAAATAGTGATTCCAGCTTTAGCTTGACTAGTACTCCCTCTGTCCAGGGTCATACTTTAGTTTTTTGTTTCTGCAGAAAACGAGTCACATTTATAAACCTTAAGGTTCGAAGCTCCATATTTCGTTTGTTTTTCAAGAGATGACATTTCATCTAGCATGTGGTGGAAAATATTAGTAATAAAGAAGAACATATGTAGTGCAAGTTACTCCTCCGTAGTACCAAAGAATAATTGCGCCTAGATCTTTTTATTTTATGATTGAAGTTAATTCATTGCTTAAGAACCTATATAACAGAGTGATTTTTAAGGAGCTTTAGTGTGGAATACTAATAGATGCTTCACGTAATTGTAATTGAACTCTGTAATAATTGCACTCGTATTCTCTCAAAAGCTGTGTGCCTCTGGAAAGCAACAATATGACAAAGTGCAGGAATTTGTGATGCATGTGAATTGAGTTTTGGTAAAATGTTAGTGAGCTATTAACTTCTTTCGGTTGTTGAAGCGCCTTAAAAGTAGATGCACATGTGATGTGTTGAACCAACAAATGGGAACGCGTGTGCCACCCTCCCCCGAGCACACACTGTTAGCTATAGTTGTTAAAGACGAAAGGCGAGAGGCTTGAGAGGTTCCTAGAAAAGGCTAAAGGCGAGCCGGTTGAAAGGCAGCCGAAACGCGAGCAGGGTGGTAAAATAGAACAAAAAAAAAGTAAAATAATATACATGTAACATATATTAACCAAAGCTTTAAACATGTTATGAGCTAGAATTTGACATTAAATGAAGGTCATAATTTCACATGTAATAGCAACTTAACACAATTAAAACCCAAAAGTGAGAAGACAAAAAACACATTTGATATTCAAATCAGTAAACAACTAGTCATTTAAAAGCATGAAAAGAAATTTCAAAGCATGTTAGGGAAGAGAATGATATACTCCCTCCGTCCCACTTCAATTGATACTTATTTCCTTTTTTGGTCCGTCCCACTTCAATTGATACTTCCCAAAATGGAAAGGAATCTTCACTATTTACCCCACTCATTCTCTCTCCTATTTTACTTTTTCACTCACAACATTCTCTCTCCTAACTATTCCTCCCACTCATTCTCTCTCCTATTTAATTTTTCATACTCACAACATTTAACTTTTTCTCTTTCTTACATCACTTTTCCTTAATTCCCACACCCAAAAAGTTGGTCTCTATTGAAGTGGGACGGAGGGAGTATTAATTAAGCTAATATAAAATTTCAAACATATAATTCCATATCTAGAGATGAACTTATGAGATAATTAAAACTTCAAAGAACAAAAGGAGATTCAAAGTAAAGAGAAAAAACAAAGTAAATTAGTAAACAAAATAAAAATTGCAAACCTCCATGTAAAAACATAAATAAATCAATTGGTAATGTTCTTGTTGCACTTCTTTGTCGTAGTTTAATTCGTTGCCTGCCCACTTATTTTCTTTCGATCTCTCGAGAAAAAATAAGGCTATCTTTCTTTCTTCGGCATGCCACAAGCTATCTTTACCTCCATGTTTTCCCCAAACAACACATTTTAAGTTAAAACATTAAAACTAAAATTACAAAATGACCCGGTTTAACATTACACATGCGCCTATTATGCCTTTTGAGTAAGGCGGACGCCTGACGCCTGTCACCATAACTATGAGCTACGTCGCCTTGGTCAAAAAGGTGCACAACAGCCCGCCACAAAACCAAAAGACGGCCGACCCCTAAAGGCACCAAAAAGGCGGGCGGGCGAGAAAGGCGCTAGCCGTTCACAACTATGCTGTTAGCAAACGAAATAAATAGACAGAAATTCTTCTTATTTGCTGAAGCATGCAAGTGAAACTATTACTTAGATAAAGATGGGTTAGATTACAACGTTCTGTCTGTATGTGATATGTGACACCGGTGTCTGGAAAACTTTCCATGTCAAATTAATAAATATCAATAAAGAAGGTTGTGCTATGGCATGTCCCAGGTACACGCAAGTGTCCTGCAACTAAAGAACTTTAGATTATTTATAATATGAGGGGAATTAGAGGCGACCTTCTGCCTTTTTCTGGAAGCCTCATGGGAAGAGAGCGGAGCATGCTTAATCATGTAATTGGGATTTTTTTCTGCAATAGACATGGTACATTATGCAGGTGTGGGAATATGAATTAATTTAATTTAGTCTGTCGCACACTCCTTATGGACGATATATTTAATGCATTGGTGCATATGATTTTTAATACAAATTGATATATTTAATACTGCTGAACCAATAAACTCTTTTGATGAACTATGAAGGACTAAGCTGTATGGTGCATTCACGTACACCAGATTGAAAGGGAGCTCGATGAGTAGACACCTTATATATCTATGGGAACCTTAAATTTTCTTGCTTTAATGAGTAATCGTATTTGGGGCATGAATTGCAGTCTTTGAACAATCAAAGTCTCCTCCGATTTCAGCCAAATTGTCTTATCATGTTCGGTTGACTGCAGAATGGCAATGCTGCTCCTGGATCGAAGTCCCGGATTCAAATGGTTGCTAATACCTTTGGTTTTGGCCAAAAGCATGACGCAAATGTGGATGTGCCATTAGATACGATGAATGTAATGGAGTTCTATTTCTTATGCTTGTACTCTCTAAAATTATCTAACTGCTTACTGTAGTGTTTGGTGCAACATTAATAGGACCCAAGGAAGAAGGATAAGGAGCTTTCAGACTGGGAAGCAGATCTGAGGAGGAGAGAAAGGGTTGGTTTTACTACTACTTGTTTGCATATGTGTGATATAGGAACAAAGTATGGGAAGTCGTTCATAAAGTCTAAAAGAAGAGCTTTCTAACTTTAAATGCACTGATTTCAAAGTAAATTGGAGATGACAATATGCTCTATCAGACTTGATGACTCAGCCTTTTATTCTAATCTTGATTATCCGCATGTCATTATATACCTTTTTAATATTTAGTTTCGCTCTTTCCTTATCATTCTGCAGGACATCAAGCGTAGAGAAGATGCTGTTGCTAGTGGTAAGCAGTGTTTGAAACGCAACACTGTTATTTTCGCAAGCTAGATCTTGGCATTTTGTGACAGTGACATTATTCTAATTTACTGTTATGGCTAATTTTCTGTCTTAACAGTTGACATACCAGTAGATGATAGAAACTGGCCCCCATTTTTTCCAATTATTCATCATGATATAGCGAACGAGATACCAGTTCATGCTCAGAGGTTGCAGTACATGGCTTTTGCAAGCTGGTTAGGTATGCTATTCGGAATTGTGCATTCTTGTATTTTACTAATGCACATGAACGGTTCTAAACTCTCAAGTATATTAGACTTGTAGGAAATAGCTTAGATTAGTTACTGTTGACAATTTTATTTTTTTCTCTTTTAGTTGCTATCTTTTTTATTTAGAGGTTTCTGGGCGTTAAGTAGATACTAAACTTAAAGTGTCCTGAGAATTCTCCTATAGGAGTTGATTGTCATTTGCTGGAGATTTTATGATTGGTGTACATGGCGCAACAGTTTGCTAGGGATATCATAGGTTCTTGTATGTCTTTGGTATCCAATCCTTTTGGTACAGTGTGAGCTTTAAGCGAAGCTGGAAATCGTATGGTAGGAGCTAAGGAACCTCTGGTTTTACTGTCTGATTTCTCGACTATTAGTACCAGGATTGTGTTGTTTATGAAAGAGGTAGAAGCCTGTTGTGAAGTGATGAAATAGATTACTGATGTGATTTTAGGCAATGCCTGCTACCTGCCAAAGCTTACAAGGAATGCATCGTAGGCTAAATATGTAAAAGCCTATTGTGAAGTGATGCCATACCCCTTTACCCCCTTCAGTGCTGCGGTTATTGTCGTTTAGGGGAGTTAACTTGTGAAATAGATGTTAATTTTGACCTCAACTACAAACTTAAGGAGCCAATCCTGATGATTGTACTGTTTTAATCCTAGCTGTTAATATGTCTGTCTGTTTGTATCTCACTGCGCAGCATCAATACTCCTACCACTTTCTGTGGGAAAACTATGACAGGAACATGTGGACTCTATTTTTTTTCGTTCAGCACATTGAGGCAACTAAAAGTGGGATTTCTGGTGCTTCTTTACAGGCCAATATTTACAATTCCTTTATATTGTTTGTTGGGTGGATAGGGAGTTCAGAAGAAGATGGAAAGGAATTTACTGAATCTTGGAGTAGAAACAATGAGCAATGTGTTTAAGTGTGGTGGTTTCTAGCTGCATGTATTCTGAATTTAGTGGTTGCTGATGTTAGTTTTTTCAGTCTGTGTATGCGTTTAGATAAGTTGTCTTCAGCCCTTGCCATGAAAGGTTAGGTGATGCTTCTGTTTCTTTGCTGCTTACACAGTTTCATCTATCTCTAGGTGCTTTGCTCTCGAGTTTTGATCAGTGCTATATAGGTTTAAAGACTGTAATGTACCTTGACTCAGATGCATCACAGAAGTTAGTAGAAATTACGTTCAAAGGGTATTCCCTACATATACAAACTTCAGCTCCGGCTGTTTGAACTTTTTATTTGGATTAGGTTGTAGACATGGAAAGAATGCTTAGTACACTCACTTGAAGACATAAAACATGAATTCATATCGTTCTCTCTAGACAGTGAGTATGATCTATATGTATATGCATGTCTCTCTCAGTGTGTACATATGATCAAAGTTGCAAATGATAATGGTCTCGTGTGTGAAGCATTGTGCAACTTCCTTTTGTTTTATGACATTTATGCAGAAGACAAAACAGCACAGAGACATTTAAAACAAAGGATGTATGTGGGATATAATTGGGATTTGATGAATAGTTCTTGCTGAGGGGTGGGCGACGATGGAAGAATTACATTTGGCCTTCATCAAAATCTTATGGGTTTATCTGTATTCTCGATATGACTTATTTATATTTATTGAAGTTCTTGATTACTCCCTGACACTCCTAATGATTTCCTTGCAGGTATAGTTCTTTGCCTTGTGTTTAACGTCATTGCGGTGATGGTTTGTTGGATACGAGGTGGTGGTAAGTATTTTGTCATATACCATTTTTTTCCTTTTTAATGTTTGTTCAAGCGTTCTAAATATGTTTGACTTTCTATAGGCGTCAGGATATTTTTCCTTGCAACAATTTATGCTCTACTTGGCTGCCCCCTTTCATATGTGCTGTGGTACAGGCCACTCTACCGTGCAATGAGGTATCTAAACGTTCTTTGTGTCGTCTTCTTCTTTATTTTTTGTTCATTTTACATTGATGTCAAATATCTTATGCTGAGCTTTTGATGGGGCATATACTTGATTTAGAATTTACCAACTATTCAACTGGTTCTTTCAACTCTTAAGTTAGTTTTTCTTTGAAGTCGACCTCTGGATTTTGAGATAGGTTCTAGATTAGCAAGTGTCCCCTTCCACAGATCATCCCTGTATCACACATGAAAATAATTCAAACTAAATAAATAGAGGGAAAAGAATAAAACTAGAAAAATATTTTACTCTTTTGGGGGAATGATACTACATATTGACCTGGAGTTTGATTTGTTATAGGACGTATTTTAGATAATTTGTTGTTGACTGCCCAGCAGAATTTGGAAACCTTGACTGCGCTTTTGAAGCTAGATCACCATGCAGGTCCAACCAGGCAGAGAAGTAGGGTTGTGTCAGTAGCCTGATAGTTAGCGTAAAACTGTCAGATCCTATGAGCACAGATCCTATTTCGAATTCGTGCTTATGTCATGATCTTGACCAAAACATAGTCAATAGAAAAGAAATCCTGTAGCTAGCATCAAATAATTCGGACAAACGCTTTTCAGTTGAGTGGAATAGTGTTTGAGAAATGGTAAAGTGGAGAGAACAGGTGGTCCTCTTGCATGTGGTCCTCTTACACAGTAGAACAAATTCCAGGTATTAGAGGTTGTTATGGTTTTAGTTTTGTTTATTTCTTTGGAGATAATGATTTGAGACCTTCTTAAGTCCAGCGATTGCTGGTTGGTATCATAGTTACCGGGAACTCCCCTCCCCCCTCGTCCCACGTCCTGGAACACGCGTCTCAAATTGTGGGTCATTTTTCGTCCTAGATCACTAGGGAACTCGACCCAAATCTCTCAAACCATCGTACCGAAAAATAAGAGGTTGGCATTGTAGAATCTATCCTTGGCTTGCTTTTAACTATGGCGAGGGAGATGAACAACGTGAAGGGGACTTTTGAGTAGTCACTTAGAGTTGTCCTTGGACAGATAAAATGATATCTGCCTTTACAGCTTTTTATCAAAATAAAAGGTCTAGATGGGAGTCTAACAGTAATGCTAAATATATTTTCTTACGTTTTTAACTTCTTTGTTTCAAGTAACCTAGTCTTGACCATTGCATGTTTCATTTATTTTCAACTTTTTATATATATGTGTGTGTGTGTATGTATCTTAGTATCATATTTCCAATAAAAACGTGCCTCGTTTCCAACTTGCGTACCAACTGATCCTACCCTGGGCATACCTAAAATTAACTAAGTCACATTCCTCGTTCCCGCACCCATCCCGTGTCCCAAAATGTCCCACGTTCCTGGTAACTATGGTTGGTATACTTCTTTTAGGGGTGACGGAAATCGACTAAATTGTTACGTTTTACCATGTATGAGCCGGTATATGTTTTGCACTAATCGGTATCTACGCGCCACTTAGACTTCTTGTCTGCAAGACTGGCTTTTTTAGTAATATGCAGTAATGTTATTCATTGTGCAACTGTTAGTACTATACTCTTTGGATTGATATATTGTCCATTACTCCCTTCTTCCACAAATGAGTGACCCTTTTGTTCATGATCATGAAAAGAGCATAGACAAAAAAAAAAGTCTTTCGCTTGGGGATGGAGGGAGTATTATCACTATCATTGTAATTATGATTCTTTCGCTTTTGATCACTAAAAGGCTTTATGTTTCAACAGGACTGATAGTGCCTTAAAGTTTGGTTGGTTTTTCCTATTCTACATGGTAAGTACTGGAGATGAGCCTTCTCGAGACTCTTTATGGCTTTAATTCCCTTGGCTTACTCTTGACAAAAATCATTGACATTATGTAGCTTCACATTGGCTTTTGCATATTTGCTGCAATTGCTCCTCCAGTTGTCTTCCGTGGGAAGTCGTTGACGTAAGTATTTATATTTTGTTCACTTATACCTTGACATTGCCAGTTTGGTCTATGAGGCTTACGAGTTACAGTTGTCTCCTGAGCTTAAGAAATTATTCATAAAAACAATGGATTTTTTGTAATACAGTATGCTATTGTGCCTCCTTCCTGAAATGAGTTTCCGTTTTATTCATGATCACACTCATTTTTAGGATCATAAATTAAAATGCGCGGTCATTCTTGGGACAGAGGAGTATGCCTCTTCATCAGATTCTTATGATTAACATGCGATAAATAAACATATACAAACTTGTAGGTGAAAGCGAGATATTTCTCGTTGACTCGGGATCTTCATAACAAGTAATGCTTGGTTGTTTGTCTCTCTTTCGGCCTCTGGGCTTGATTTTGTTCTCTATCTCTCAATTATTAACTTGTAAACATTTTAGAAGCAGAGCTCATCTTCCACGTTACTGTGGATTATGTTGGTAGGACCCTGTGTACCACAAAAAGTATGTACTACCTCTGTCCCAAAATGAATGACCATTTTTAAGGAGTTTTTACCAATAACTACTTCAAAAAGATGCAATTTACAAAAAAAAAAAAAAAAGGTTGTGATTTTACAAAAAACTACGTTTTTTAATGGGCAAAAATTCCGTATTTATAACTGATAAATGCATTTATCATTTAAGTAACTGATTTATCAGTTATTTAACCAAATACCAAGCACAAAATACTCTATAAACAACTGATAAATGAATATATCAGTTATAAACAACTGATAAATGTCATTAAAAAAAGTAAAAAAAGTTGAAGAAAGGAGTTTTTTTTGTAATACCCGAGGAGTTTTTTGTAATATTCAACGTGTGTTTCTTTTTTTTTCTTTTTTGTAATATCCATCTTTCAGAAGTAGTTTTTAGTAAATGTCCCGTTTTAAAAAAAATAAAATTGCTCTCGAGTAAGAGCAAACCTGAAGAAAAAAATTGGTCATTCATTCTGGGACGGAGGGAGCATATGATAGTACTTGAGTACTTCTTTATGAAGCATTCTGGCTCTCCTATGGGCTGGACATTAGCAGTCTCCAATAGTAGGATTTTGGCTAGTTAGTATACCCGAGTAATCCAAAGAAGTTCTGCTCTATATTCAGACACGAAACCAGTGACCTATTGATGTATGTTAGTTCATCAGAAGATGTTAGTTCAGGTCTTTTCTTTGATCTATACAAGGAAAGATTTCTCCTATTCTGTTTAAGCCAACTATTCCTTCCGTTTTTTTCCAGAAAAATGATGCTTCTCTTGCATATTGAACAAACAAAAATATAATTGTGATCTCAAAAGAATGTCCACAACTAAAAAGTACTACCTCCGTCCCAAAATGAATGTCCAAAAAAATTTCAAATTTGCTCTTGTATAAGATACTTGTGAGTTACCTAATCTGAAATTGCACAAATGTATTATAAACTGCGGCTCCTTCATGTTACACCCCCTTTACAATATTCTTTCCTATTCTTCTTGTAACTTTGTGCTCTTTTTGAATCCTTAGGGGCATTCTGGCAGTACTTGATGTCTTCTCTGATCATGTATTGGTTGGGGTAAGTTAAATTTCAGTAGGGAGTTGTTATTTATTTGATGTTACATCAATGAATGGTTGGTGCAGAGAATACACGAGTAATTCACCTTCTTTTTTTTTGGGTGCAGATCTTCTACGTAGTTGGATTTGGGTTATTTTGCTTAGAATCGCTTATAAGCTTGTGGGTACTTCAGGTTAGGGACTCAACTCACACTTCCCTTTTCGGCTTTTGGTCATCAGTCTCTTTTTGGCTTTTGGTCATCAGACCCTTCTCTGACTAGTGGGTTTCTGATCTGTTCACTGAGTATTATAACTTCCTTTCCTTGTATTGATGCAGAGAGTATACCTATATTTCCGCGGAAACAAGTGATAAATACACGAAATTGGGTTCCAATCCCAACCAAACATTTGGTGTTGCCACAGTATATTCTTATCTCCCACCTTATGTGCATCATCCCTTTTTTGAGTTTGTTGATTATGTTGATACGACTGGTGTTTTAAATTGACGATAATGTATAACTTGAGTTCAAGAACAGGAAAGAGACAATTCAAATTTTATGTTGTGGTTAGCAGAGTCGCTTTATCTGAATGTTGTTTACGTGGTCTCTGCTTGCTATGAGATTTCTTCAGAAGAACACTGGGACTGGTTAACTGTTTTTGCCTTCACGTTGTCGTACATGTTGAAGTTTTGTCTCTTCTTTTCTCCTCGTTGTGTTGTTGCTATGGTTTTAGGTCCAGTGAACTACTCTTCCCTTAAAATGAATAATTCTACCCAATCCCAATACTATACTCCCTACATCCCATAATGATCTTCTAAATGCCGTTAGTCCCATAATGATTTTCTAAATGCTGTTACTACGAATGAAATTTGAGCAATAATTTTAGATTAATTTAATTATCCTTATGAAAATCTAGAATTTGTTATTGATAGTATTGTTGGAGTATCAATAACAAGTTTAGATTTTCATTAGGATAAGTAAATTAATTTAAAATTATTGTATAATTTAATCAATTTAAAACTATTACTTAAAGTTTATTCGTAGTAACGGTAAAAAAAAAAAAGGTTGGGTAGATCATTTTGATTTTGTGATGGAGGGTATTTTTTTTTTTTTATTCAAAGGCAAACTTTACTAGCGTTTATTTGCATGAAATCCTATTTTTTCACTTGGTTTTAAGGACCTCATAAGTGGCAAATTAAGGAAATTAAAATGGCCAAGTTAATGACAGAAGGGGTCCATATCTTCTCCACTCCACTCCACTCCACTCCACTCCACTCCACACCCTTTAACATCCTCCCCTCATCTTCAATCAGCCACCACCTTTCTGCCACGTGGCATGCCAAATATCCAAACTGCACTAATAACCACCAAGCTTCTCGATCCATAACTATTTTTATCACAAACTCCGTCACCTCATCTACAAATTAATTTCTCTTAAAAATTAAAGAGTAATAACAATAAAATAAATACACTATGGCAAGTGAACCCCCAAATTACTTGGAAAAAAAAATAATTAAAAAAAGAATCACATCCAAATTTGTACAGTACCTAGGGGTAGTTAAATAAATATCTGAGATATGTGCAAACAGTTTTACATACACTTAATCTTAACCGTTTATTCATCGACGATTCACAATTCATGTGATTGTTTGAGATATTTTGGACATTTTGCTCGACTCGTGCACCTTAACCTCTCCCCTCGTCAAATTAAACACTTTTCTATCCCCCTTCTCTTCTTCATCTTCTTTTCTTTTAACCATAGCCTCTTGATATTTGTAACCAGAACAATATGAAACACAAACACCCTCAAATTTAATGAAAATCAAATCCCATTTTAAGCCACTTCTCAAAGGGGTCTAAGAAAAACACCTCATTTCATCAGGCCATCTCTCCTCTTTGAGAGAGAGTGAGAGAGAGAAGAAAAATGGCAGTGTGTACATTCCAATCCCTAAATTCAACATGCTCAATCTCAAAACCCACAAAAACCCACTCAACTTTTCACCAAAAACAAGTCTTCTTCTACACCAAAAGAAGCTACAACATCATCAAGAGAGGAGGGACCCACATAACATGCTCATCTTCAGCTGCAGGAGGTGACACAATTGTGATTGGCTTAGCAGCTGACTCAGGCTGTGGCAAAAGCACCTTCATGAGGAGGTTAACTAGTGTGTTTGGAGGTGCAGCTGAGCCACCAAAGGGAGGCAACCCTGATTCAAACACATTGATCAGTGACACAACAACTGTGATTTGTTTGGATGATTATCATTCATTGGATAGAACAGGGAGGAAAGTGAAGGGTGTCACTGCACTTGATCCAAAGGCTAATGACTTTGATCTTATGTATGAACAAGTTAAGGCTCTTAAGTCTGGTGTTGCTGTTGAGAAGCCTATTTATAACCATGTTAGTGGTCTTTTGGACCCTCCTGAGCTTATTAAGCCCCCTAAGATCCTTGTGATTGAAGGTTTGCACCCAATGTAAGTCCTCTCTAACTCCCTCACTTTTTTTTTAACGATATTTTTAGCCGGAAGACAAGGAGAGACCTTTTTACGGAGTGTGAGGCTTGACTTTTACAACTGAACTTACTCACTGACTAAGTGAAAGGGCCATTCAAATTACATACATAGTGATTGATAAATTATAAGGGGCTCGGACTCTTTGTTTACTCTGTCGGACTCGTGTCAACAAAACTAAAGTACGAGTGTCCTACACGAGTACCAACGGGGTAAACCAAATAGTACGATCATTATCAGATAAATTCAATTCAATTCAATTCAACTTGGTGTATGTCTCAGTTTGAAAAGTGCTTGTTTGGTAGGAAAGAATCGTTAAATGGAATAGTGATTGTTGCGTATTGAAATGTGTGGTAATTCTCTAAGACTCCCTCCGCACCAAAATTAATGTTCATTATTATTCTTGATAAAAATAAAAATGATCATTCATTTTAGAACGGAGGGTGTAACACATATGCGGGTTATTATTGTAATAATTATTAAAGAGTTTTTATCACATTTATTTATTTAATTTCTGAAAATATTGTGAAGATAATTGAAGATTGTAACTTGTGTACAATATACTCCCTCCGTCCCACGTAAGTGTGGATTTCTTTCCTTTTTGGGACGTCCCACATCAGCGTGGACCGCAAAAATGGCAAAAAATATTCATTATTCCACCCACTCATTCTCTCTCCTACATCACTTTTACACTCACAACATTCTTTCTCCTAATTATTCCTTCCACTCATTCTCTCTCCTATTTAATTTTTCATACTCACAAACACCTCCTCCACCTATTTCTTTATTATACTTTTCCTTAATTCCCACACCCAAAAAGTAGGTCCACACTTACGTGGGACGGAGGGAGTAAGTTTGTAGGGGATAGAGTGATAAGTGGTGCATTTCACGTACAATACTATCTTTTTCTCTCCTTGGGCCTTCTGTTTCTCCTTGAGTAAAATAATATTATTTTTTATTTTAATTTTAATAGTAAATTTGATTGAATTTTGATCAATATAATTATCTTAGCCAGCAGGGGTATTGAATTCAGTAGGTGTATTTAATCCAAAACCTCTATAATATAATAGATAGACTTATACCTGCTCAATATGTCGTTTGGGCACAATCCTTTGGCTAGAATATCATTTTAGTTTTCATAATAAGACTCCGTTTGTTTCACGGAAAATAATCTCCGAAAAATGATTTATTGGAATACTCCCTCCGTCCTCCCTAAAAGATTGTCCTGCTGTACATTTTGCAATTATTAAGGAAGAGCTTCACCTTCTTGTACCTTAGTAGATTTGCACTAACATTCATGCCTAAGTTTAGAAATGAAACATACTTTTTGGGACAAGTTAAAATGACAAATGAGACAATCTTTCAGGGACGGAGGGAGTACATTATTATGGATAACCGATAAAATTTGGTAAAATATCAGGTATGATGAAAGGGTTAGAGATCTCTTGGATTTCAGCATTTACTTGGATATTAGCAATGAAGTTAAATTTGCTTGGAAAATTCAGGTAATTTAACCCTTTAACTACTACCTCTTCCGATTATTTTTTTTTTCAAATTTGTTATGAAGCAACATTCATTTTCAACGCAATTTTCATCGTGAGTAATCTGGCAACAACCTCCCTATGCTTTAATACAAGGACAAGACTACGTACATCCGATTCCATCTTACCCCACCATGGGTAAATGCGACACTGGGATAATGTCAGTCTCAAAATGAATGCTCGAATTTTTTTTCAAATTTGTTATGAAGCAACAGTCATTTTCAACGCAATTTTCATCATGAGTAATTCGGCAACAACCTCCCTATGCTTTAATACAAGGACAAGGTTACGTACATCCAATCCTCCCATGCACCACCATAGGTGGATGCGGCACTGGGATAATGTTGTTATTGTTCTTGATCAAGATCATTTTTTTTTTTTGACATTCATATTGGGACGAAGAGAGTAATAAAAAGTATCTTGTGTCCAGCAATTACAAATCAAACAACATACTTTGATGGATGTCAGATTTCCCCATGTTTTCTGAATTGCAGAGGGATATGGCAGAAAGAGGACACAGCCTTGAGAGCATCAAAGCTAGTATTGAGGCCAGAAAGCCTGACTTTGATGCTTATATCGGTAACCTTCTCAAACCGAGCAAATATTCAATTTCTCATACCACAAGGCCCTTGCACATATACAACTCTCTTCTGAGTATTTTTCATAGGTAACCTATGCACTATAAGTAATGCCGAGATGAAGTTTTAACTATCACAACCTAAGAGAAAATTTGAATTTTTTTGGTCATTCATTTTGGGACGGAGGGAATAGTTACTAACAGGCAATATATAAAACACAAGTACATTGATCTTGCTTTCCATGTTGCAGATCCACAAAAGCAATATGCAGATGCAGTTATTGAAGTTTTGCCTACGCAACTAATCCCTGATGATAATGAGGGGAAAGTTCTGAGAGTAAAGTTGATAATGAAAGAGGGAGTCAAGTATTTCAGTCCGGTTTACCTGTTTGATGAAGGCTCTACCATCTCCTGGATCCCTTGCGGAAGGAAGCTCACTTGCTCGTACCCTGGAATCAAGTTTGCCTATGGCCCCGATTCTTACTACGACCATGAGGTAAGCAACAAAATACAGATAAAAAGGCCAACCTGTACAAGAACTCTCACCATGGGTGGGGTGGGTCCAGGAAAAGGATGGACCCACAATTTCTTCATTTATAAGGCAGCTTAGGACACCAAGTAATGATGATTTCATTTATTTTTTATTTTTTTCGTGTTTTTTTGCTTTTCTTAAGGTTTCTGTGTTGGAGATGGACGGACAATTTGACAAACTAGATGAACTCATCTATGTTGAGAGTCACCTGAGCAACATCTCCACCAAGTTCTACGGAGAGATCACTCAGCAAATGTTAAAGCACTCAGATTTCCCGGGAAGCAACAATGGAACGGGTCTCTTCCAAACCATTGTTGGTTTGAAGATCAGGGACCTTTACGAACAACTCACAGCTGCAAAGGCCTCAGCTCCACTTGCAGCCACAAAGGCGTAAAACAAATATTTCTATTCTTCCTGATTTTTTTTTTTTCTCTGCCAACCAGTTGAGTGTTGGGGAACTCATCATAAGAAAGAGAAAACACTTACATCTGTATTTAGTTCCAGTTGTTTATTAGACAGAGACTTGTAATATATAGACATTCAAAGCAAAAAAATGAACAAGATATAATAGTACTGACAATGCAACATGTCATTGAACAGTTATAAGCACACTAAACTGACAAATGTTGCATAAAAAACACAAACGATCACAAATGCAAAAGAAAGAGCCTAATTTATGGCAAACTATACAACGGGTTTCTGTTTGGGTCAAATCATAATTCTCACATTCTTGTTCCAAATCAATATGAGAAAGGACTTTCTAGGTGAATGCAATTTGACATGTCTGTGAACCCCTGGGGATAAATGAAATCTTCTTGAGCAATTTTCGATTTGTTTTTTCTCAGAAATATGACTAGTACCTATTGTCAGCAATTGCAAGACTTCTGCATTCTTCTGAAAGTACCTTAGCAGCTCAAGTTGAGCGTAACAGTCAACGTAAATTTCACTGAAAGAAACAGTAGTAACTCGCGACAGAAGACACTTGGGCACATTCAGAAGCTCATTCCACCCAGACTGACGAGAGCACCACCCAGGCTGACGAGAGCAACTGTAGTAGCTCCAGCCCTGATGACAACGAAATAAAAAATACATGACTAATGAATCGAAGAAAGGTCAAGGGTAAGAAATGGCATTACAATTTGTCCAACCTTTATGATGAAAATATGTTCCAAATTATCCACGCTTCCAAGAAAGTTATTGATCATAACAGAGAAGTCAATGCAACTATGCTCCGTTGATGTAGGAGGAACCGAGGAAGGAATCTGCAGCCGAGGAAGGAATCTGCAGGCGAGGTGTGATCAGGCGGCAGCCTCAACAAACCCAGACGAGCCCCCCAATGGAGCAGCAAAGACCCATCAACGCTGGAGCCCAGTCGGGCGCATCAACCCCACCCAGGCGAGCGCCTCAACGCTGCAGCAGCAACACACCAGCCTCTGAAAGCCAGGCGGCCGCATGGCATGATCCCAGGCGGCCGCCTCATTGACGGGAGGAAAACTGATGTTTACGTTTTATGATTACTGCTGGTGTTTTAAAATTAATTAAGAAGGGTATTTTAGTCTTTGTTTTGGTTAATTCGTTTTTAGGGTTTTGATAGAGTATTTAATCAACTTTTAGGGCTTTGTTAAAGACTAGTTTTTGATATTATAATTTTGAAGAGTTTTCTCTTTATTTTCTGGTGGATTCTAGTAAAGTTCTGGTGGATTCCAGTTTATCTCTTTGAGGATTCATTGCTTGTGAATTCTTGTGTCTAGCGCTTGCTATTCACGAATCTATCGCTTCCGTGCTGCGTCAGTTGGTATCAGAGCAGGCTTTATCCTGTCTTTCATCACTGATTCGTTATGGGGGATCAAGTAACAAGAGCAGATATCGAGGGACTAACCACCGCTATTGCTACATTGACAACACGGATGGAGGCGTTGATGGCTGCTCAACAGGGTCCAAATGCTCGTGCTAATCGAAATCGTAGGAGCGAGAGTGACAGGGAGGTTGAACAGGTTCGACGTCCTAGAAGGGCAGAAAGTCGGGATGAAGCGTTGCCTACACAGATTGATCTAACGAAGAAGAAAGCCATTAATGGAGGTAATACTGCTGACACCTATGCTCTTCTAGTTAAAATTAATTATAATCTTGATCTAGCTCGACAAGAGGAAAATCAACGTCTTCAAAGGGCATATTGATGGAGGAAAACTCCCTCTTGTAATAAAAACCGAGCAAGTGTACTCACTACCGGTGTAGCAGTATGCACGAGCAGGGGTCGAATCCACAGAGACTCGTTGGTAAACAAGTAAAAGAAAAGCAATGAATATAGTAACCAGAGATTTTTGATTTAAAACATTAATTTAATTCTAAAACAGAAGCAACAGATTAAAACTAAGGAAAGCGATTTAAATGTAACGAATTAACTCAGATCAACACGGAGATTCACGGATTGGATTCACAATTACTTTCACTTTATGCTATTTTTATTGCTAAAAACATTAATCTCAATCTAAGATTCATTCGCAACAGTAAGGATTGGGACGGTGTGGTGCCCGAATTGCAACCCTTTTAATTATTATCAAGCTGCGTTTTCTATTACGGTCACACAACAATCAAACAATTATTCAGCACTTTAGAATATTGAATCTAAACCCTTTTGATTTCTATAACGGCCTCAATTAGGTCTAATCTTCAAAGCAGTGTTCAATTGTATCAATCCCCAAATTAATGGCGGAATTGATACCCAAATAATTAAAAGGCCAAAGTCATCTTAACATGAAATTGAAACCTTAAAACTGTTAAAGATTAATACTTTGAAGAACTAGAAGGAGATTAAATTGGAATAATGAAATCTATAGCATAAAGATCTAGTAATTGCTACAACCAATCCGCAAATCTAAAAGATTTAGCTACTCAACGACATAACGAAAATAACAATACTCATAAAATAAAAGAACATCAAAACCTGAAGAATCCGGAATTGATGAACGAAGGATCTCTAGAAAACTCAAAAACTAAGAACTAAAAACAATATCCAAGATGTCTTTTTAAAATCTGCTGCTGAAATTACCCGATCTTTTTCGCGCGCGGGGGCGCGGCGGAAAAGGCGGTTGTCTTTCGCGGGGGGTTGGTGTCTGAGACCTCGCTTCACGGGAAGGAGCAGAATGAGGAGTCGCCACGCGGTTTTTGTATTTTGAGCCCAAACGTTGAGAAACGGCTATTGCGAAAAATGGTGTCGTTTTTATTGGTAGCAAAAACTTAGGAAAAGGCTTTGAAAACGGGGATCATTTTTATTGGCAGCAAAAACGAGTAAAAAGCTTTTTAGTACCAGAGATTGTTAGGTTCGGAGGTCAGGTTATGTTTCGGGTAGAGTATGACGAGATCGCCCGAAACGCCTCGCATGACGAGTCTTTCTACCTTTCTCGAAATCGTGTGTGTGTGTGTGTGTCTTTTGAAATGGGGGCTTGAATGACAAGCTTAATCTTGGTTTGAGTGACAAACGTTGATTAGGTGACTTTTGAAAAGACGAGCGTTTGAATGACAAACGTCGGTTTTGAGTTTGAAATGAGCGTTTGCGTGACAAACGTCGACTTTGAGTTGAAATGAGCGTTTGCGTGGCAAACGTCGATTTTGAGTTTGAAAAGGAGTTCGAAGGTCGAACTTCGGTTTTTTGAACCGGGCGAGTCATTGTTAACGATTTTTACGAGAAAAATGCGTATTAAATGATTTTGAGTGTCAAATGGCGGCTTTTAGTTTGAAGATGAGCATTCGGAGGCCGAACGTCATTTCGCGCGTTTTGAAAGAGAGTTCGACGGACGAACTCCGGTTTTAAACCGGGCATTACATTGTTAACGATTTTTACGGGAAAAATGCGTATTAAATGATATGCGATCAACGAATCGGGTTGCGACTCGGACTTTTGAAAAGTAAATACTATCACAATCCAAACGGATCGGACTTGTAAATGACAGTATTTAAAGCGGTGTCAACGGAATCAAACGATCCGGAATCGTAAATGACGATCAACGAGGCCAAACGGCTCGGAAGTGTAAATGACGATCAACGAGGCCAAACGGCTCGGAATTGTAAATGACGATCAACGAGGCCAAACGGCTCGGAATTGTAAATGACGTAAAAGTAAACGGAACGGGGTCGGAACGCCGTTTTAACCCGTGATTACTTCTCTTACGGAAAGAGAAGAGGATCGAGGGGCTAAAACGTATCGGACCCCGTTAGACGGAGGCGTCTACATTTTGACAATGACGTTCGAAACAGTTATAGCGACTGGCGCGTAAACCGAGACGGAACGGAAGATTCAGAGAGAGGGAGTTATACCTATGGCTAGGGTCGACTCCTTTGGCTCGGGAGGTGTGCACGGGACACGGAAAGTTATTCGAAAGGTTGTTTCGAAGTTGTAGGGTGCGTATTTGATCGAAATACGAAGGTTTCACACGAATCGAGACAAAACGGGAGCTCGGAAGGGGTGGAAACCAGTTTGGGCCGTGGGGTATGTGAGTTTTTGGTGTTTTTTCATTCTCCTTTGCCTTTGACAACAACTTCTATTTATAGGGTGAAAATTGCAGTAGGAGTCCGGCCGGACTTGGACTGAATTTCAGGGGTTTTGGGAATTTTGGAAATCTGGGGGACTTGTTGGCAATTTCAGGAAAATTGCACAGTGAGTCCGCCCGGACTTGGCTTGCAAACCAGGGGTATTTTGGTCTTTTGGCCTTGATTTGTGATTGACGAGTGACTAGAGGGAGGTGGCATGCAGGACACGTGTCTGTGACTCACGAAGTGTGGGAGTTCGTTCCCGGTCCGGTTTTGTCCGTTTTTAAAATAACGATCAAATGTCCGAAACGCCCCAGGAAAGTGCGGAAAATGCGTTTTTAGGGAAAGCCATACTTTTACGTGAGATGTCACGTGCTAAGTATGGTTTGACGTCGAGATGCTGTGGCGATCCGGGGCGTCTCGTTGGCAGTGACGGAGAGTTTAACGAGTTCGGTTAACTGGAGCGAGCCGGTTAACGGATTTCGGTTAACTTTCGACGGATTTGGACGATCCGGATTTGGGTACTTACAGTTAGCCCCTCGGCGACGTCTCCTCCGAAGGAGGTGGGGTCGTTGAAAAGATAAGGATCCAAATCGGGATGCCTTACTTTGAAAGAGACTGGGCGGTCAATTGGTGGACCATAGCGAAAAGGATTCCTACGTATCCCGAGCGGGAATCAAGCCGATCGTAGTTCGAAAAGGGGCAAGGGCCGCGCATGGGGACCTTGACACAGCGAGACTGTTAGGAGCGTCTAAACACGGATGAGACCATTCGCGAGGTACACATGCACGAATGGAGACTATTGGGAGGCGTCGAACACGAGAGGAGACCATTCGCGAGGTATCGGAACCTGAATGGAGACTATTGGGAGGCGTCGAACACGAGACTTCGAAACCTTCGAGGCGTGTGGCACCTCAAGCCGGAGTTGCGATGCGACGAGGCGTTCGTGCCTTGGAGTCTTTGGGCTTATTCTTTGTTGCCGAGTTTTATCCTGGCAGGGATGAGCGTTCGGGCTTACCTGGATGGCCGAAGAGGGATTGTTGTGAGGCGTTCGTGCCTTGGGGTTCGGGCTTATTCTTTGTTGCCGGCGAGGTGGAACGGTCGGGCTTACGGCGCGGCGGGAGATGAATGTTCACTTCTTTGAAGTGAAAAGGTGTTCGGGCTTACTAGGATGGCCGAATAGGGATTGTTGCAAGGCGTTCGTACCTTGGGGTTCGGGCTTATTGCAGTTGCCGAAGGTGACCATTTGCAAGGCGTTCGTACCTTGGGGTTCGGGCTTATTGCAGTTGCCGGTGATGATTGTTGATTTGCAAGGCGTTCGTACCTTGGGGTTCGGGCTTATTGCAGTTGCCGGAGGAGACTTGTTGCAAGGCGTTCGTACCTTGGGGTTCGGGCTTATTGCAGTTGCCGAAGGAGACTTGTTGCAAGGCGTTCGTACCTTGGGGTTCGGGCTTATTGCAGTTGCCGGAGGAGACTTGTTGCAAGGCGGTCGTACCTTGGGGTTCGGGCTTATTGCGATTCTTAGAAGGAGACTTGTTGCAAGGCGTTCGTACCTTGGGGTTCGGGCTTATTCTTTGTTGCCGGCGAGGTGGAACGGTCGGGCTTACGACTGGCGGCCGGGGAGATAAATGTTCACTTGCTGAAGTGAAAAGGTGTTCGGGCTTACTAGGATGGCCGAATAGGGATTGTTGCAAGGCGTTCGTACCTTGGGGTTCGGGCTTATTGCAGTTGCCGAAGGTGACCGTTTGCAAGGCGTTCGTACCTTGGGGTTCGGGCTTATTGCAGTTGCCGGTGATGATTGTTGATTTGCAAGGCGTTCGTACCTTGGGGTTCGGGCTTATTGCGATTCTTAGGAGGAGACTTGTTGCAAGGCGTTCGTACCTTGGGGTTCGGAGCTTATTGCGATTCTTAGGGAGAGACTTGTTGCAAGGCGTTCGTACCTTGGGGTTCGGGCTTATTGCAGTTGCCGGAGGAGACTTGTTGCAAGGCGTTCGTACCTTGGGGTTCGGGCTTATTGCAGTTGCCGAAGGAGACTTGTTGCAAGGCGTTCGTACCTTGGGGTTCGGGCTTATTGCAGTTGCCGAAGGAGACTTGTTGCAAGGCGTTCGTACCTTGGGGTTCGGGCTTATTGCAGTTGCCGAAGGAGACCAGCGAAGGTCTTGGTAAGAGAGTGGAGGTCGGACCGCGAAGGTCGGGATCAACTGTTTGAAATCGGACCGTGAAAGGTCGCGATTGGGGATTGAAATCGGACCGTGAAAGGTCGCGAATAAGAATTGAAATCGGACCGTGAAAGGTCGCGATTGAGGATTGAAATCGGACCGTGAAAGGTCGCGGTTGAGAGTTTAATGGTGAGGACCATTTAAATTTTAACGTCGGGAGACGGAATCGTAACTGAAATGTCCGGAGACATGGTTGAACGTTTGAATGTCAAACGTCAGCGGAATTTAACGTCGAGGAGACGAGCGTTAGTGAAAACTAAGGGGAATTTAACGTGCGGAGACGAGCGTTAGTGAAAACTAGCAGGAATTTAACGTACGGAAGACGAGCGTTAGTGAAAACTAATCGGGAATTTAACGTACGGAGACTAGCGTTAGTGAAAACTAGCTGGGAATTTAACGTGCGGGAGACGGCGTTAGTGAAAACTAGCCCAGGAATTTAACGTGCGGAGACGAGCGTTAGTGAAAACTAGCTGGGAATTTAACGTCTGGAGACGAGCGTTAGTGAAAACTAAGCGGGAATTATCCTCGGGGGATAGGGCGTTAGAAATGTCTAACTGGGAAATTTTACACTTTCGGGGGCCAAAAGTGGTAAAATTGGAATTGCCAAAAGCTGAGGGGCAAAAGGGGCAAAAATTATTCTGGTGCAGTAAGAGTCCGGCCGGACTTTTACTGTTTTTACAGAAACTTTTTAAATGCCGAGGCTAGGGAAGAAAAAGCTCACTTTCTTCCATTGTTGCCGGCGAGAGAGGAGAGAAAAGAGAGAGAAATCCAGCCCAAATTGCAAGGTTTGCTCGAATTTGTGAGGGAAAATCGCTATGGAGGGTGAAGGAGGACCAATGGCTCGCCACGGAAGGACCGACGACGAAAGAACTCGATTGGTTCGGACCATTCGAACCACCACTCTTCCATTGAATCCGGCGGAGTTTTATCCGGCGAGGGACCGCCACAACTCCAAGGGAGGGATCGAAAGACAAGTAAGTTTCCTACAAATTCCATTAATTTTAAGAATGTGCATTCTTTAAATGTTAGAAATTTGTTAGGAATTTACTTAGGGATTTTGGTGCCCGATTTGGGGCTTTTGACTTTGATATGAATCGTTGTCGAAATTGACTAGGACGTAGTTCAATTGACATCATGGGTAGATGACATAAAAAATTTGGTTGCAAAATTCCATGTCTAAATGCATTTTCCAAAATTAAAGTAGCTTTAATTCGGGACGGAGCGAAATTTTTGAAAAAATTCGAAAGAATTTGAAAGTTCCGGATTCGACGGAGTTTTCGAAAGATTTTGAAAGTTCCGGATTCGACGGAGTTTTCGAAAGATTTTGAAAGTTCCGGATTCGACGGAGTTTTCGAAAGATTTTGAATATACGTAGGGAATGAATGAGAACCGTGTCTGCATTGCATCCTTTTGACATGCATTGTTGCATTTTGTTGACGTTGCTTCTGTCTTGCTTGTCTGCAGGGGACAGGGACGGTTAATACTTATAACCAGAAGAGTCGGGGTGCCTTTGAGGCGGTGCAGGCATTGTGGGGCCTTATCCCGGACGTGGCCCGAGAGGGAGAGAGGAGTCCACGACAGCTGGTGATTGACTCCGGGCCGGGTTTATCATCAGTGCTGTAGCTGCGACAGCTGATACGCCGAGGGGCAGGTCCATGTATGTCGCGCTGAGCGAGTACTGGTGGGATACGACCCACACTTTCCATTTCAGATGGGGGGAGGCGACGGTGACTCCCACAGATTTTGCTGCTATCACTGGGTTGCCGACTTATGGCAACGCGCTGGTGTGGGTTGATGGTTACACCCCGGAGCGGTTATGCAGGCTGCCGGATTTCGATATTACCGATGCCAGGGGCTTAGGCATTCGGTACAGGCCGATGGAGCATCACTTGAGGGCGGGTGTCGCCGATTATTTGGCTGGATCCTTGAGGATGACCGCGGAGCGTCTGGCTCGAGGGTTCCTTTGGTTTGCGCTGTCAGCGACCTTGTTCCCGACTTCCGACACGTCTTGTCACTTCCCTGCTCGGGTTGCCGACAGATCTGGATGCCGTGAGGGGTTTGCGTGGGGGGAGGCTGGACTGGCCGAGCTCTACCATTCCCTGGACAGGTTCTCGCGGGGAGAGGAGCACTCATTTAGCTGTTTTACGCCTGTCTTGGATGTAAGTTTACATGCTTTTTCTCTTCCTTGCCTCTTTTATGTACTCGTATGTATCTGCTTTGTAGCTGACATAACTTTCCATTCTCTTGGCAGGTGCAGTGCTACGAGGTATTCATCCCACAGTCTTGGGACGTAAAGGAGCCGTACCGTCCCCTGTTCCCTGCCTTGCTGGTTTGGCAGAAGAAGGCGAAGAGGGCGGTCTCTTCGAGGGTTGGCACTCGAGTGTCGTACGAGGAGATATCTCTGGCGCTGAACCTGGAGTTCTCCGAGAGGATCCAGTGACCTGGTGGAGCGGAGTTTGATCATGTCGCGGTGCGAGATTTCCGCGAGACTACACGGCGGCGGAAGCTCTGGTGGGACTTCACTGCGACGCCATGTATCTGGGGAGAGGGTGACCCGTCGGCATAGGTAGGGGTCTCTTCCATTGGTGCCGGTGGATCCTCCTCTGTACATGCGGCATCCCCTGAGATGCCGATGGATGAAGCTGGAGGGATACCTTCAGGGTGTGTACTTCACCGAGTATATCATAGCGGGGGCCGCCTATGATGTTTTCTTGAGGATGAGGCTGAGGAGCCCGCAGGGGCAGCATAGGGAGGGTGAGGTCCCTGGAGGTCCTCGACATTTTCTGTCCCACGAGCTAGGCTAGCGTACGAGGGCTGGACGGTTCGCGCAGGCGACTTGTGATCCCAGCTCCCGGCGGAGCCGAGACCACGATACAGGCGGACCCCAATGCTTCGGTGAGCATCTTTTCGATTTTACGCATTTGATAGTAGCATTACGCACATGATGCATACATGTACTTTCATTCGCTTTCGATGATTTTCCTGGTTCGCGAGTATCGGCCATTCGTACAATGAGGCCGTAGGGTGGTGGACGGGTGGTCCGCTACGCCCGGGAGGCTCGTGGAGTTCTGCGGTGCGGTTCCGGAGGAGCGTGGATGTCCGCGATCGGGGGCCGTCTAGGCCGAGGGGTTCACCTGCTCCCACGGGCGGTGGGGAGGACTTCACACGGGGTTTGGCCGGTTCGCGGGCGGAACGGCTGGATTTGGAGCTCCTTCTTCGCGCACTCGGGCGCGAGAGAGGAGTCCTCGAGTTCGCGTACTCAGGGAGGCCCTTTGCCTATTCCCGAGTGGAGGAGTTCGGCGAGTTCTGTTTGCGACAGATCCGGCGGCGGCGGGCGGTACGTCGAGTGTACGGATGACGAGCGGGACTCGAGTAGTCCCCTTTTCTTGCTTTCTCTTTTCTTGCTTTGTTTAGACAAAATGCATGTATTTGTCGAGAACAAATTTTGATTTGAGATGTATTTGCAAAAGGGCGCCCGTGGGGCGAACACATACTTCGCATATTTATTTTGTGATCACCTTGATTATTTTCGGCAAATAAGCAAATAGGTTAATCAAAAATAAATAAAAAGGAGAAATGCATTAAAAATTGAACGGGTCAAAAATTAAGCATGTATGCACTAAATTTTAATTATTTGCCTTTGTTGCACGAGCCGGGCGGAAGGGATATTGTCATTTGTTGAATGAAATCGGGCGAGCACGCGAGATTTCATAAGGGTGAAACAGGGCATGGTTTGGAAATATTTCCAACTTTAAGGCGGTAGGCTGCAGAGTTGACAAGTCAAGCTGCGGGGAGTCCGGCCGGACTTGAAATGAATTTCAGATTCTTTAAATTGCGGTTTCGGCTTTGCAATTTGTAAGAAGCTGCGCATTGCTTTTACTCATTACGGCTGAGTTCTTTTCCATTACTTAAGGTTTTCTTCACCTTCGACATGGCTCCTTTTCCCAAGTTATCGTCTCGGATGCAAGAGCGATATTTGGACAACTTTCGATCGTGGGTACGGAACCACACGAGGCGAGAACAAAAGGTTTTTCGAAGGAGCATTACGGGATTAAATCTGTTTGGGCTTTGAAGGAGCTCATGCCGGATTGGGACCTTTTGAGAGCGGCGTCTCGGTTACAGGACGTAAGGAGGAATGTGTACGGCTTTTCGTACAACGAAGTCACTCCTACGTTTGAAGATTTCCGGGCCGTGCAGGAGGACTGAGGCGGAACAGCTAGTTCTTCCGTATGCCGGTGGCATGGCCACCGTTGAGAAGCTAGTGTCTTTGTTGGGTATCTCATTTGGAGAAGCATGCGGGATCTTGATACTGAGGATAGATTACGTTGACATTTCGGATTTGCCCAGAAAGATTTGCGGAGGCGAGGAGCGTCTTTGCGTGGGGACGCGTTTGCTCTATGTGTGATTGCTACTTTGTTCACATTCACGTCTGCAGGTGTGTGCCATCACGGTGTCTTGGACTGGTGAGCGATGCGGAGTGGAGGAGACATCGTGCCATTGGTCTTGGGCGAGACGTTCACAGGCATAGGCCGGATGGCGGCCGGTAGTCGATACATGTGGGGAGGGAGTCCCGCTATGCGACCATGTTGTTGAGGGAGAGGCTGCGAGATGATGCACAGGTGCCAATGTCTGTGACGCTTGGTCTTTCTCGCGACGTCCTCTGGTGATAGGGGGTAATCGAGTGGGAGCTCTGGATGGCCGAGACTTGGCACGCATCACTTGCGATGGTGGGTTCCCCATTGGAAGATTCTGAGACTTGTAGGACCGCTCGGGAGGGTGCATTGATCGTCGAGTGCGGGGCTGTCTCGAGACGTCCTTCTATATTCCATCATTGGTTACTGCGGCGATGCAGTGGGCGAGATGCAGTGGCCCGATACGAGTTATCTTTGCTACCTTTGAGGTGGGATCTCTGCGGATGGAGGATCCTTCGACGCTGCTTCTTTGGTCACCCGGTGGTGGCAATACACGTCCTTTCTGCCCGGGGTTCTCTTTCACCGGAGAGAGGAGCCTTTGTTTGTCGGCAACGATATACGGGTAGTACGAAGAGTGTATGGGGAGACACGAGATGGCTATCTTGTGGAGACGGAGTGAGTTTGTTGAGTGCGATCACACAGACGGTTCGACATTGAGGAGGACGAGGCGAGGGCTAACCACAGGAATCGTGCGCGATGCCGTGGCTGATTATGTGGCAAGTGCTGATCGGGAGGCCAATCAAAGCACTTTGCGATGATGGCCCGAAGCGAGGCGGCTCGAGACAGAGCTAGAGAAAGGGCTGTATTGACGGCCACGGGATTGACGGAGGCGTCGGGAAGAGTCCACGAGCCGAGGTAGAAGGCCTACGGAATATTTCTGCGAAGGTGAAGAACACTCGCAGGGAAAAGGGAAAGGGAAGAAGGATGAAGGACCTAGTACGGGAAACTAGGTTGACCTTGCGTCCGAGTATCCACCCACTGTCATTGCAGACACATTAATTGATTAAGGTTTTATTGTAGTTTTGTTAGCGTGTAGCGAGTCAAGAGTTGACCGTGCTTGAACTCATCAAAGAATGTTTTAACCGTTATGAATTTGTAGGTTAAATGAAAAGAGTTTTTCGAAACACAAGCAATTGATGCTTATTGTTATTTTTTTGTTTTTTAGACCGAACCAATGATGGCTGCCTACGTTCCCCTTTTACAACTGGACTAAGGGGCTCAGGTCACCGTAGTTCGACACTTTTAGGTGAATTTGAGAAAAACAAAGACAAAAGAAGTGCGACCCTGTTTTTTACCTGGATCATTAGCGGGAATGTATCCAGTTGGGTATTACTCTTTTAGCACTTTAATTTACTGAAGGGGACGGTGTATGGGGAAGGTGAGTTGACTCGTGCTCTTCCTCAAACGAAGTATCTGCGGAGCTTGCTTCCGTTCACGGGGTTAACGAAAGGGTTTCCGTCCAAATCTGCTAGTTTCATGGCTCCTCCGGAGAAGATTCTTTGTACCACAAACGGTCCTATCCAGGTAGGCTCCCACTTTCCGAGGGGATTGGTTTGCGTAGGAGGTTTTTCCTTTAGCACCAAGTCGCCTTCTCTGATGTCTCGGATCTTGACTTTCTTGTCGAATGCTCGTGCCATTCTGCTCTGGTAGGCTCGAGTGTGTTCCATGGCTTTCAATCTGCGCTCGTCGAGTAGAGCAAGTTCGTCGTGACGGCTCTGTAGCCATTCGACTTCATTGACCCCGTTTTCCAAGAGGACTCGGAGGGATGGAATTTCCAATTCCACGGGTAACATTGCTTCCATTCCGTAGGTAAGTGCGAACGGAGTCTCCCCTGTGGCGGTTCGGCGATGTTCGGTATCCCGAGAGGGCTAGATGTAGCTTTTCGGGCCGGTCCGACCTGCAGTGGTCATCTTTCGATTATCATGGCGAGAGTCTTGTTGGGTGCCTCTCTTGCACCATTGGTTTGTGGTACGTAAGGAGAAGACTTGTGACGTGTGACTACGAATTCGGTCGGTAGTTGGTCACAATTTCCTTCGAAGTTAGTCCCATTGTCGGAGATGATCTCATTGGGCACTCCGTATCGGCACATGATGTTCTCTCGGATGAACTCGGCCACCTTCCTAGAATTCGGTACCTTGTACGATCGGCTTCTACCCATTTGGTGAAGTAGTCGGCTGCGACTAAAATGAACTCGTGACCATTGCTCCCTGGAGGAGTGATCTTGCCGATGACGTCGATTCCCCATGTGGCGAAAGGCCGTGGCGTAGTCATGCGGTAGAGTTCGTGAGGAGGGATGTGATTGAGGTTGGAAAACCGTTGACATTTGTCGCGGCTTCGGACGGCGGATGCGATCCGTTTCCATTGATATCCAATAGTATCCCATACGGAGAATGATTTGTGTCAATGCTCGGGCGTTCGTGTGCGGACCGCGGGTTCCGTTGTGAACTTCGTTCGTTAGCTTCGGCGGCTTTTTCTTTGTTTACACACCGAAGGAGTGCCCCTTGGTGGCGCTTCTTGTACAACATACCCCCCAGAATGATGAAATGGGATGCCGGGCGTTTTAATGCCATCGTGTTTTTGGCTTTGATCCCCTTTTACTATTTTCCATCTTCATTTGTGAAGGAAGCTTCTCCGCTTTGGAAGTGCTTGGTAAATTTGATTGTACCCGGGTTCGTCGATCGTTGCTGTTTCTTTTTCGATATCACAGCAATAGGCGGGTGTTTCCCGTGCCCCTATTACGAGGGGTTTCTTGCTTTTCCCTCGGGAATTTCGACAAGAGAGGCGAGGTTGCCGGGCGTGCGGCGGTTCTGTCTCTTGGCAAATAGTGAAAAGAGATGTCCTTGAGCGAGCAATGAGCTCCTCCGTATACGCGTGGTACTTCGAAGGCCGAGAATCTACCGTCTTCCATTTGTTGGATACTTGATTGATGATCAATGCTTTGAGTCTCCATATACATCCCGGCTACGAGATGTTGCGCTCGAGGGCGGCTTCCAAACCTCTTTGCCACGGGCTTCGTATTCTGTTTGCATTGTTGGTTGCTTCAAAATTGACTTGATGGCTATGGGAGTATGCTCGTCCTTGGGATCGACAAGGAGCATTCCTATGCCATTCCCCTTCTTGTTGGCTGCCCCATCGAAGAAGAGTTGCCAGCGGTTTGCGCTGTCAAGTGAAAAGATTCCGTCGTCCGGAAATTGCGGATCAGGACCCTTGGGTTCATTGCTCGGAAAGTCGGCAAGGCGATGCGCCATTACTACGCCCTTTGTTGATTTTCTTACCATGTACTTGATGTCGAACTCGGCGGGAAGAATGACCACTTGGCTAGCCGCATTGACGGGGATGGCTTGTCAAAGAGATATCGGACGGGGTCCACTTTGGAGACCGGGAGCAGAATGCGGACCGCATGTAGTGTTTCGGTTTCCCGACTACCCATACCAAGGCGGTACAGGTTTTCTCGATCTTGAGTAGCTGAGTTCACTTCCTTGAAGCTTTCGGCTTACGAAGTAGATTGCATGCTCAACCTTGGAATCTTTACGTTCTTGTGCCGGCATGGCTCAGATAGACGTGTACATTGCATCGAATACGAGGAGTAGTGGCTTGTCTTCATGTGGCGGGCACGGGGTGGGGGATTAACCAAGTAGGTCTTGATTTTCTCGAAAGGCATGCGGCACTCGGAGTCCCATTTGATGTCGGCATTCTTTTTCATCGGTTTGAACATGGGCTCGCAGAGAGATGTCAAGCTGGTTGATGAAGCGGCGATGTGCTTGAAGTCTTCCCATGAAGCTTTTCACTTACGTCGGGGTTTGAGGCGGTTTCATGTCGATGATGGCCTTGATTTTCACGGGATCGGCTTCGATACCTCTTTACGTAACCATGTACCCCGGTACCTTGCCGCGCTTGACGCCGAAGGTGCACTTTGCCGGGTTCAACCTCATGGAGTGTTTTACGAGTACGTTGAAGAACTTCCTCGAGATCTGTCATGTCTTTGCATGTCGATCCCTTGGAGTGGATGATCATGTCGTCGACATATACTTCGATTTCTTTGTGAATCATGTCATGGAAGAGAGGCATTGCGGCCGGTAAGTAGCCCCGGCGTTCTTTAGGCCGAACGGCATGACCATGTAACAGTATGTCCCCATGGAGTGGTGAAGGCGATCTTGGCACGATCCTCCTCGGACATCTTGATACAGTTGTATCCGGCAAACCCGTCCACGAAGGACTTTACTTGAAATTTGCCGTGGTGTCGACCGGCATGTCGATGTTAGGCGGTGGGAAATCATCCTTAGGGCTGGCCTTGTTGAGATCCCGAAAATCCACACAAAGATCGACCTTTCCATTGGCCTTGGTGACCGTCACGATGTTGGAGAGCCAAGTCGGGTACTCAATCACTCGATGAAACCAACTCGGAGCATTTTCTCAATTTCTTCTTTGACTTGCAAGGACCACTCTGGCTTGATCTTGCGCGGCTTACATTTGTGAGGCTTGGATTCGGGATCGAGGGAATTACATGCTCCACGATTGAGGGATCGAGTCTGGCATGTCTGATATGACCGGGCGAACACGTCAACATACTCCCGGAGGAGGTTTATCGGGGCTTCCTTTTACGCATCGGCGAAGAAGCGCCCTTGTGTCTCTTTAGGCTCTTGCGCTTTGACCCCGGGTTCACTTTGGTCATAACCTCTTCGGCGGCTTGGGCCGGTTGTCCTCTTGGTCAACTACACGCTCGAGAACTTCTTTAATGTATTGTTCGTTTAATGTGTGCGCTTCTTTATCAATTGAGTTATTAACGTCTTTTAAGTTGTTTGTTAACTTATCGGTTGTTAAAGTGGCAATGAGAGGATACTCAGAAAGGTCGAGACTTTTCATTACACAAGAACGGGAATACATGATTGGCTACAACATTATAGTCCTCCGGCGTAAGGCCGTTGGATGACTCGGAGGGGTGGACTCGACAGGAGCGGCTCAAGGGTTTGAGACCGGGTTTAGGGAGATGTGGGTGCGGGCCCGGCTTGTCTTCCATTTCTACTGGCTTGCCCTTGGTCGGTGAAAGTTACCCAATTCTTGATGGCATTCTTTGGATGCTTGAGGAGGGTGCGGGGATCGAGAGGCTTGGCTCCTGCTGTCCCTATCATGGCGATCATGCTGTTGTCGGAGCCCGGTCGATCAAGTTGGGCAACTCCATGACTTCTTCAAACAGGACTACGTAGAGTTTGGTCCAGCGAGCGTCTTCTATGAATTACGGTTCCTTACGCTTTGGATTCTTGTCTCGAATGTGGCCTCGGTGGTGATCCGAACAACTTGTTTCCCATGGAGAGTACCTTGAGTTGCTCCTCCAAGTGCAGGATTACCTTGAATGTGTACTCATCTTTGGTTTGTGGTGGCGGTTGGTCCGGGTAGAGGCTGTGATGTCGAGGAACGCTCCCCTTATCGGATTAGCTTTGAGTCCTACTGAAACGCTTGAGGTCCCGTGCTAGGTTTGTTCCATTCTTCCGTAGTCTTGGCGTTGACTATCCTGCTTCTTTCTCATCTTCATCGGTTCCACTGTCGGTCCCCTCGGTTCGTGTCGGTTCGGTTCCATTGTCGGTCCCCTCGGTTCTGTCGGTTCCCTTGTCGGTCCCCTCGGTTCTGGCTGTCGGTTCCACTTGGTGAAGTAATGAGCGAGGTCAAAGCTGTAAGGTCGGAGGTTGGGTGTGCCGTCGGAGGTTCCCCTTTTGTGAGGCTGCTTGCCTTGGTGCGGGCGAGCCTTTTGTCTTCCTTGATGTCGGCCGGTGTTGGCACGTAGCCGAGCCCACTGGGACCGTGGTGTGGTCCTTGACTTCAATAACTTGGTGTGGCCTTGCGGCCTTTTGCCGAGCCCGATCACAGGATGAAGTTCATGAGTTTCATCATCCTCATGGCGGGAGGAATCGATCGTGAGACAGTGGAAGGTCCACGTTGCATATTTGGATCTTGGAGGTCTCAGTGAATCCGAGTTAATGGCATGTCATCATTATGCTTGATTTCCAACCTTTGGAATGTCGTTGGTGCTTTGGTCCCCTCGGTGGTGACTGTCGCCGTAGGCGTGGTTAGCTTCGTTGCCTTGCATGAACTTGAGGCGCGATGAAGGGTGGATGCCACGCCATTGATTTGATGCAGCCGGGGACGCCCCGGGATGGGCTGTGAAAGTGATTGGAATGTCGACACTTGGAATTCGGTGGGGATCACCCGCTTGCCGAACCGAGATGTTAAGAGTAGCAACCCCGAGAAGCTGTACGGGAAGTAGAGTCATAGGCCTTGGCAGTGTGGGTGAAGGCTTAAGATGCTGTGGGCTTGATGTCAAGCGGGTCCATCATCTTGGCGGGCAAGACATTCATTCGGAACCTCCGTCTACCCGACACGCGAGGAAGACGACGCTCGTCCAGTGGTTTGTGATGTAAAGCGGCTCATTGTGATCGGCCCCAAATTTTGGAAGGTCCAAATCTGTGAAGGTGATAATGTTGCCATAGTGGATGTTACCAATCATCTGAATGACTTCATGCGGGGTTGCGTCCACGGGGACCATGGTACGGGCCGAGGCTTTCCTCTAGCTTGAGCTTGTGAGGATAAGAGGAGGTGAGCAGAGACCAAAGGGAAATGTTCGCACTGAGTTTGCTTGAGATGAGTGAGGATCGGGTCCTCTTTCAAGGAACTTGCGTCTGTGGGCTGGCCGGGCTGCAAGTACGGCTCCGTCGGCTTTTTGGTGGCCTTAGGTGGTAATGCATGGATTTGACCCGATCGGGTTAGAACGCCGACATCGGGTTTGGTCCCTTACGAAAAGGCTGCTCTGAGTTGAGCCATAGTTAGAGGAGGATTCCTCGTAGCATAGGGCCATGCGTCTTCCCTCAACTCATTGATTGTGGATGAATTCCCGGGAGCTTCGGCGGCTTGACGGATTACGTCCCGGGATGCTGGCTTAGGTGCCTCTGCGGGAGGTAGCCTACGGTTTGACGTAGGATTGTTCGAACGTCGATTACTGCACAACGGTGGTTGCACTGAATTGAAGCGTGCGTTGCGCGACCCTCCGGGGAGGTTGGAGAGTTCTCGGCTCAAGCGAACGGTCTCCTTGATCTCTTCACGGTATATCGCGTTCCTTTCCTTCTTCTTGAGCATACTCGGGCGATGCAGGTTAGGTGCAGCGATACTCGTGGTTGGCTAGTTTTCCTCCACTGCAGGCCCCGAGATCAACCTTCTTGCGGCGGAGCTGCGTCGAGAGTTAATGCCTGCGTTTCTTCCCATGTGAGAATAGCCGGTGCTTCCTTGAGCTGCGTGCGGCGGTCTAGGTAAACCTCCATTGGGGAGAGTTTTCTTCTCGATTTATCGAGTGGCGGGTATGTCGGAAGGTGAGTACACGGCTTCCCGAACATCTGCCCATGTGGTAGTTCTTTGTCCCAGTTGATCGTTTACGTAAATGAAGGCGTAGATTGTGGAATTTCCACGAGTAGTTGCTCGAGGCAATTTCCATCCCCCTCTGTTTTTAAATAGACCTTCCTCCCTGAGTTGGCCTTTCAATTTGAGTGCGGAGGTGATCCGTTCCCATCCTCCCAGGACCCTTGGGAGTCCGGTTTTGTTGACTTCATGCCCGGCTTGGAAGAGAATGGTTTCATCGTCTTCATCGTCGCTTTCACAGAGAACTTGCTTTCCTCGGGAAGGTAAGCGGCGGGATTCGTTCTGTGTGTCGTTCCATCTCCTAGGTCATCGGGACCGTTGACCACCCTTGCTAGCGAGAGGGGTTGGATGAGAACAGACGGTAGTCCGGGAAGTTGCCATGGGCAAAACTCACGAGGTCGAGCGGTCTAGAGTGGCCTCTAGCTTTAAATGCAGAAGGCTGCTGTGACACTTTAAGGGCTTGGTCCCTGTAGGTCTTTCGAGCTTGGTCTTCGTCCCAAGACGACTTTCTTGAGCGGCTAGCTCCATGAGAGCTTTCCTTGCGAGACCTAGGCGATCTCCGTAGGTGCGCATCGTCTGCTAGTGTCGAAACCGTGATTACATTCAAATCGCCGAATGGCGGGAACACTTGGATTACATTGACGAAGGAAGTCGGACAGGACATTCCATGCGGCCTTCCTTGATCTCGATCACCAAGAAGTTTGCCCATATACGCTTGATTGACCCCACGGGGGTGTTGAATTCTGCAATGTTGACGGTCTCGTGATCTCGCTCGATCGCCAAGTCTATCAAAGCTAGCGGTCGATTGGCGGGATATCGAATCCGGCCGTGACGGCTAGGAGCGAGAATCGAGGCGAAGCATGTTGATGCTTTGAGGTGGTCATTTCTGTGTCGGAAGGCGGCTACGCCTTATGGGGAAGACTTTCACGAGATGTTTCGGGGTGGGTGGTGGAAGCGTTCCCGAGGTTGATCGACTTGTAGCGGGGTGAGGAGCTTGGTCTCCTTTCTTTGTTGCCCTTGGCCTTGGCGGCGCTTGAGGGTATAAGCTTGGCGACGGCACGGGCCGGTTGCCGGCCCAGGGCTGGTACTCGGAAGTAGTGATGAGCTCACGAGCTCGCTTGGCCGGTGCCTCGTTTACCATGAGCGGGCAATCATCGAGGTAACCTTGGTGTTGCGAGAATCGATAACAAGGACGGGATCCTTGGCTTCATCGGGATACGGAATAGATGATATTGACGAAGTCGTCGTCATTCACTTGATCGAGAGGATTCCTCGTTGCGTGAATCACGTGCTTCCAATTGTCGGATAGGCATGCATGCTTTGGACGTTGAGCTTGACAATTTCCATGGTATTGGAACCTTGGTCGTAGGTGACACGATTGGAAGGAGTTCCGTCCTCAAAGCGAGCATGTGAATGCGGAGGTGCGCTGCGGGTGCCGCGTCCTCGACTCCGGAGAGTCCGGATTCATCGTCATCGATCGCTCAATCCGAGGTGTATGGACGTATTGCGTCGGGTTGCGTTCTTTGGAGCGGCTAGGAAAACATCATGCTCTTCGTTGGAGAAGAGGGTGCGGCGGGTAGTTCCTCGTGGAGGACGTCCCATACAACTTCCATGCATTCATCACGAGAATGACGGTGCTTGTTGACCTTGATCACAAAAACCTCTTCACTGGCGGGGCAGAGAGTTTGTTTGGAGAATGCGACGAATCTCCGATTGGAGGCCCAGGGGTTTATGTGCCCGTATCATGGCGATATTCGGCGTTTCCTTCCAATCTGCCTCAGTGTTGGAAACGACAGTTGAACTTGATGTATCGGGCGCCGAGTGCACTGCTCGAGTACGTTTACATAGTTAGCATCTCCGGACTACGAGGATTCGATGAGATTTGCCCGATAGTCCCTTGGTTGATTCGAAGGAGGTAACCCGGTGCACAGTGCGGACACGTTTGGCTACTGTCTCGGCTTCGTTTCCTATGAGGGAAAGCTGTCCCCTCGGATGACTTCAAGATCTCCACTGTCGGTTGATGAACTTGACGCATTGATGGAGAGTGGAAGCTATGGCCTTCATGTGGTGTAGCCAAGGGCGTCCCAAAGAGGCTGTGAACTCGGATGGAATGTCCATCACGTGGAATTTCTTTGGCACCATTTGGGTTTCGAACCAAAGTTCGAGTCACTTGTCCCCGGGATGGGGACGAGACGAGTTGTCATAGGCCTTGATAGTCAGAGTAGACGGTATCAAATGGCTTTCATGGATGCGGAGAGCTCGCATCATGCTTTGAGAGGGAGGACATTAACGGCTGACCCGTTATCTACCAATACTCAGGGAGTGATATGGTGTTGAGTTTGAGAGTGATGTACTGAGCTTCGTTGTGCCCAGGCGTCTCTCGGTAAGTCTTCATCACGAGAATGTGATCATGCTTTGCCATACGGGCGGGAGTCGTAGATCTCGTCTTTATCCGTAGAAGGAGAGTCATCCGGCCATCCGTTTCTGTCTTCCTCTTGCGAGGTAAAGCCTTTCTTTGGAACCTCGGGAGTATGTTGAGGCTTTGTGGCGGTTGCCGCCCTTGGTTAGCACATTGATCGAGTGCGATTGCCAAGGCGACCTTGATCTTCCTTTACCGGTCCGGGCTCGGAAGGCTGGACAAGTTGAATCTTGGGCGATCCCGCGGAGGGTTAGGCTTACGGCGCGGTAAGACTATCAAGATGCGAGGTATTCCGGTGTTCCGAGTGTCGGAATTTGGTTTTTGGACTTTTCGGCTTTCCCACCCCTGTGCTCTAGAGTGCATGGCTGGAGGTAAAGAGGGTGGTGGAGTACGGTGCGTAGTAGTCGAACCTCCCGGAGGGTTCTCCAAGTGTACCTACACTTTGGTATCTCCGGCTTCGTATCTTTCTCTCGATTCTTTGTTGAGAGGATTTCTTCTTGTTTCCTCGGAGGATTGCTCGGATAGTTTCTCGAGACTCGTACTCCCGGGCGGCGGAGCGATCACAAACATCGTAGGCGATGTGAACATTAGAGGAGGATCCCAGTGAAAGAGGCGGGCGGTTACGTAGCACACTTCTTGGGCACCCACTCAATGGAGTTCACGGCATTATTATTCGGAAAGGGATTCCCATATTGGGCCACGGGGCGCTCTAACTTGCCTTCTTCTATCAAGTTACGGATTTCGTATCGTAACCCCAAACGGTTGTCGAGTGGTATGGCCGTGATGCGTGGAAGGCGCGATATTTGCTCTTGTCCGCATTGGCTACGGGAACTTTGGGTTTGTAATTGGCCACGGGCTTAAGGAGACCCTCCTTGATTAGCCCTTCCGGCATCTTGCTCAATGGCATGTCCAACTTATCGAAGTGTACGGGTGCTTCGAGTAGAACTGCTGCTTTGTGGGGCCCAGGTTTTACATTTACCCATTGTCCACGATGGACGTAGTTGTGGACGTATCTTTCCCTTTGCGGGGGCCGGTGCGGGGATTGAATGCATGTTGAGCGGTATCTGTGCGGGTGCGGTAGCCAACTTTTCCTTGAGATCCTTCTCGAGCGTGGCCGGCATTGACCATGGCCGGAGATGCAGGAAGAAATTGTGGCCCGATGAGAGTTCGATGGACGGTCTCAAGCAAGACTTGAAGATCCGCATACATTCGTCTTTGGAGAGTGGCTCCATGATTTCGGAGAGTTTCCGGCTCCATCTCTTGTAGAATTCCCCAACACTTTCATCCGCTTTACGCTCGGTGGTGATTAAGTCCTCGCGACTTGTTTCCCACTCTAAGTTGGATCTGGCCGTTCCGGGAAGATGTTGCTTGTCTGTTCCCAGTGTGGCGATCCGCGAGCTTGACCCTCGAAACCATCGTAGCCGAGCTTTTGAGCGTATGCTTTGGAAGTGGTCGGCCATTTCTTTGGAGGGTTGCTCCTTTTGCTCTCATGCAGAAACGTAAGTGTCGACGTGCGTTTGAGGACATTCGGTTCCATCGAATCGGTCCATCTCCGGCATTCGAACTTGGCGGGGAGAGGCGTGACCATTCCCGGATCTGTGGATTTGAGCGTTTCTGCTTTGAGCTGCTCATGGTGGCTTTCGGGTCTTTCATACTGCTCGACCATCCGAGGCTAAGGTTGGGTCCGGTGGTGGGTGTGAGGCTCGGCGCCGGGTGCTACCACGTGAGCGGTAGTGATTGGAGGTGGAAGGCTTGGTATATGAGAATATATGGGAGCCTTTTACGAGCTGTATCGGGGTTTGTCCCCGGTGTTTAGAGATTCGTGTATAGGCAGCGGGACGAACCGGGAGGGTGCTTGAGGATATTGGCATCCTGAGATGGTCCGGCGGTGCGGCTGGTGATATTGAGTGATGGGTTTAGCCTTTGGGCGACCAAAATTGACGGGGTTGCTACGAGAGGTGGCAACATGGAGCCTAGGTCATTTGTTTCCTTGGTTGGAAGGCATCCCGTAAGTTGGCGGGGAGGAACTGATTGAAGGTTTGGTGAACTGGTTTTGGGGAATCGTCATCCTCTACCGGGACAAAAGTACCGTCGGCGGGGATAGGCTGCTATACCACGCTCATTCGAAAGGCTGTACCACGAAATTCTGGCGATCTTCTTTACGCCTCTTGTGAACCTCACAAGCCCGGATGGCTTCTTCCAATGTCATATACATTACCGGTGGCGGGGTCCTTCCCCGTCACGATTTCTCGGTGAGCTAGACATGTCGGAAATGCGTTGAGGGACGAGGGAACCGAAGAGCGGCTTGCCGTTCTTGTGATCTGGCAAGGCGGCGGCCGGAAATCTGAACCACTTTACGCTCATTGCGAGGGAACGAAAGGAAGGGTTTAAGCTTCGGAAAAGGGTATTTGGCTCAAGGTTTTCGGGCTTGTGCAATGTGCGATTACCGATTAAAGTTTACTTAAAGCGCGTTTTCTCAGAGTCCTAATTGGTTGGAAAAGAGCGTGTCTTCTTTTTCGCAACTGATCCTAGAGCTCTAATCGGTGGATCTCGTCACTACGCTTATAAGCCTCTCGTTTCCATTGTAGATCATCTTTCTCGGGACGGACTATCCCGAGCGAGGTACGATAAGGCAAGCGAGTTCCACCGACAAAGGAAAAAGTGAACTTAAGGCTAGGCGATCACGCAAACTTTCGACGTGTGCGGCGTACGGGCCACGGTCGAGGTCAACGTCCTTAAGTTAAGGCGGGAGTCGTGCCAAAATTTGGGCATGACCTCTCGACTCGCTTGTGCGAGAGACCTTTAGCTTTTAGCGTTGGCCAAGTTGTGGGCGGCACGGTACATACGACGAGGTTTGGTGACACGGCGTCACATTGAACCTTCGGGTATATTTTTCGGCGAGCTCCGCGTCAAAGTCAATTTGAAGAGCTTCAAAGACTTCGGGTCGGGAACGACCTTTGGTCTCAAACTCTCGAGCTTGACTCGGAGCGGGGCCCGGCGTAAAAAACATACACTTAGGCTTTATGACACGAGCTAAGCCAAAAACCAACCGGGGTCTTGGACAAAGTGTGACACAAAGGAGTGCATGGCTTACACGGGCTAGGATGGGATGTTTGGGACGACCCCGTGCGCCCCGAAAGGCATCGCGGGCCAATCGGAGTGCTGCGATAAGGCCATCCCGGGTTAGGGGACGTAGTGTGCGGTGTACCGGCGGCAAGTGCACGTGAGGTGCGGTGTTCCGAGGCAGCAGGTGCGCGTAGTGTGCGGTCACTAAAATTCTTTTACGAGTAAAACGAGATTTTTTCGAGAATGTGTCTTAAAGAATTTATGATGCACGGTTCAAAGAACTGACATGAAAGTCAAACATGAATGGGAATGCACAAACATGGTAAGATTTTGAAAAGTTGACAATGTAATGCCTTTTGAAAAAAACCGTTCGAGGTTTAAAGTCACACACACGAAAACGAGGAAGGGTAAACGAAAGTTTGACCCACGGAAGGCTTTTTAGAAAACATTGGCAGTTTTGAAAAAAGTATCTTTTCCCCAGCGGGGTCGCCAACTGAAATTACCCGATCTTTTTCGCGCGCGGGGGCGCGGCGGAAAAGGCGGTTGTCTTTCGCGGGGGGTTGATGTCTGAGACCTCGCTTCACGGGAAGGAGCAGAATGAGGAGTCGCCACGCGGTTTTTGTATTTTGAGCCCAAACGTTGAGAAACGGCTATTGCGAAAAATGGTGTCGTTTTTATTGGTAGCAAAAACTTAGGAAAAGGCTTTGAAAACGGGGATCATTTTTATTGGCAGCAAAAACGAGTAAAAAGCTTTTTAGTACCAGAGATTGTTAGGTTCGGAGGTCAGGTTACGTTTCGGGTAGAGTATGACGAGATCGCCCGAAACGCCTCGCATGACGAGTCTTTCTACCTTTCTCGAAATCGTGTGTGTGTGTGTGTGTCTTTTGAAATGGGGGCTTGAATGACAAGCTTAATCTTGGTTTGAGTGACAAACGTTGATTAGGTGACTTTTGAAAAGACGAGCGTTTGAATGACAAACGTCGGTTTTGAGTTTGAAATGAGCGTTTGCGTGGCAAACGTCGACTTTGAGTTGAAATGAGCGTTTGCGTGGCAAACGTCGATTTTGAGTTTGAAAAGGAGTTCGAAGGTCGAACTTCGGTTTTTTGAACCGGGCGAGTCATTGTTAACGATTTTTACGAGAAAAATGCGTATTAAATGATTTTGAGTGTCAAATGGCGGCTTTTAGTTTGAAGATGAGCATTCGGAGGCCGAACGTCATTTCGCGCGTTTTGAAAGAGAGTTCGACGGACGAACTCCGGTTTTAAACCGGGCATTACATTGTTAACGATTTTTACGGGAAAAATGCGTATTAAATGATATGCGATCAACGAATCGGGTTGCGACTCGGACTTTTGAAAAGTAAATACTATCACAATCCAAACGGATCGGACTTGTAAATGACAGTATTTAAAGCGGTGTCAACGGAATCAAACGATTCGGAATCGTAAATGACGATCAACGAGGCCAAACGGCTCGGAAGTGTAAATGACGATCAACGAGGCCAAACGGCTCGGAATTGTAAATGACGATCAACGAGGCCAAACGGCTCGGAATTGTAAATGACGATCAACGAGGCCAAACGGCTCGGAATTGTAAATGACGTAAAAGTAAACGGAACGGGGTCGGAACGCCGTTTTAACCCGTGATTACTTTTCTTACGGAAAGAGAAGAGGATCGAGGGGCTAAAACGTATCGGACCCCGTTAGACGGAGGCGTCTACATTTTGACAATGACGTTCGAAACAGTTATAGCGACTGGCGCGTAAACCGAGACAGAACGGAAGATTCAGAGAGAGGGAGTTATACCTATGGCTAGGGTCGACTCCTTTGGCTCGGGAGGTGTGCACGGGACACGGAAAGTTATTCGAAAGGTTGTTTCGAAGTTGTAGGGTGCGTATTTGATCGAAATACGAAGGTTTCACGCGAATCGAGACAAAACGGGAGCTCGGAAGGGGTGGAAACCAGTTTGGGCCGTGGGGTATGTGAGTTTTTGGTGTTTTTTCATTCTCCTTTGCCTTTGACAGCAACTTCTATTTATAGGGTGAAAATTGCAGTAGGAGTCCGGCCGGACTTGGGTGAATTTCGTGGGTTTTAGAATTTTGGAAATGCTGGGGACTTGTTGGCAATTTCAGGAAAATTGCACAGTGAGTCCGGCCGGACTTGGCTTGCAAACCAGGGGTATTTTGGTCTTTTGGCCTTGATTTGTGATTGACGAGTGACTAGAGGGAGGTGGCATGCAGGACACGTGTCCTGTGACTCACCAGAAGTGTGGGAGTTCGTTCCCCGGTCCCGGTTTTGTCCGTTTTTTAAAATAACAGTCCGGGAAATGTCCGAAACGCCCCCGGAAAGTGCCGGAAAATGCATTTTTTAGGGAAAGCCATACTTTTACGTGAGATGTCACATGCTAAGTACGGTTTGACGTCGGGATGCACGGGGCAGTCCCGGGACGTCTCGTTGGCACAGCAACGGGGAGTTTAACGAGTTCCGGTTAACCTGGAGCGGGCCAGTTAACGGATTTCGGTTAACTTTCTGACGGATTTGGACGATCCGGATTTGGGTACTTACAGCTGCTGAAGTATTAATACTAGGGCAAAATCTGTAGGCTAAATTGTGTGAAAAGTCAAGACTGCCCTTCATTAGTTGCTGCAAACTGGTGCTGAAAACGGGACAAGAGCGGCCGCTCTTGACTTGAGCGCGCCCGCGCAACCTGACAGTAACTTTGGTCTTCAACGACGTCACTTGAGCGCGGCCGCTCTGGTATGGAGCGCGACCGCTCTACTGGACAGGGATTTTGGCTTGTTTTTCTTCAATGGAGCGCGACCGCTCTTGAGTTGAGCGCGGCCGCTCTGGAGGCCAGTAACTGCAGCTCGAATCTGTTTCACAATTTTCTTGCTCTGCTCCACTCCAACTCGATTTCCTTGCCCTTTTCTTGACAAAACCCAACACATAATCATCTTTTTACCCTGTACTCATAAAACACTCAACAACCACATTAAAACAACATAAAACCCGGGATTTTGAGCCTAAAATAAGTTCGTAAACATGTAAAATGGGTGTGTAAAAACACATCCATCAAACACCCACAAACTAACCTTTTGCTCGTCCCGAGTAAAACAGAACAAAACTAAACTAACCAACATAAAATAAAACTACACTACGAAAACAAAGCAAAATATTTTTGGGATGTTCTCTTCAAAATGGGAATTTTGTCGGCCAGACAGTCTCAGATCCTCACACAAAATAATCACAAGCATACTATCATGAATCATCAATTAACATTACATTAATGCAAAAATCCTCATTTTTCCACCGCGGCCTGAATAATGAAGTGAAGTATGGTAGACCATTGTCACATTCTAAGATTGTTTATGGATTCACTAAGTGATGCTCTAACATAATGTGTATCAAATACAACCACAAAGGGACACTCATATGCATGTTTCCACAATTGTCAACCCGGCTACTTGATAATGAAACGAAGATATGGCTCTAAATGTTATAGTGCGAAAGATCGCATGGCTCGGTTCACGGTTACAAAAGAAGGTAAGGACATACGAACTTGGAAAGTGAGACTAAGAAGTCTTCGTTTTATTTGTCCATCCTCACTGTGATAATTCACTCCGCTCACCCTTTTACTTCCCAATGTGCCAACCCACAAACTGAAACTTTTGATACATACTCAACATTGGGTTGGGCACATTCCCTTATTTCTGGGGCCTCTTCTAATTTCCAACTTGTGACACAATGGAGGGGCAAGATTGATTTTATTTTTTTTTCATTTGACAGAATGTATATACAAACGCATAATTCTTTTTTTTTTTTTTTTTTTTTCATTTTTTTTTTCATTTGCCCCTCTTCATTATATTTCACACCCCTTTTCTTCTTTCGCACTTTGACCCCAATTTGTACACTTGATTCTACTCACCCCAAATTCAACCCATATCCCCCATTCATTCCCTAGTTCACTTTCCAAAAGGTAAGGCATCCTAGCACTAGGTGAAAAAGGGTAAGGAAAAAGGCATCAAATGAAGGCGAATGGCGGTCTAAGTTTTCCATTCTTTTCTATTAAGGCTCAACAGGGGTTCTAGCGGAAATTTTTCTTTAACTGAGTTCGAAAGCCAAAGGTTCACAAAAGGGTTGAAAGAATAAGCCATATATATCAAAATAGCCTAGTGACGTGATATTGACAATTATGCAAACAATGTTCTAGGGACCCCGAGAATGCACAAGTGATCCCATAAATGACACTTAGAATGACGACAATGATCAATGATAATAATGGAAGTGAGTGGTGGTGCAATCATGGTTTATTGTCTCAATGTAACCCTAATTCTCAAATCCAAGATAGCACAATGATTAACAAATAACACTCAATCATCACAGACGCAGGCCAACAGTTCCCAAAATAAAGAAAACAATTTTTTTTTTAAATTTTTACTACAAACATAGAAAACCTAAACTAACATGGTGATAAGCAGAATGAAACACAGATACCCCCCACCCACAAACTAAAAGATTGCATTGTCCCCAATGCAATTACCTATAAAACTCAGGGTAGGGATACCTTAACCGATCATGGTGGTGAATAACCCCATTGGCTGGATGAGCCTCCAGGGAATTGCTGCTGCTGCTGCTGCTGCCACTGATCTCCTTGGCCGGATGTGCCACTGGGAAATTGCTGCTGCGACGGGTACTGCGGCGGGTACTGTGGCAGGTATTGTGGCCATGTATAACCAGTAGGGGGCAACCGACTAAAGAGTTGGTCCCACCTACTATCCTGCTGGGCCCGCCATGCTTGGGCCGTCTCTATCTCCGCCCTTACTCTATCATCAACCGCGTGTACCCTATCATCAATCGCGGTCTGCCTCTGCTCCAGGGTAGTAAATCGCTGATCAAATCTCAGTTCCATCGCCTCCAACTGCTGCGATAGATAGTATATGCCCTCAGCTGGGTCCGCTCTTCAGTCTCCGACAACATCCTCCTCTTATTCTTGTTCTTCCTCCTCCTCTGGCTCAATCACATTCACCCCCTTGGTGTGACTCTTATCCCTAATCTTCCTCTCTGTAATAGTGGGCTCCAACCCTATGTCCCTAGGGATATTAGTAAAATCAACTCCATTGAGCCCCATCAACCCCGTAATCATCAAAGGGTAGTTGTAACTGTTCTTTCCCATCTCCTGATAAGTCCTATTAATCTCATGGGCAATGATTGAGCCGGTGTCAATGTTTTGCCCCGTCAAGATGACGTGCATCAAAGCGGCTCTACGCCACCCAACCTCGTGCGGCCTCGAAGAGGGGAGAACTCTCTCACAGATAACCCTATGAAGATACTTCATCCGTGGGGGAAGAAGTTTAGAAGCAATCAATACTCCTTTTGGCAGCGTCGGGTCAATCGGCAAAGCCCCGAACGTGTCGGCAATCAGATGGAGGTTACCTTTGGGATTGTACATCATTTGTTTCTCGAGGTACAAGAATGAACAAGTGTTGGCGTGCACGTGCGTGGGGAGATTGTAATAAGATATAATTCTCTCCCGGGTGTACCCCACCTCAATACCCCGCACAAAAGACATATCATGTTCCCCTTTCCTAGAAAACGCATTTGCGTAAAATTCCCGGACTAGAACACTACTCCCTCCAACTACCGGGGCAATCAATAAATTTTGCCACCCACACCTCTCTACAATTTCATCCAATCCCATATCAGTAATATCAATACCCTTTTCACATTGAAACTTCGGGCGGCATAAGCATTAAAAAATTTCTCCGCCTCAACACTCACAAATTTGTTATCATCATACAAAGGTCGAGGTGCAACAGGGGGGTTTTTGTTTCCTCTTCTACGCTTGGGATTAGATGTAGACATATTACCACTACGAAGCAGAAAAAAGATTCTAAGATTCAAGGTTCTTACCCCTACTCAATGCTTGCCGGAAAATTCGCCGGAGCTGCCGAAAAATCTCGCCGGAGTTTGGGAAGAAGGCCGGAAAAAACCCACAAACTTGACCTTGCAAAGCTAATACCCACAAACTACCTTCAACTCGAGTTTAACCCACTTGATTCAACAAGATTGCATTCACAAAACCCCTTCCTTCAATTTCGAAATTGCTAAAAACCGCCGGATTTAATGGCTTTTGGTTGAGGGAATCGGGCTTTGGCTTGATAATATATAGTGGGTAGGTTGATTTAGGGTTAGAAGTGATTGTATTTGGGATTTGAGTGAGGGATTTAGGAGAGAGAGGGATTGGGGCTCGAAGGTTTTTAGAGAGAAGAAGGGGGCGGCGTTTGTTGTTATGAAGAGGGGCCGGCATCTGATTAGGGTTATTCAAAATTGCCCTGAATTTTCGCTAGAGCGCGGCCGCCCTCCCTTAAAGCGCGTCCGCGCTAGATGACAGAACTTGATTTCCCTTTTTCCATTGATTAAGCGCTGCCGCCCTATGTCTGAGCGCGCCCGCGCACCTTGGCAGTGAGTTATGCCTGTTTTTCCCATGACTAAGCGCGGCCGCCGTCCTTGGAGCGCGCACCTGGATAGCGAATTTTCGTCATTTTTCTTGCTCCTTTTCACTGCCTTAAAGTCCACCGCTTCAGTTTTGATCAGTTGTGTGCTATCCTGCACATCACCATAAACACACACAAGCGTAATATCTATTGACATAAAATAAAAGAAAATTTGATCGCACTTTCGCTGCCTACGTCCCCATTAATGTGAGCGGACTACCCACATTAATAGGCTCAGGTCACCGTAGTTCGACACGTTCTACACTAACGACTCGAAAAACGGTAAATAACATTTATTTTTTTTATGAATACCCCCACCCACAAACTAAGAATTTGCGATGTCCTCATTGCATAAACAAAATCCAACGCGAATTCAAAGCTGACGAATAGTGGTAAACTGAAAATAAAAACAGAAAGCAGTAAAAGTTACCTAAGGTTGGGTTGCCTCCCAACAAGCGCCTTTGTTTTATGTCTTTGGCTCGACATGATGCTAATGATTTATCAGTTGATTTTCGGTGCATCCACCAACACCACCACATCAATTTCTTCCAAGATAGACACCCCTTCGTAATAGGGCTTGACTCGATGCCCATTCACCTTGAAAGTACTTCCGGTTTTCAAATCTTTGAGCTCGACCGCTCCATGTGGAAATACTTTCACCAACTCATAAGGGCCCGACCATTTGGAACACAACTTGCCAGGAAAAAGTCTCAATCTAGAATTGAACAATAAAACCTTCTTACCCGGCATTAAGATTTTCGGCCTTAAGTACTGATCATGGTACCTCTTGGTTCTTTCCTTATACAGCTTGGCACTCTTGTAGCTGTCTTGCCTCAATTCCTCAATCTCGTTCAAATCCAACATTCGTTTCTCACCCGCCTTCTTCAGATCCATGTTGAGTTCCTTCACAGCCCAATATGCTTTGTGTTCCATCTCAACCGGAAGGTGACACTCATTGCCATACACAATTCTGTACGGACTCATCCCAATGGGAGTTTTGTAAGAAGTCTGATATGCCCATAATGCATCATTGAGCTTCAAAGCCCAATCTTTTCTGTTTAGACGAACTGTCTTCTCTAGAACCCCCTTGATTTGGCGGTTGCTAACTTCCACTTGCCCCGACGTTTGGGGATGGTAAGCAGTGGCTAGCTTGTGAACAACCCCATATTTCTTTAGGACTTGGTTGAAAAGCCTGTTTGTGAAGTGAGTGCCTTGATCACTAATAATAGCCCGAGGCACCCCGTACCTGCAAAAAATGTTCTCACACACAAACTTTGAAACAACATTAGCATCATTAGTCCGGGTGGCAATAACTTCCACCCATTTAGAAACATAGTCCACAGCTACTAATATATACACAAAACCATGGGATGAGGGGAAAGGGCCCATGAAATCAATGCCCCACACATCAAATATGTCAACAACTAGATTATAATTTTGGGGCATCTCATCACGCTTACCTATCCCTCCCGTTCTTTGACATTTATCACACTTTTTGCAAAAGTCTTGCGCATCTTTAAATATGGTGGGCCAATATAGGCCACATTGAAGGATTTTCCTAGCAGTCTTTTGACCACTGAAATGCCCACCACATTGTAAGTCATGACAAAAGCGCAAGACACTCAATTGTTCATGTTCCGGAATACACCTTCTCACAATCTTATCCGGATAAATTTTCCACAAGTAAGGGTCATCCCAAATGTAGTTCCTCACATCAGATTTAAATTTCCTCTTTTGATCATAAGTAAAGTGAGGAGGAATCATGTCGCATGCAAGATAATTAACAAGATCCGCATACCAAGGCTCTTGAACATGTAAAGCAAGTAGTTGTTCATCCGGGAAATTTTCATTCACAGGAATCACCCCTTCTTTGCTATTCTGAAACGAGAAATCCTCAAGCCTTGATAAGTGATCCGCCACTACATTCTCGGACCCCTTTTTGTCCCTTATTTCCAAATCAAATTCTTGCAACAAAAGCATCCACCTAAGAAGTCTAGGTTTTGCATCCTTTTTATTCAACAAATATTTTAAAGCTGCATGATCAGAATAAATTATTACCTTCGACCCAAGCAAGTATGAACGGAACTTCTCAAGTGCAAACACAACAGCTAAAAATTCTTTCTCAGTAGTGGTATAATTAAGCTGTGCATCATTAAGAGTTCTACTTGCATAATGGATTACATGCGGTAATTTATCTATCTTTTGGCCTAAAACAGCCCCAATAGCAAAATCATCACACATGATCTCAAAAAGGTGAGACCAATCAGGGCTAGAAAGAATGGGAGTGCAAGTAAGTTTTTCTTTTAATAAAGTGAAAGCATCTAGACAGTCTTGGTCAAAGATGAACTCGGTATCTTTAGCTAGCAAGTTACTTAACGGCTTACAAATTTGTGAAAAATCCTTAATAAATCGCCGATAAAAATCCGCATGGCCTAAGAAACTTCGAACACCCTTAACTGAGACCGGGGGAGGTAGCTTAGAAATCACATCTATCTTAGCTTTATCGACCTCAATCCCCCTACTAGACACTATGTGGCCCAAGACAATCCCCTGCCTAACAAGAAAGTGACACTTCTCCCAACTAAGTGTCAAATTGGTCTCGCAACATCTCCTCAAGACCATAGTCAAATTATCAAGACACCCCTCAAAGCTATCTCCAACCACAAAAAAATCATCCATGAACACCTCGACACACTTCTCTATCATGTCCGAGAAGATGGAGGTCATGCACCTTTGAAAAGTAGCGGGTGCATTGCAAAGCCCAAAGGGCATCCTCCTATAAGCAAAAGTACCAAAGGGACATGTGAAAGCGGTCTTTGATTGGTCCTCGGGTGCAATTGTGATTTGATTATATCCCGAGAACCCATCAAGAAAGCAATAATAAGCATGACCCGCCAACCTCTCTAGGATTTGGTCAATGAAAGGCAAAGGAAAGTGATCCTTTTTGGTGGCGGCATTAAGCTTTCTCAAATCTATACACATCCTATACCCGGTCACCTCCCTAGTGGGCACATCCTCATTTTTATCATTTTTCACAACAGTAATGCTCGACCTCTTGGGAACCACTTGGACTGGGCTTACCCACTCATCTTGTCGCAATTGGGAATATAATTCCCGCATCTAACAATTTCAGTACCTCTTTCCTCACTGCTTCCTCCATGTGAGGATTCAATCTCCTTTGTCTCTCCCTCGAAGGTTTAGCCCCCTCTACAAGATTAATTTTATGCATACACATTGAGGGGCTAATACCTTTAATATCCGCCAAAGTCCACCCTATGGCCGATTTGTGCTCACAAAGCACATCAATTAATTTGGCCTCTTGTTCTAGGGTCAAGTCTGAGGCAACTATCACAGGTAAAGTCTCGCCCTCCCCTAGAAAAGCATATTTTAAATTAGAGGGGAGGGGTTTTAGCTCAAGAACCGGTGGAACCACAACTGATGGCGCATACTTCTCATTGAAGTAGCCTAGGGAGTGAGACGGGCCATTAACAGAATAATGTTCCTCGGCCTTATTTTCAATGGCCATTACTTCGGAACCCGCATTATCCTTAGTTTTCCCACTGCCATTCAACAACATCTCAAGTTCATCACATGCTCTATCATGCCACAAATATTCCTGCACACAATCATCTACTATCTCCACAAAGTTACAAGAATTCCCATTGTCCATTGGATTTTGCATAATATCATGCACAGAAATTTCAATCGTTTCGTTGGCCACAGTCATGGAAAGAGTTCCATTGCCAACATTAATAATAGTGTTTGTTGTCGCCATGAATGGACGCCCAAGTAGAATTGGGGAATCACGACGACTACACACACTATTAGGCATCTCAAGCACAACAAAATCCACAGGTATGATTAATGAGTCCACCTGAACCAAAACATCTTCCACAATCCCCAACGGTCTTTTAATAGATCGATCCGCTAATTGGAGAGCCATGGAAGTAGGTTTCAATTCAGGTAAACCCATCTCAAGATACATATAATGGGGCAACAAATTAATACTAGCGCCTAGGTCCAACATTGCCTTCACCTTACTCGAGTTCCCCATATTGATAGAAATTATAAAACTTCCGGGGTCCTTTTGTTTGGGTGGGAGGTTTTGTTGTACCACTGCACTAGCATTCTCTCCCATAAATACCTTCTCATCCTTGCCATACTTTGGTTTCTTGGAATTAATTTCTTTGAAAAACTTGGCATACGCCGGAACATTTTTTATCACATTCAACAAAGGGAGATTGATGTTCACTTTAGAGAACATGTCCATCAACTCCGACATTTGTTGATCCATTTTATTCCTCATAAATCTTCCAGGAAACGGTACAGCCGGTACATATGGATTGGGGGTTGGAGAGTCAACTTTAGATTTCTCCCCCAATTCATTAGTACCTTCTTCCTCATTAACAATTTCAACAACAGGAGGTGGAACAGAAGATGAAGAAGAAGTTACCTCGCTACCTACCTGTTTACCATTCCGGAGTGTGGTAATGGCCTTTGCTTGGTGACCTTGACTCGGGAAGGTCCCTGACTTGTGCCCCTGCAAGGCTTGAACAGCTTCAGCCATCTGCCCTATTTGGGTCTCCAATTTTTTCATTGCAGCTTCATGATTCTTTGCTGCCTGCTGCTGTTCAGCTCTCATCTGCTCTACTGCCTCCTCCCAAGGCTCCTTCTTTCTTTCAAATGCCCCTTGTGGAGGTGGAGGATGGAGAGGTTTATTTTGTGGATTCTGATTACCTCCCCACGAGAAATTAGGATGATTCCTCCACCCTGGGTTATAAGTATTGCCATAGGGCATATTTTGTGGAGGCCTTGGGGGATGCCCATACATAGCATTTACCTGTTCAGGATCACAACCAAACTGCACACCACTTGGACACATATTAGTAGCATGAGAATTTAAACCACAGTAAGCACATAAATCATTTAACACATTGGCACTAGAAGAGGTGCCTTGAGCAGTTAACTTGTCAAACTTACTATTTAAAACAGCAATTTGCTTTGAAAGATTATCAGTAGCATTCAAATCCAATACCCCCCTTGTTTTCCCCCTAGAACTCTTTTGTTGAGAATTAGCACTCAACATCTCAAATAAGGCCTTAGTCTCCTCAGGGGTATTGGCTCCTATAGAGCCTCCTGCTGCATTGTCCATCACAGACTGAGTGGAATCATTCAAGCCATCATAGAAAGCTTGATTCAAAGAGGGTAAAGAAAAATTATGCTGAGGACATTGAATAAGCATCATATTAAATCTCTCCCAAGCTTCATGGAGAGGTTCCCCCACATCTTGTGTGAAAGTCATCAATTTCTGCCTAAAATTAGCCTGCAGATGATGTGGGTAGTACCTCCTGAGAAAAATATCTTGCATCTCAGTCCATGTGCTGATGCTTTGAGATGGAAGCATCATCAACCAAGTTTTCGCTACCCCTTTTAGAGTGTAAGGGAAGCACTTAAGCCTAATCTGATCTTCAGTCACTCCCGCTCTCAATAAAAACTGGGCTACCGTCATATGGTATTCTTTCAAGAAAGTCAAGGCATCCTCGCCTGGTAGCCCCTGAAAACTAGGTAACATAGCAAAATACTGACCTTTGACCTCTAAATTCTTTGCTGCTTCGGACATCACTATGCATGAGGTAGAAGTGTCTACCCTAGGTCTAAGGTAATCATTCATTGTTTGAGCCGGTGGTTCTGCCATCTCGGCTTTTTCTTCCTCTACCTCGGTGGTGGAGGGTTCTGATTCGATGTCCGAATCTGAAAAGAGAGGATTAAAGAGGGGATCGCCCTCAAATGCTTCCTCAAGTCTATTTATGTTGTCGTCCAATGGAACCAATGTAGACTTCAAAGAACGACGACCTTGCATTCACTACTTAACCTACTTGTTTACTTGCAACAAGTCCCCGGCAACGGCGCCAAAAACTTGATGGAGGAAAACTCCCTCTTGTAATAAAAACCGAGCAAGTGTACTCACTACCGGTGCAGCAGTATGCACGAGCAGGGGTCGAATCCACAGAGACTCGTTGGTAAACAAGTAAAAGAAAAGCAATGAATATAGTAACCAGAGATTTTTGATTTAAAACAGTAATTTAATTCAACAGAAGCAACAGATTAAAACTAAGGAAAGCGATTTAAATGTAACGAATTAACTCAGATCAACACGGAGATTCACGGATTGGATTCACAATTACTTTCACTTTATGCTATTTTTATTGCTAAAAACATTAATCTCAATCTAAGATTCATTCGCAACAGTAAGGATTGGGACGGTGTGGTGCCCGGATTGCAACCCTTTTAATTATTATCAAGCTGCATTTTCTATTACGGCCACACAACAACCAAACAATTATTCAGCACTTTAGAATATTGAATCTAAACCCTTTTGATTTCTATAACGGCCTCAATTAGGTCTAATCTTCAAAGCAGTGTTCAATTGTATCAATCCCCAAATTAATGGCGGAATTGATACCTAAATAATTAAAAGGCCAAAGTCATCTTAACATGAAATTGAAACCTTAAAACTGTTAAAGATTAATACTTTGAAGAACTAGAAGGAGATTAAATTGGAATAATGAAATCTATAGTATAAAGATCTTGTAATTGCTACAACCAATCCGCAAATCTAAAAGATTTAGCTACTCAACGACATAACGAAAATAACAATACTCATAAAATAAAAGAACATCAAAACCTGAAGAATCCGGAATTGATGAACGAAGGATCTCTAGAAAACTCAAAAACTAAGAACTAAAAACAATATCCAAGATGTCTTTTTAAAATCTGCTGCTGAAGTATTAATACTAGGGCAAAATCTGTAGGCAAAATTGTGTGAAAAGTCAAGACTGCCCTTCATTAGTTGCTGCAAACTGGTGCTGAAAACGAGACAAGCGTGGCCGCTCTTGACTTTAGCGCGCCCGCGCAACCTGATAGTAACTTTGGTCTTCAACGACGTCACTTGAGCGCGGCCGCTCTGGTATGGAGCGCGACCGCTCTACTGGACAGGGATTTTGGCTTGTTTTTCTTCAATGGAGCGCGGCCGCTCTTGAGTTGAGCGCGGCCGCTCTTGAGTTGAGCGCGGCCGCTCTGGAGGCCAGTAACTGCAGCTCGAATCTGTTTCACAATTTTCTTGCTCTGCTCCACTCCAACTCGATTTCCTTCCCTTTTCTTGACAAAACCCAACACATAATCATCTTTTTACCCTGTACTCATAAAACACTCAACAACCACATTAAAACAACATAAAACCCGGGATTTTGAGCCTAAAATAAGTTCGTAAACATGTAAAATGGGTGTGTAAAAACACATCCATCACATATCAATTGCTTGATTTGGAAGACGCAGAGGTCGAACAAGCGAAAGTATAGGAGGCAGATTGATATTAATGCTGACAGACTCGAATACTTGATAGAAATAGTTATTCCGATATTGGAGGCAAAAAAACAGACTCGAATACTTGATAGAAATAGTTATTCCGATATTGGAGGCAAAAAAATCTGCTGCAATTAGGCATATAGATGAAGCCAAATCAACCTCAGATCCAAACACTTTGAACGAAGATTTCAAGGGAGATGAGGTTATTTGTGCTGTCAATGAAGAACATGTTGAAGAGTAGAATTTGGGCATTAAGGAGGAAGATTTATGTGCAACAGATGAAATCATTCAGGTATGTGGTGAAATTATTCCTGCAAATACTATGGTCCATGATCATGCCCTAGTTGAGCCCATGAATGAAGATGTGGGTGGTACTACTTGGTCTACGCCATCAATTGCAAATACTATGGTCCATGATCATGCCCTAGTTGAGTCCATGAATGAAGATGTGGGTGGTACTACTAGGTCTACGCCATCAATTTTTGAATATGTTGTGGGTGTTATTGATGGGACGGAAGAATTTAAATACGATGATATTTTTATATTCGATCATGGGGAGATTGGGGAGGACGATCAACAGATGGATGGGATTGATAGTTTTAATTTTTATCCGGACAAAATTGGTTTACCTCAAGTCTTCCAAAAGGGGCGAATTTATTCAAAGTATTTATTCCGATGGAATGGCTCTGTTCAAACATCGTATGTGAACTCGGGATCGAGTTCTTTTGAAGAATGGGTGACTGATGTAGAAGGAACCGATGGAGGAATCTGCAGCCGGGGAAGGAATCTGCAGACCCAAGCGAGCGCCCCAATGGAGCAGCAAAGACCCATCAACGCTGGAGCCCAGGCGGGCGCATCAATCCCACCCAGGCGAGCGCCTCAACGCTGCAGCAGCAACACACCAGCCTCTGAAAGCCAGGCGGCCGCATGGCATGATCCCAGGCGGGTGCCTCATTGACGGGAGGAAAACTGATGTTTACGTTTTATGATTATTGCTGGTGTTTTAAAATTAATTAAGAAGGGTATTTTAGTCTTTGTTTTGGTTAATTCGTTTTTAGGGTTTTGATAGAGTATTTAATCAAGTTTTAGGGCTTTGTTAAAGACTAGTTTTTGATATTATAATTTTGAAGAGTTTTCTTTTTATTTTCTGGTGGATTCAAGTAAATTTCTGGTGGATTCCAGTTTATCTCTTTGAGGATTCATTGCTTGTGAATTCTTGTGTCTAGCGCTTGCTATTCACGAATCTATCGCTTCCGTGTTGCGTCATCCGTTATCTCCAACCGCATCAAATTATGAAAACCTGGTGAGATATTTGCTGATGCAATCCCGAAAGCCTGCGGAAATATCAAGCATGTTATAAAGAAATACATACAGACACTAGAAGGAATTCACAGAGTAGCTAGGAAAGAAAACATGAGCAAGTTACCTTCATTACATCACCTGAAACTGATAGAAACTTCACACTGAAGAGACTTTCAATAACTTTGATTACGTTAATGCAACTCTCCACATTGACTTCATCCTCATCAGGTAATCTTATTTGGACACTTGCTTGGATCAAGGAAGATAAGTTCTCCGAAGGTAAATATTCACATGGCAAACGATCACATAGATTTAGGTACTGAAGTGCAGGAGTATCTATCTAAAGTTTATACATGTTATTACCATACTCTTTCATAAAATCTATTGAAAGCCTTGTTAGAGAAGGTATGCGAATGATAAGGCACTCTATATCATCTTCTCTCTCAATGATGAGGTTGTCAAGAACGGGGCAGCTTGAGAAAAGTTCGTGAACTGAATCTTCATCTCAAACTTAACTAAGACGCATAAACTTAAGATTGGGGAAGCTAACAGACAAATTGCTGGCAATTACAGATTTGATCTCATGTAGATGAAGAGCATGCAGACTTGGGAAACATACAGAGGCTGCAGCAGGAACATTGAATTCTATATTGCCATCCAGCTTTAATACCGCAACAGTGTAATAGATATGCCTATGAGGCAACTGCAGAGATTTCTTCGAAAACTCTCGAATGGTACGCCCAAAACCGGCAGAAATCCACGAGTTAAGATAGGAAGGGTCAAAACAATCTTCTTCACACACGAGGCGAAAATTCTGTATAGTAGGTGGATTGAGTAGGATCAATACCCTATTCACAAAGAGGGTAAATTTATTTCTCCTTTTTAAATTGAGAGTTGTTATTCACCCTCACAATTTCATTGAATACCCCCGCAATGACAATTATTACAAAAATGTTATTGATTGAAATGAACATATTAACCCTTCAACATTACATACCCATTGTCCCATAAGCAAGCTCGCCATGGCCGGATTGAGTGAATGCCGTAGATTGGAGATGGCAAGAGAAAGGACCTCGCGAAGCAACCTTGTAGTGTTTAGCTCCATTGGAGATAGCTTTAAGGACTTCTACCATAATTTTGTAATTCAACCATTAGATTAAAAAGCAACAGGATGCTACACAGCCAAAATGTGTTGCACAGGAACTGTGTCAAACCGTCAATGGTGGATACTCCGGCTGGTCCTTCTTCGAATGGTCAAATATGTCACCTACACACAAGCAAACACGTGAACTAAGTCGGGGGTGGCTCCGGCAAAACCCCTCCGGCGTGAAAATAAGTGACTGGTAGCAAGGTGGTTAACAATGGAAACTTAGAGAGAGAAAGAGCTTAGAGAGAGTGAGAGAGACTTACAAATGATATTTTCTCTAAGGTTTAAATACCCCCATACAACACGTGCCTCGCACATGGCAGGACACGTTTCAATCATCCCATAAGGTTTCCAACCACTCCCAAGTTAGTGGAAAATCACTGTTCACCTTGTCAAATCATACTGCTTTGACGATTGTAGTGGGTACCTACGTGGCAGCATATCAGTCACTTACCAGTCACCGGTCATGATTGACGCCCAGGCGACAATCCTAAAAAAGGGGGCAATACTCATATTGCCGCCAATTCCATCGTCTAACCGCCGTACTTGTCGCCTAGTGGTTCCACTCATCATGCCGCTAACTGCCACGGGTACTTTTCGTTTACCGCTTATTCTCACTCTCAGACCTGTTCATGTCGCCCCACTCTTGTCGCCTTACTTGAATGTCGCACTACATTTATGGGCTCACGTACAATACCCACCATATTCCTGGGCCCACTTGGCCCATCTCGCAATGTTGGGCCTAAGTTACTATTCAGACCCAAATTCATATTTCGCAATCACATCAATAGCCTCCAATTTCGAGACCTGGATCATTCATGTTCCAAGTGAGAAATTCAAGCCACTTCATCACTTCCGGCCCACTTACATCAATCAAGTGAGATGACGGTTAACACTGACACCTGGTGGACACATGTCACGTCCAGAGAGGTTCCTTTGACGGTTTGACGGCTGTGATGGGACATTCGAAGAGACGCTTTGAAATTTGAAATCATTAAATGGGGGGAATTAAATTTTTTGGGGCCAATTAATTAAAGACCCTTTGATATTCCCATAGTATAAATACCTCCCCCCCCCACATTCACACTTTTTCGTCCATTTGCTCTCTAAAACCCCAAGATATTTTCCGGCCACCTGATAGCTTTCCGGCGAACCTGAATCTAGCCTTACCCGTTGCTTTCCGTTCAAATCTCCTTAAAATCTTCGGTTTATCTTGCATTCCGATCACTATTCTAAAGTTTTCAACGGATTTTAAACCTGGAAAATAACCCTTTCTCACGTCCGTTGAATATTCCGGCGGACCTTCAACCTCTACTCAACTTTCTCAACGATCCTTCATATTTTCCAGGTAATCATTTAAATCTTTTATTTCTTTGCTTTTCTTCCAATTCGTGTTTGCCGCCTATGGCTAGGTGTAAGACTTGTGTTAGACAAGTTAGGTATTGAAATTACCCGGATCGCGCGCGGGGACGCGACGAGCGGCATTTCGCAAACTTGGGAACTCACTTCCGGAGAGAGAGAGAGAGAGAGAGAGAGGGTCGCCACGCGGTTTTGTATTATGAGCCCAAACGTTGAGAATGGCTGAGTTTGAAAAAGGGGGGTCGTTTTAATTGGTAGCCAAAACTTGGAAAAGGCTTTGAAAATGTGACGTTTTGTATTATGAGCCCAAACTTTGAAAATGGATTTGAAAATGTGACGTTTTGTATTATGAGCTCAAACTTTGAAAATGGCTTTGAAAATGTGACGTTTTGTATTATGAGCCCAAACTTTGAAAATGGCTTTGAAAATGTGACGTTTTGTATTATGAGCCCAAACTTTGAAAATGGCTTTGAAAATGTGACGTTTTGTATTATGAGCCCAAACTTTGAAAATGACTTTTTAGGACCAGAGATTGTTAGGTTCGGAGGTCACGTTACGTTTCGGGAAGAGTATATTGAGATCACCTGAAATGCCTCGTATGACGAGTCTTTCTACCTTTCTCGAAATTGTGTGTGTGTGTGTGTTGCATTTTTGAAAAGGAGCTTGAATGACAAGCTTTAATCATGGTTTGAATGACAAACGTTGATTTTATGATAAAAACGAGCGTTTGAATGACAAACGTCGGTTTTGAGTTGTTTTGAAAACGGAGTTCGAGTGACGAACTTAAATCTTTAGTTTGAATGTCAAATGTTGATTAATGAAAAGATCGTTTGAATGTCAAACGTCGGGTTTGGAGTCGAAAATGAGTGTTTGGATGCCAAACGTCGATTTTGCGTTGTTTCTGAAAAGCAGTTCGAATGACGAACTCCAGTTTTGAACCGGGCATTACATTGTGACCAATTTTATGAAAAGAGGTATTAAATGATACGCAATCAACGAGTCATTTTGTGACTCTGACTTTTATAAGTAAATACTATCACAAGCCAAACGGCTTGGACTGGTAAATGACAGTATTTAAAGTGCGGTATCAACGGAATCAAACGATCCGGACAGTAAAGATGCGATCGACGAGCCAAACGACTCGGAGTTGTAAAGGTACATAAATTAAATGACGATATTGATGGATCAAACGATCCGAATTTTGTAAATGACGATCACGAACCAAACGGTTCGGAAGGTAAAAAGCAAATCGACGGATCAAACGATCCGGACTGTAAATAACATAAACGAACAAAACGGGACCGGAACGCCGTTTTAACCCGAAATTACTTCTCTTGCGGGAGAGAAGATGATTAAGGGGTAAAACGTATCGGACCCAGTAGACGGCGTTACGTCTACATTTCGAAAGTTTTGACCGAAACGATAATAGCGATTGACGCGTAAATTGAGGCGAAACGAGTTTTTAGAGAAAGAGAGTGTTACCTATGGCTAGGGGTTGACTCTTTGACTCGGTTTACGTATACGGGATACGGTTTTGGTGTTTGAAAGGTGTTTCGAGGTTGTTTAGTTCATGTTTGGTCGGAAAACGAGATTTTCACGCAAATTGAGACAAAATGGGGCTCGGGAGGGGGTAGAACTGGTTTGGGCCGTGGGCTTTTGAGGGAGAGAGTAATATTTTATTTATTTTTTTACAAATGACAGCCCTTGTATTTATAGGGGTGGAAATGCAAAACAGGCCGAACGGCCTAAGGTTCAATTTGGGGAGGTTTTTGGGTATTTTGGAAATTTGGAGGACTTGATGAGAATTCTGGTTCTTCAAGTAAAACAGGCCGGACGGCCAGTTCCTCAATTTCAGGGGTATTTTGGTCTTTTCACCCTCGAATTTGATTGATGTTGATTTGGGGAGTGGTGCATGCGTGCCACTGTGACTCACCTTGGCTAGGAATTTTGTCTCGTTATTCCCGATTTTATCCATTTTTTAAATAACTGTCCGGAAAATGTTCGAAATGCCCCCGAAAAGTGTCGGAAAGTGCGTTTTTCGAGGAAAGTTGTACTTTTACGTGTGATAACGTGTGTTGAGTACACTTTGATGTCGGGATGCACGGGGCAGTCCCGGGATGTCTCGTTGACTCGAGAGCGGGGAGCTTAACGGGTTTCGGTTAACCTGAAAAGGGCCAGTTAACGGATTCCGGTTAACTTTTAACGGATTTTGACGATCCGGATTTGGGTACTTACAGTAGCCCCTTAGCGACGTCAATTTCGAAGGAAGTGGGGTCGTTGAAAAAAGATAAGTATCCAAATCAGGGGATGCCTTACTTTGAGAGACCTGAGCGGTTAGCTGGCTGGACCTTAGCGGAAGGATTCCTACGTATCCCGAGCGGGAATCAAGCCGATCGTAGTTCGTAGGTGCAAGGGCTGTTCGTAGGGACCTTGACCTCTGAGGGAATGATTAGGAGGAGTTCATCCTGATTGAGACTGTTCGAAGGCGTTTGAACCTAAGTGAGATTGTTCCGGGTTTGACGTAAATGCTTTTGAAGGTTCCGGGTTTAACGGAAAGGTTTTTGAAAGTTTCGGGTTTGACGGAAAGGCTTTTTGAAGGTTCCGGGTTTGACGGAAATGCTTTTGAAGGTTCCGGGTTTGACGGAAAGGTTTTTGAAAGTTTCGGGTTTGACGGAAAGGCTTTTTGAAGGTTCCAGGTTTGACGGAAAGGTTTTTGAAAGTTCCGGGTTTGACGGAAAGGCTTTTTGAAGGTTTCGGGTTTGACGGAAATGCTTTGAAAGTTCCAGGTTTGACGGAGTTTTCGAAAAAAGGTTGTTGTGCGGGCTTACGCTGGCTTTCCGCTCGTCTCTTATTATGCTGGGGATACGGTGTTCGGGCTTATGATGATGGCCGAAGAGGGATTGTTGTGCGGGCTTATAGTGATTGCCGCTGAAATGGGGTGGTTGGGCTTACGATTGACGGCCGGGGAAGTGAAGGTTTGCTTGCTGGAGTGAAAAGATACTCGGGCTTACTATGGCGGCCGATGAGGGATTGTTGTGCGGGCTTATAGTGATTGCCACTGAAATGGGGTGGTCGGGCTTATGATTGACGGCCGGGGAAGTGAAGGTTCGCTTGCTGGAGCGAAAAGATACTCGGGCTTACTATGGCGGCCGATTTACCTTCTAAAGATGGTACTGAGATTTAACATCCGAAGACAGAATGTTAGTGAGGACTAACGAGAATTTAACGTCTGGAGACGGAATTGTGATTTAACGTCCGAAGACAGTTTGAGATTTAATGTCCGAAGACAGAATGTTAGTGAGGACTAACGGGAATTTAACGTCTGGAGACGGGATTGTGATTTAACGTCCGAAGCCGGTTTGAGATTTAACGTCCGAAGATAGAATGTTAGCGAGGACTAACGAGAATTTAACGTATGGAGACGGAATCATGATTTAATGTTCAAAGATAGTTTGAGATTTAACGTCCGAAGACAGTTTGAGATTTAACGTCCGAAGACAGAATGTTAGTGAGGACTAACATGAATTTAACGTCTGGAGACGGAATCATGATTTAACGTCCAAAGACAGTTTGAGATTTAACGTCCGAAGACAGAATGTTAGTGAGGACTAACGGGAAATTTAACGTCCGGAGTCGAAAAGTTAGAAATGTCTAACTGGGATTTAACCTCGGGGGAGGAGGCGTTAGAAATGTCTAACTGGGGAATTTTTAACTTTTGAGGACAAAAGGGTTAAATTCGGAATTCTAGAAAGCTGAGGGGCTAAAGTGGCAAAGAAAATTTTATGGTGTAAAACAGGCCGGCCGGACTGAGTTTCGCCATGGACTTTTTTAAATCAGCGCCAGGCCGACGCTGAAATGGAAGGAAAACTCCATTTTCAGCGAGAGAGAAGAGAGAAAAGAGTGAAATTTCTCCCATTTTTTACGAGTTTTGTTCAAATCGTTGAGAGATTATCATTATGGAAGCAGGATTAGGACGAAGGGGTCGGCACAGGAGGACCGACAACGAGAGAGCGAGGCTAAGGAGGACGGTGCGAACTACCGATCTTCCTTTGAATCCACCCGAGTTTTATCCGGCTCGGGATTGCCAAAAATCCAAGGAGAGGATTGCGAGGAAGATTAGCATCCTCTAAATTGCGTTAATTTTTAGAATTTGCATTCTTGAATTTTAGGAATTTTGACTAGAATTGAGTTAGGGATCTTGGTGCCCGATTTGGGGCTTTTGACCTTGCGATGCCCCTTTGTTGAAATTGACTGTAGCTTAGCTCAATTGATGTTACGGGTAGACAAAATAGAAATTTTGGTAGAAAAATTTCATGTTAAGGGGCATTTTCCAGAATTAAAGTGAGTTTAATTCGGGACGGAGTAAATTTTGACGTTTTTGAAAGATTCGGGTTAGACGGAGTTTTCGAAGGGTTTTAAAAGTTCCGGGTTCGACGGAGTTTTCGAAATGTTTTGAAAGTTCCGAGTTTGACGGAGTTTTCGAAATGACTTGTACTTTTTGGGATTTTGGACCGTTAATACTTCGACTGGGACGAAAATATTTTTAGAAAAATGAACCGTTAATGAACAGGTGGTAGGCTTAGTCGCACACCTACTAAATTAAACCGGGACTCAACCACAAGAATGTAGCAACGGTAAGTACAGGGTGGAACCACTGAAGAACGGTTATTGATTACGAACTAGACACGGACAAATGGGGGGTTTGTTTGAGATTTTTAATTACTTCCTAAGAACAGAAATTTAACTAAGAGTAAAAACAATGATTTCGAAACACTTCAGATTTGACTCCGTCCCCACCTAATTATGCAATTATCATTGATATCTCTTTTCAATGTCACCCTATTCACCTGATCACGAGATATATTTCAATCTCTATTTCTTCTTTCAGATTAGTTACTAGCAGTGGCACACTCACTAGAAACCCTAATTAATAAATTAATCTAACCGCACAAGTCTAGATCGCGAAATTAATTGATGAACGATTTAAGAAACTAAGATCAAGAATGCTTTCTATGATTGTTTCACACAGATAATCACTTAATTTTACCCACTTAACAATTTACCATGGCACATGCATAAATCGTAAAGATGCTACTCATGAATTCCTACACTGGCACAGTCATAGAGAATTCTGGCAAAGATTCATAAACAGAACAAGTGAATTGATCAGGTTCACAAAGCCTAATTATAAATCTAAAATCAACACAAATAAAATTATGAATAGGGATAAACAAATAGAAAAGAAAATACCTCAAATTGATAAATAGGAGTTTAGGAAATCAAATCCAAAGCAAAAGAGTTAAGCTTCCATGGATGTTCTCAAGCTTTCTCTCTAGGTAAAAAAAATAATAACCAAAGAAGAACCCTAAAAAAATAATGTTAAGGAGTTTATATACTCCTTCCAAAATAAACCTAAAAACTCATTAATAGAAAATAAGAAAAAGAAAAAAGAAAACTAATTGAAAATAACTTTAAAGCCTTCCTTGGTCCCAGCGCCGGTCAATCCATCAATTTCTTTGGTCAACTCTCTTCCAGCCTTGGTCCACGTGCTCCCAGTCAATGCATTAGTTTTGGAATATTGAATTTGCCAATTTAATACTACTGCCTAAACTGACTCCATATTCCAAAAATTCCCCTTCCAAATTCATGCCTTAGCCAAATTAACTTTCTTTAATTTCCTTTTCCAATTTGCTCCTTCCACTTTCGAAGATCTTCTTCTGGTCACTGAGCTTTGTTTCTTTGCAGTTTGATCCCTGCACTTCTGATAAACTTCAAAGAACTTCATAAAATTACAAAAATATATCTCAAAAATACCCTGATCTCTCTGCTACTTACCAATCCCACATATACTCAAAATTACATAAAAACTAGTCTAAAATACATTAAAATAGAGATAAAATGTCCAGAAAATTAGGGAATTACATATAGTGAAATCCGCCACATCAAATTCCCCCACGATTAGACTATTACTCGTCCCTGAGTAATATTCTAGCCCCACTCTAAATTGCCGGTCTAAACAGATAGCATGGGAGGAAAATAATCCCTAATCTCCTCTAATCCACCAATCCATGTCAGTCAAAAACAATACGGAATATAAATGCTTCCGTCTCCTTATCACTCCTCAAAATCATATGAATACACGGCCCTAGCTCGATACCAACTCCAACATGTAAATGGTCATCCGAACTAGGGCCCACACATAAAAGCCAAGGGGAACTAAAAATGTCCTAATTTTCCCCCACGCTTATCTTACACTACAATCCCCCTCATAAACTAAAGTTTTATACTCCCTCCGTCCCATTAGTAATGGGAAATTTACTGTAGACACGGGAATTAAGGAAAAGTGAATTATAGTGGAGGGAATAGTGAATTATAATGGTGTTGTGAGTATTAAAATAATGTAGGAGAGAGAATGAGTGGAGGGAATAGTAAAGATTCCTTTCCATTTTAGGAAGTTTGTGGTTTGTAATGGGACGACCAAAAAGGAAAGTTTGTGGTTTGTAATGGGACGGAGGGAGTATATGGTTTATAATTAAGCACAAAACTTTACCTTGTAACAAAACACCTACATCCCCTTATATCTCCAGAAAAGAACGAGGATTTTCTAACCTAACGTCTCTAACCTAGCCTCCTACAACAAGAATGAAAATCCTAACCCGAAACTCCAAACCCCCCTTATGACGCCAACATCAGTGAATAAATGATAATACATCTCAAAACCTCACCTTTTGCCTAAGCGCCCTTTCGGGTTTTCACTTAGCCTCTCATTTTTTTTTTATCATTTTATTATTATTTATTTATTTTATTTTTTTTCATTTTTCATTTTTTTCATTTTTTTTCAAGAACAAATCACGAAAAACAACTATACAAATCAAAAAGAACTATACAACCCCTCACTAAACAATGCATAGTCCCTTATGCATCACTATAAGTACAACACAAATAAGAAAAGGATAAGAATACCTTTCGGGACTACGGAGGTGGAGGAAATAAATCTGGTCCTAAAAAAGATCCTTGGCTAGAGCAATTCCCAAATTGTTGATGATTATGGGTGAATAATAGCCAAGTTTCAAGGGTTTGAAAGTATAGGGGTTAAAATGAAAATAAAAAGAAAATGGGGGAGGTAGCTTGGATTGAAAGTTTAGGGGTCAAAGTGGAAAAATGGGAAAATAAGGGGTCAAATTGGTTTTGGAAAGTTTATGGGTTAAAGTGAAAATTTTGGAAAATGAGGGGGTAAACTGGAATTATAAAGCTAAAGGGCTAAATTGTAATTTTGGGGAAAAATGGGACCAAATTGGTTTTGGAAGGTTTAGGGCTAAATTGTAAATTTGGGAAAGTGGGAGGGGCTGCAGCAGAAATGGGGTTTGGCTCATTGGGGCAATTGATCAAACAGGTGGTGGGCAGGTTGCTTGGCCGAGGGAATTGGGGTCATGGCCTAGGAATTGGGGCGTGGCCGAGGCTGGCTAAGGAGGGTTGGCCGAGCAAGGGTGGCCGAGAAACAGGGGCCAGGGCAGGAGTGAGATGGCCGAGAGTGGCCGGCCAAGGTGGCAGTGGCCGAGGCAAATGGGCAGGCTGGCCGAGGTATGTGGGGCGGATGCCTGGGAAGGATGGGGCGGCCGCATCAAGGGCCGAAGAGTGGCCTGGAATTTCTTTGCTTGGGGGGGCCGCCTGGTTTTCATGGGGCTGGAGCCTCAAATCAAAGGCCAATCCTTCGTTTCGTCTCGAAATTACATTTTTTTTTTCAATAGGCCTATCATTTTTATATATATATATATATTTTTTTTTTTCAAAGGCCCAAGATTTTTATTTATTTTTTTTTTCATTTTTTTTTGAGCCCAATTTTTTTTTTTTTAAAGAAAAACTACTATCTAAAATGAAAAATGGTACCTCATTAGTGCACACTCCATCCCGTTTGAGCTCGAATTATTTGCATAAATCCCTTAGTCTTTTTGTTCATCGTGCTCAAACCTCCATGCTTCTCTATCTCCATCGGACCACTAGCCATTGTCACTTCTTCCTCACCTCCAAATGCTTGCTTTCGGTGCTCAGGAAGATTCTTCACCTTTCTTGGTCCATGTTTTACTGCCGGTATTTTCAACCCATTTTTTTACATCATCAATCCCACTACAAACCTTAGACACATCCTCTACCTTCGGCTCAACTACACCCATGAAACATAAACCACGAACATCCTTAGGGTCTTTATTGGAGTCAAAAATGTTGAACTCCATTAAATCCACATCAAACTCCATAGTCAAAGATCCGTTGGAAACATCAAACTTAGTATGAGCCGTAGACATAAATGGCCTCCCCAACAGAATGGGAGCCTTAGGATCCGTATCCATATCTAGTACATAAAAATCTGCGGGAAAAATAAATTTACCAACCCGAACAAGCACGTCCTCAATCTTCCCCTTAGGGTAGGCATTGGATCTATCCGCCAACTGAATTACTACCCTCATATCCTGTAGAGGTCCCAACTTCAGATTTTCAAACAATGCATAAGGCATGACATTGATTGAAGCACCCAAGTCAAGCATGGCCATATGCTCAGAATCATCACCCAAAGACACAAGAATAACAAACATACCCGGATCACTGCACTTCTTGGGCATCTTCTTATGATAGACCGCAGATACATGCTCTTTCATCTTCACCTTTTTCTGACTTCTCGCCTTCTGATCACTCTTCAATTTACACAACTCCTTCAAGAATTTAGCATATCTCGGGACAGTCTGCAATAGGTCTAAAAATGGGATGTTTACCTCAAGCCGCTTGAAAGTATCATATATAGCCTTGTCAGGCTCCGATTTGCGATGCTCTCTCAAGGCCTCAGGAAATGGAACATCCGGCTCAAAAACTGTGGGCTCTGGTGTAGCTTTCTTTTCCTCCTCCGGGGTCTTCTCCTCAGGCACAACCTGCTCAACCTCAATTACTGGCTCCTCCGGTACAACTTCCTTCCCAGTCTCCTTACCACTGCGCAAAGTCATGGCACATGCACTCTGCAAAGGGTTCGGTTCAGTCTGTGATGGCAACTTACCCGAATTCTGAGCCTCCAACCTACTCACAGCATCTGCAATCTGCCCTATCTGTCTCTCAAGACCACTGATACTCGTATCAGTCCTCTGCTGATACTGCTGAAGACCGCTGGATAAGGTGGTCATACTCTGAGCCAGTGTACGGAACATATCTTCTGTAGACTGTCCCTGCTGTTGCGGCTGCTGCGGTGGCTGCTGCTGCAGCCCATATGGCGGTATATAAGCATTGTACTGATTACCCTGGTACTGCTGCTGCTGACCATATGGTGAACTGTACTGATACTGATTAGTGGGATACTGCTGACTCTGTAGTGGACCCATCAATAATTGTCTCATCATCCCCTTAAGGTCCTCAACATCTGTCTCAAGCTTGTTTTGCACACCACTACAAGAATTCGCAGCACTAACCTGTCTGAAACTCGACCTCCTGCCATGTGTCCGAGTGCTCTTAGCCAACTCATCTATAATCTCATTAGCCTCCTGTGAATGTGGTGCCCAAATTTTGTTGGATTCACGCGAGTTTGAAGACATCCGAGTTATTTGAAAAACGGAGTCGCCATGCCATTTTGATTACCTCAAAACTTTGAAAAAAAGGTTTTTACTTGGGTTCGGAGGTTAAGTTACCCCTTGGGAAGAACGTTTGGCGTTCACCCAAAGTGCCTTGCCGGAGCAAGTCTCCCAAGATTTCAGTAATCGTGCTTGCTTGCGTGCTTTCTTGTGTGCATGTGTTTGAGAAAAAGGGGGGGGAATGTCCCAAGTTGTCTTCCGGACGTACAAACCATTTGTTGGTTGTCGCTCGGGATTCCTTGGAATTTTATGTATTTGGGATTATGATCCCGTCCTCATCTTATGACTTGTGATCATCGCATTTTAACCTCGGGACCCTCGGGACTTGCGTGATCGAGAGAATGACTCTCTTTTGGTCAAAGATGAGGTTCTTTAGAAAAGGAGGGTCCTTAGCCCATCAATCCTACGCTTTAAGACGGTCGAGCTCGTATAGATGCTTCATACTCTTTCTTAAGCGATAATCGGAGATATAGGGTTCAAGGTGTCCCTTTCTAAAGAGATATGGAACCTTTAATGGAAGGAACGATGTAAAGATAGGATCTTTTACACCGGTCCATTCCTAGGTTGTTAATGGGGGAATGGGGGAAATGTATGTAAAAATGAATCTTTAATGAAAAGATGACATTTTTGGGTTGCAAATGATGCACTTAGTTTAAAGAAATAATCTTTATTGCAAATGATGCATAAAGATTTGATTTTTATGCAAATGATGCATTTTTGTTGAAGAAATTGGCATTCATTATGCAAATGATGCATAAAGATTGCATTTTGAAAAGCATATGATGCTAGTTTATGGTAAAGACATGGTCTTTAAAGCAAATGATGCTTGAACAAGGGATTTTGGATGCAAATGATGCATTTTGATTGAAAAAGATTTGATTTTTATATGCAAAGGATGCATGAAGATGACATTTTTATTTGAAAATGGGGGTTTTAGGTGCAAAGGATGCACCTTTATGGGAAAAGACTACATTTTTATGACAAATGATGTCTAATGCATGCCAAAGGGGAAGGGGAATATAAAGATAGGATCTTTAATCTACCAAGTCCCAAGCAATATAAAGACAATGCAATGAGCAAATTATAAAGCAATTAGGATGCAAAGGTAGGGCGTGCGAGGTTACCAATAGCTTCCTTCTTCTTTGGTCGGAGCTAGGAGGAGAGGTTGGTCTTGGATCTTCAAGGAGGAGGGAGGGAGCTTCTTGGCCTTCTTCTTCACCTTCTTGAGCTTCCAGCAGTATTCTTCACGTATTTGGAGTGTTTGTAGGTGACTTGCTATGGATTGTGTGTGTATTGTGTGTTGAAATGGGTAGAGGAGGGCTCTATTTATAGGCAGTCTGGATAAGGCTAATGAAGCCGTGCGGCTAAGGACATCGAGCTAATGCAGCCGTGCGGCATTATCCATTGTGACTCAAAGATTTCTAGAACCATGCAAGGTGGCAAATTCTAGAACCCTCTTCCTAATTAAGAAAAACGTGTTTCTTAATTAGGAAGGCTCCCTTCAGCCCTTAATTTAATTTGGGACTGTTCCAGAACATTTCCGGAACACTAGGAAGGTCCGGGGAATTACAGGGAAACTTACCGAAATTACCGGGAAATTTAACCTAAGGCATGAGCCGATTTGGGTACTTACAGAAGCCCTCGGCAACGTCACTTGCAAGGCGAGTGGGGTTGTCGATAGAAAAGGATCCGATCTCGGCGAATGCCGAGATGGATTGGGTGACCAAGGTGGTCGAGTGGCCGAACCTGCAGGAAGGCTACCTACGTATCCCGAGGAATCAAGCCAGCCGTAGTTCGGAATTAGGATCCGCCGGGGAGGAAGAAGAGAAACCGGTCTCTTCTCTGGGAAATAGAAGAGAAAATGACCTAGGAGGTCAAGCAATTGATCCTACCGGGGATATGCTAGGAGTGACCAAGGTGGTCGGATATCCGAACCTCTATGAGGGGCCGCTTTATCACCGAGGAGTGACAAAGAAACAGGTGACCAAAGTGGTCGAATGGCTGGACCTTTTATAAAAGGCTACCTACGTATCCCGAGGAATCAAGCCTTGATCGTAGTTCAAGCATCACTAGATAGTTAGGAACGATGTCTAGGATTCTTGAGATTTTGACAATTAATGGAGGGTCACACGATTGACAATTACCGGAGGATGTCACCGATTGACAATTACCGGAGGATGTCACCGATTGAAACTAGAGCTTACGTCACTGCCGAGTGGATAGAGGTAGCTAGAGTTTGGTGAACTTGAGCATACGTCTCAATCTCTTTCGAATCAGAGATATGGGTTGCCAAAGCTAGAATGATTTAAGCATACGTCTCAATCTCTTTCGAATCAGAGATATGGGTTGCCAATGACTTGAGCATACGTCTCAATCTCTTTCGAATCAGAGATATGGGTTGCCAATGACTTGAGCATACGTCTCAATCTCTTTCGAATCAGAGATATGGGTTGCCAAAGCTAGAATGATTTAAGCATACGTCTCAATCTCTTTCGAATCAGAGATATGGGTTGCCAATGACTTGAGCATACGTCTCAATCTCTTTCGAATTAGAGATATGGGTTGCCAATGACTTGAGCATACGTCTCAACCTCTTTCGAATTAGAGATATGGGTTGCCAAAGTTTGAATGACTTAAGCATACGTCACTATTCATGACAGAGGTAGCTTAAGTTGAGGAAAAATTGAGCGTACGTCACTATTCGGGATAGAGGTAGCTTAAGTTAAGAAGAAATCGACAATTCGGAGGTTGTCACCTAACGTTATCCCGTTATAACGAAATTAACTGAGGTGACTGGGAATAGAGCTTGATTGCTTAGGCGATAAGGGATATCTTCTGAAGAGGGTGTTATCTCAGTTAGAGGATAACGAGGATCGGAGGCCCAAGTGGAAAGTCCAAGGGCAAAATCGTAATTTTTGCTCAGAGCGAAAGAGGCCGCCCGGCATGAGAGGCTGGAAAAAGAAGCCGTACGGTTGGAAACCTGATTTTTACAGATTATTTAAAACAGATTTGAACGGGCTATTGGGCATTGTTGCCGCCCATTCAGCCGAGAGAGAGAGAGAGAGGAGAGAAGAAAGAATTTCGAAATTCTTTGAATTCCCTTGCTTCCCTTGATTTGAGATGGATCCGGCACCAAGACAAGCAAGGAGGAATGTCTCCGCGGCCGCTCAAAGGAAGAGGAAGGAGCTTGTCCGGACGGATAGGAGGTATGACTTTCTCACGCCTCCATCGGAGCTCTATCCGGGAAGGAGGGAGCACAAATCGACGAACCCGCGATCGGTTGGGGTAAGCGTTCTTATTTGGCTCAAATCCGATGATTTTGCTTGATTTTTAAATAATTTAGGGCTTAACCCGAATTTTAGGAATTTCCTAGGATTTTTCTAGGATTTTTGAATGATTTTGAGACATTGATAAATAACCTATGAGGCTAAGAATATGCAATGTGCAATTTATTTGATGAAAATTATGAGAATGACTCACTTTTTTTCTCGCAAATGAAGTAAGAATGAGAATTGTCTAAATATGAGACGGAGTTCTTGCCTGTGCTAGAACTAGGTCAAAATTCTGATTTTCAATGAGAAAACATGATTTTGGAAGATGAAAAATGATTCATGCATGCCATTTTATTTGAAAAATAATGCTTATGTGCAAAGAATTGTGAAAATTATGATTTTGTGCCTTAGGAAAGCAACGTGCTTAAAATGACGTGTTTCAAATGATGAAATTCACGTTTTTGATGCAAAAGATGCTAAAAAGACTTGTATGAATGCTTTTATTTTTGAAAAAATATGTGCACTTTTGTGACTATATGCATGCTTTTGAAATGAGATGAAGGACTGACACTTCTTTTTTTGATATGCTTGTCTACAGGAGAACAAGTCTAGGGGACCATCTGAGATAGCAGTCAGGCTTTGGCAGAGGATGCCGGATTTTGAGAAGAATGGGGTGAACCCTAAAGAGTTGGTGAGGGCTACCGGTCTGGACGCGTTTGTGGAGGCCATCGGCACGGGGATTCACATCACCTCAAAGAGCAAGGGCCTGGTTCGTGCTCTTTCGATTTTGGTGGGACTCTACTCATAGTTTCCACCCGAGCCGGGGAGAGCTTACCGTGACTCCCGCCGATTTTACAATGACATCGGCTGCAGCTCATTGGGAGGCCCGTGACTTGGAGAGACCACATTACAGAGGAGTTCCGAGCTTTGGTTGGATTTGAGCCGATTCCCAAGGGATTGGGTATGGAGACGAGGAATGTCGAGGTGGCAGTCCCGTAACCGCATGCGGGACTTTGCTGGTAGTGACGTGACCGCCCACCACGGTGGTTAGAGCTTTCGTGTGGTTGATCTTTGTCGGTCACTATCTTTGCTAATTCTGGGACGCTAGCCATGACTTGCCTCCTTGACTCTTTGGTTGATGTGGATGGGATAGGGACGGTCTCTTGGGGAGAGGCCGGATTGGCCGAGTTATACTTCTCTCTGGACATGTACAAATCGAAACAAAGCCGCTTCTATGGATCGCTTCTCATTTGCCCTTGAGGTAGCCTCTCTTTCTCTTCTCTTTTCTCTTTTCTGTCTTGAGACTTCTTATGAGAAAAATGACCTTTTTGATGTTTTTGAACATGCGAGCCTGGTTTTGCGAGGTGATCGGGTTCTTTCCTTGGAACCAGCAGAGTGATATCACCATTTTCCCTGCGATGGTTCGCCGGAGGAGATGTGAGGGATAGGTTCACTGGGAAGACCCGGATCACTTTCGACTACAAGATGGTGAAGCCTCGTGCTCAATAAGGATGGACCGGATGGAGTGGACTTCTACCCCGGGGCAGTATCCGGAGATTTTGGCCGGGAGATGCTATTGAGGTGACAAGGCAGAGGAGGTGGCTCACTGGGCCGACATGCGACATCATATATCTGGGGACCGTTTCTCGAGGCGGCATGGTCATGTCCCTCCATTGGACGCCATTACTCCACACGATCCTCCAAAGACGGATGCTGCAGCCTGTGGACGGCGAGCGGATGAGATTGAGAGGTACCAGGAGGTATAGGCTGCGGAGGAGTATTTTGACATGGGTACCCCTACGCCGTGTTTGTGGAGCGGCGCCGAGGACGCCACGTAAGCCGACGAAGCCGGCGGTCACTCGGGGATATGGGGAAGATGAGCCTACCGACCCGCCTATCCCTCCCGCACACCTCTCATACGTCGTACATGGAGTACCGAGGAGGATGAGGATTCCCGTCCTCGACACGAGGGAGCCCCAAGATACCCCGCCACCCGATAGCACCGTGAGTATACTCTTAGGGTCTTATTCCCTTTTTAGCTTTCGCATTTTCTCGTTTTTTGCAATTTTCTCGAGATTTTTCGAGATTTCGAGATTTTCGAGATTTTCTTTTCTTTTCTCGGGTTCCGGCTCGCACCTATGACGAGGTTGGTCGAGGCAGAACGGGGGTTGGAAAGACGTGTGCCGATCCTTGGTCAAGAAGCCGGCTGCGCTACTAAAGCGTCAACAAGCGTGCGGGAGCCTCGTGCGCAAAAGGAGGCATGTCGGGGCGCATCCTCTTCCTCGGCTTCGGAGTATTCATCCAGGTGCCGAGGCCTCGGGGCGAGGTCCTAATGCTGATATCTTGGAGCGAATGGCGGAGTACGAGCACGACAACATCCCTCTTTCCGATGCGAGCAACCAGGAGGACGTGATGAGAGAGCCTAGCGTCTATGAGCCGGCGATGAGGAAGAAGAAGAATCGAGGCCTAGGGGGTCTCTAGGGTAGATTTGGAACAAAACAAACAATGAACACTTTTTTATGCACAACTTGTTTATTTTTGCTTTATTTTGACGCCTAGTGGGCGAAGACATTGTATTTACGCTTTATTTACTTTTCTAATTTATGCTTTTTCAATTTGCATATTATCTGAGCCTCGGGGCGACTTTTTTGCTTGGAATTGGGGCTGAAACTGGGCCAAAATGATATATAATGATATAAAACTGCTTGGGTGGCTTCTGGACATGTTTTTGTACATGTTTTGGTTGAGAAAGTGGGGTGAAAACTCCCTTGGGCAGCAACTTTGGTTGCTGCAGATTTGCAATTTACATCAGGCAAATGAAGCCGTGCGGCATGGCCTTGAGGGCAAAAGAAGCCGTGCGGCTCACAGTTCTGTCTGGACTGGTTATTTTCAGAATAAAACCAAGGCTTGGTCATTTCATTTCATTCTAAACCCAAACTTGTTTCAACTGTTCCCAGGGCATATTTTGGACCTAAAGACACCACCTTTGATCACTTTTGCGATGGAGAGGCCCGTTAGACTACAAAGGGGGAAGAGAGACCATTTTCTGTCCGGTCTTCAATCTTGGGCGAGACATAACTTCCAAAATCACAAGGGGCTGCTTGATTCTTCCTTCAAGATAAAGTCTTTATGGCATTTGAGGGATCTCCCGCCCGATTGGGACCTGTTGAGAGCCGCAGCAAAGTTCTGGGACGTCCGGAGACATGTTTACTGCTTTTCTTATAACGAAATCGTCCCAACGCACGAAGACTTCAGAGCCTTGATTGGGGGTCCCGAGACTGAGGCTATATCTATTCCGCTGATCGGAGACGTGCCGGTGGCGGTAAAGCTTGCATCTTTCTGCGAGATTCCTGCGGGAGAGGTGAGGAGATGATGGTAGCTTCCGGACGGGATTGACCTTTCCGAGATCCCGGGTAGGTTTGGATCTCCGGCTATGGCTGCTACCGTGGTGGCTATGGACTCATTTATCCTTTGCGTCTTTTACGTTACATTTCTTCTTTGAGTCCAGTGGGGATTTGTCCACGGTGGTCTCCTGGACATGGTCGAGACTGCAGTGGCCGGGAAGGATATCGTCCCACCGGGTTTTGGGGGAGACTTTGCATGGGATCGACAGGATGGCTCGGGAGACCATTTCATGAGGTCCGGGAGTCCTGGCTATGTTGACTTTGTGGCTGCAGAGAGGCTCGGGGCTTTGCACGGGGCTTTGCCGACTCGGTGCCCTTGGGTGATTTCTCGGAGAGGTGCACCTAGGCGGCGAACAGGTAGCCGGGAGGCGATGATGGCTAGGCTATCCACTTCGGACATCCGTTGGTGGATGCCACACCGGAGGTTGCGGACAAGAGGATATTTCGGGAGTCTTATGTTGTGAGGGTTCCAGGATTCTGCTGGTCATCCTTCTACATTACCCCGCTTGGTATCCAGGCAGTTTGGGGCTTTACAGAGCCTTTGAGTGGCCGGGAGGACATCCGGACCATGGAGGTGATGTCTCTAGACATGAGGGACCCGGCCCGGCTTCACTTTTTCTCGAGGGCTTGGACATACACTTTCCCACCCGGGGCTATCTTTAGGAGCGGGAAGAGCACGATCTTGACCACCTTTGTCTACTTGGAGTAGTACGAGAGGGAGATGGGAGCGACTCGGGTTATCTTGGAGGATAGACGCCGAGTTTTATTGGGGGCCGACCACGACTCGAGTAGGACTTTGAGGGAGACCGAGGCTAAGGCGAGTTGCCATAACCAATCGTGTGACTTGGTCGAGGTCATGGAGGCTCGGTACAAGAGGTTGTCCGAGGTTGCTCATTTGACCGAGTCTCAGAGGGAGGAGGTGCGGACTCGTGCTCGGATAGAGAGAGCACTTATTGACACAAGTTTGGTAGATGCTCCAGTGAGGATACCGGAGGTCGGGATGAGGGATACCGACATTATTGAGAAGAAAAGGAAGAAAACTCGACGAGGCCGAGGAAAAGGGAAGAAGACTGAAGAAGACTCAGCGAATGACGACTTACAAGTCTTTTCTCAAGATCCTCTTATTGCCATTTGCAAACACATTAGTTTATTTAGGCATTTTATTGTATTTTAGATCTTTTTAGCAGGTTAGCAGAGTCAAGAGGTAGACCGTGCTTGAACTCATCAAGAAATTTTTGACTTGTAATGAACAAGAAATATTATTTTAGAAATTAATCAAGACATGTTTCATGGAAATTCAAATGTCTTATTACTTGGGACCCGTTTTATGAAAACTGAAATACCCTTTTATTTATTGCTAAGGACGCACTTTATGGAAGCTTTATTGCCCTTTTTTATTGTTTAGACCGAACCATATATGGCTGCCTACGTTCCCCTTTTACAAGAAAGGCTAAGGGGCTCAGGTCTTCGTAGTTCATTACGGGGAACTAACAAAACTAAGTCTCTCTTTTTTTTTTTCTGTGCAACCCTGTTTTTTGCCTAGACCGCCCTTTTTGGGGTTTTTCAGCCTAGCTGGGTATTACTCTTTTTGCACTAAGATTTTTTTTATATATTTTTTTATTTTTTTTAATTTTTTTAATTTTTTTTTTTTTTTTTTTTTTTTTTCGTGCAACCCCGTTTTTGCCTAGACCGCCCTTTTTGGGGTTTTTCAAATTTAGCCGGGTATTACTCTTTTTGCACTAAGATTTTTTTTTTTTTATTAGACATAGTATCTTCGGAGTTTATCACCGTTGATCGGGTGGACAAAGGGATTGCCATCCAAGTCTCGCAAGCTTCATTGCTCCTCCCGACAGTATCTTCGCACTACATAAGGGCCGTTCCAAACGGGTTCCCATTTTCCCAGGGGGTTGTCTCTGGTAGGGGGCTTTACTTTCAGCACTAAGTCACCCTCTTTGATGTTTCTGGCTTTGACTTTCTTATCAAACGCTCTGGTCAAACCTCATGGCGGGTTCCTTTTTCTTACTGTCAGAGAGATTTTCTGGGCTTTTTGGCTTCAGGGCTAACCACTCCTCTATTGTCCTTCCGTCACTTCGACCGTGTCTTCATCGGTGTCACTACGGTAGCTCTCGTGGGAACTTTCGCCTTGGCTCTTATGACCAATGAGGGCAAAAGCGAGTCGGGATACTTGACGCCATATGAGGGTATCTCGTATTCTTCCTTGGGCTTAGGGATTACCAGGAAAACATCATTATCATCGTAGGACATAAAGGGGACTCGGGGTCGCCTCTAAACTCGAGGACTCTTTCCAAGGCATCCATACATTCTTCTTCGGACCAAGTTTCGGGAGTGACTACTAACACTGTGATAGAGTCTACCCTTCCTGATGAGAGTTTGGCTTCGGCGACGCTTACATGTTCCAGATCGGTGGGCGGAGCCCACTTCCCTCTTTTGGCTAAAGCTTCGATCAAGTTCCTCCATTCACCTACCAAGTCCTTGTACGGAGTATTGAACTCTAGGATATAGGACTCATACACTACCTCATCTAAGCTAGCATCCTTCTCCGAGCCTTTGCATAGGCTGCAGACACACTTTGAAGTGATTTCATCCCCTATTCCAGTGCCGTGGCTTTCTACCTCATCTTGCCCTTCGGGTTTCACTTCCGTTGGCTCCAAGTCCATTTCTTTTACCGAACCGTCATCATCGCCGTAAATCCATCCATTCCTATTCTCAAGTTTCCGACCGACTCTTCACCGTAGCCGTCCGAGAGGTAGGCAAATTCACGAGGCGTTGACAAAATTGGAAAGGTCAAACCGGCACTTGGGATTCCAAAGTAGGCTCAGCCGAAAGGAGGAAAAAGGTCCCGTGGGGGGATGCAGAGGAAGCGAGGGTGTCGGGACCCTAACAGCTTGGGGTATTGGAGAAGACTGAGAAGGGACAGTCTTTGGCAATGGGTTATATGAAGATGGGGGAGGGCATTGGTTATAGGCTAGCTCTTCTTCCCTAGTCATCTGGTTACCCAAACCAAGACTGTTCTCTGTCAAATCGGCCATTCGACTCTCAAACCGAGGATTCTGCGAACCGTCCGAGGATTCTGTGCTAACAAGTCGCCGACCCGGTGTTCTCACCCACTTCTTTCTCGGCTGCGGGAAGGGATAGGAAAGGTTTAGACTCGGGGTAGGTGTTTAGGTGAAGGCTCGGGCAATATGCAAATTAGAATCTTCAAGTTTACTTAAAACAGTGTCTTTTATTAATATCTATTTGGTTGGAAAAGGGATTCTCGCCCTTCTTTTTCACAACTACTCTAGATCCTGGATCGGTGGGTTCCGTCACTACGTCTATAAGCCCCTCGTATTCCACCCGTATTTCGACCTCCCGGGGTGGATGCCCGGGCGAGGTCCTATAGGGCACGCGGATCCCACCGACCGAGAGTAAAGAACGCTCCTATCGGGTCTAGCGGGTCATAGGACCTTTCAACGCACGAGCGATGCGGATTATAGTCAAGGCAATACCGGAAAGTCTCGTCTCTCGCCTTGACGGATCTTTAGCGAGTTTCGCTTGAGCGAATGACGGTTTCGACTTTCGGTAATGTCCGAGAGAATAATAGGCATGGGTCGGGCGGTAAAAAGCCGGATGACACGGTGTCACATTGAACTTTGTTGCATACACGGTGCGTGGGTCGGAATCGAAGTCAATGCCGGTCAAGATCTTGCCAATTTTTCCTTGTCGGAATTTTGGCAGAGCTTCGCTTGAGCGAAAGATCTTTTGATTTTTGGCAAAGACTTGGTCTTGACTCTTACGCATTCCGTGCGGGTCAAGGTCAATAGTCAATGTCGGAGTCAAGATCCCACCGATTTTTCCTTGTCGGAATTTTCGGCAGAATTTCGCTTGAGCGAAAATCTTGGCTTCCGTTATGAGCTAAGGCTTGACCTTTACGTGGGTATGCAACTGGGCTATATGACACGGACTAGACCAAAAACCAACCAAAAGTCACGGTTTTTTGAAACGTGTGACACGGACTGTGCATTGGTCGACACTGGCTGCCATGGGGAGGTTGGGATGATTCCGTGCGCGCCCGGGAGCATCGTAAGGCTGTCCGTGATCGCACTGGAACCACCCTCGGGTTTGAAGGACGTGCGTGCAAAGTGTACGGGATATATCAGTGCGCGTAGTGTGCGGTCTCCTAAAAATGTTCCTTTTGAGTTAAAACAGAGATTTTCATAATGTGTTTTAAAGGAATGATTTTCGGGACGGGGAAAATGCAACACGTAAGCACGTAAATTTTCTCGGGAGCCCCGGTCGATCATGAAGCCGAGTAGCCCCAAGCCGCTAGGATCGCCAGATTAACCATGATTTTTCCCGGTGGAATTGCCACCGAGGTCGCCCGGTCGAATCCAAGGAGGATTGAGCCGTACGACCGCATGGATCAATTTTCCGTGTTCCACTCCTTTTGCTATTTTTCGGGTTGTTTCCCGTTTCAAAGTATGCACGTATTCCAAGATGCAAATGATGCAATGCATGGTAAAGAAAGCAAGCACGATTAATGAAATCGGCGATGGGAGTCTAACCCGCTCAAAAGGGAAAAGCTTTCTTTTATTTTTTCAAAATTGTTTTTTTCGAAAAGGGATACCGGTACGTGGATTGTTAAACCACTGGTTATCCCAACTCCCACGTCGTGAGTGTACGGGAAGGGTAAGTGGTTTCCACCTATATACCGAGTATCGATTTTTTGTTTTGAAAATAAAAGCTTTTCTCCTTTGGGATTTTTCCCCGCCGAGTCGCCAAACCGTGAATGTGGTGCCCAAATTTTGTTGGATTCACGCGAGTTTGAAGACATCCGAGTTATTTGAAAACGGAGTCGCCACGCCATTTTGATTACCTCAAAACTTTGAAAAAAGGTTTTTACTTGGGTTCGGAGGTTAAGTTACCCTTGGGAAGAACGTTTGGCGTTCACCCAAAGTGCCTTGCCGGAGCAAGTCTCCCAAGATTTCGCAATCGTGCTTGCTTGCGTGCTTTCTTGTGTGCATGTGTTTGAGAAAAGGGGGGAATGTCCCAAGTTGTCTTCCGGACGTACAAACCATTTGTTGGTTGTCGCTCGGGATTCCTTGGAATTTTATGTATTTGGGATTATGATCCCGTCCTCATCTTATGACTTGTGATCATCGCATTTTAACCTCGGGACCCTCGGGACTTGCGTGATCGAGAGAATGACTCTCTCTTGGTCAAAGATGAGGTTCTTTAGAAAAGGAGGGTCCTTAGCCCATCAATCCTACGCTTTAAGACGGTCGAGCTCGTATAGATGCTTCATACTCTTTCTTAAGCGATAATCGGAGATATAGGGTTCAAGGTGTCCCTTTCTAAAGAGATATGGAACCTTTAATGGAAGGAACGATGTAAAGATAGGATCTTTTACACCGGTCCATTCCTAGGTTGTTAATGGGGGAATGGGGGAAATGTATGTAAAAATGAATCTTTAATGAAAAGATGACATTTTTGGGTTGCAAATGATGCACTTAGTTTAAAGAAATAATCTTTATTGCAAATGATGCATAAAGATTTGATTTTTATGCAAATGATGCATTTTTGTTGAAGAAATTGGCATTCATTATACAAATGATGCATAAAGATTGCATTTTGAAAAGCATATGATGCTAGTTTATGGTAAAGACATGGTCTTTAAAGCAAATGATGCTTGAACAAGGGATTTTGGATGCAAATGATGCATTTTGATTGAAAAAGATTTGATCTTTATATGCAAAGGATGCATGAAGATGACATTTTTATTTGAAAATGGGGGTTTTAGGTGCAAAGGATGCACCATTATGGGAAAAGACTACATTTTTATGACAAATGATGTCTAATGCATGCCAAAGGGGAAGGGGGAATATAAAGATAGGATCTTTAATCTACCAAGTCCCAAGCAATATAAAGACAATGCAATGAGCAAATTATAAAGCAATTAGGATTCAAAGGTAGGGCGTGCGAGGTTACCAATAGCTTCCTTCTTCTTTGGTCGGAGCTAGGAGGAGAGGTTGGTCTTGGATCTTCAAGGAGGAGGGAGGGAGCTTCTTGGCCTTCTTCTTCACCTTCTTGAGCTTCCAGCAGTATTCTTCACGTATTTGGAGTGTTTGTAGGTGACTTGCTATGGATTGTGTGTGTATTGTGTCTTGAAATGGGTAGAGGAGGGCTCTATTTATAGGCAGTCTGGATAAGGCTAATGAAGCCGTGCGGCTAGGGACAGCAAGCTAATGCAGCCGTGCGGCATTATCCATTGTGACTCAGCATTTCTAGAACCATGCAAGGTGGCAAATTCTAGAACCCTCTTCCTAATTAAGAAAAACGTGTTTCTTAATTAGGAAGGCTCCCTTCAGCCCTTAATTTAATTTGGGACTGTTCCAGAACATTTCTGGAACACTAGGAAGGTCCGGGGAATTACCGGGAAACTTACCGAAATTGCCGGGAAATTTAACCGGAAGGCATGAGCCAGATTTGGGTACTTACACCTCCTCAGTCGTCTTGTTGAGTATACTGCCCCCACAACAAGAATCCACCAACCGCTTATCCATGACTGTCAACCCTCCATAGAAATATACTATCAACTGATCATCATCAAATCCATGATACGGGCAACTTCTGCACAACTTATGGAACCTGTTATAATAATCATATAGCGTCTCCTCTACCTTCTGCTCCATGTTGCTAATGTCCCGCTTCATCACATTGATCTGATCTGGAGGAAAGAACTCATCAAGAAACACCTCCTTCATCTGCTGCCATGTGGTAATGCGGTTGGGCGGCAGATGGTAATACCATGAACTAGCATCATCTTTCAGAGTGAAAGAGAATGCTCTAAGGAGGAGATGCTCAATCGGAAGTGCTGCTGACTTCATGCTCTGACAAATCTGCACAAACTGGGATATATGTTGATTCGGGTTCTCACCGGGCATCCCAGTAAAGTGCGGTAACTGGCTCAACAAAACCAGATTCAACTCAAATGTAACCCCAGTAGGCAGAGTGGGGAACTGAACTGCATGAGGTCACTCGCTCCAATTCGGGGCAGTTTTCTGCCTCAATGTCTGATTTGCCATCTGTTTACTAATTCAAGACTTCCAAGTAGATTGTCAGTAGAACAGGTGTGAACCTTACAAGGTTCCACACTAAAAACAATTAACAAAATTAAAAATAACTAAAAAGAAAATAAAATTAACTAAACTAAACCAACTAAAGAAAATTAAATACTAAGAAAATAAAAAGAAAAAGAACAAGAATTAAAGTAAGAACGTAAACAAATAAACACCGTTCCCCGGCAACGGCGCCAAAATTTGGTAGGCTTAGTCGCACACCTACTAAATTAAACCGGGACTCAACCACAAGAATGTAGCAACGGTAAGTCCAGGCTCGAACCACTGAAGAACGGTTATTGATTACGAACTAGACACGGACAAATGGGGGGTTTGTTTGAGATTTTTAATTACTTCCTAAGAACAGAAATTAAACTAACTAAGAGTAAAAACAATGATTTCGAAACACTTCAGATTTGACTCCGTCCCCACTTAATTATGCAATTATCATTGATATCTCTTTTCAATGTCACCCTATTCACCTGATCACGAGATATATTTCAATCTCTGTTTCTTCTTTCAGATTAGTTACTAGCAGTGGCACACTAACTAGAAATCCTAATTAATAAATTAATCTAACTGGCATAGTCTAGATCGCAGAATTAATTGATGAACGATTTAAGAAACTAAGATCAAGAATGCTTTCTATGATTGTTTCACACAGATAATCACTTAATTTTACCCACTTAACAATTTACCATGGCACATGCATAAATCGTAAAGATGCTACTCATGAATTCCTACACTGGCACAGTCATAGAGAATTCTAGCAAAGATTCATAAACAGAACAAGTGAATTGATCAGGTTCACAAAGCCTAATTATAAATCTAAAATCAACACAAATAAAATTATGAATCGGGATAAACAAATAGAAAAGAAAATACCTCAAATTGATAAATAGGGGTTTAGGAAATCAAATCCAAAGCAAAAGAGTTAAGCTTCCATGGATGTTCTCAAGCTTTCTCTCTAGGTAAAAAAAATAATAACCAAAGAAGAACCCTAAAAAAATAATGTTAAGGAGTTTATATACTCCTTCCAAAATAAACCTAAAAACTCATTAATAGAAAATAAGAAAAAGAAAAAAGAAAACTAATTGAAAATAACTTTAAAGCCTTCCTTGGTCCCAGCGCCGGTCAATCCATCAATTTCTTCGGTCAACTCTCTTCCAGCCTTGGTCCACGTGCTCCCAGTCAATGCATTAGTTTTGGAATATTGAATTTGCTAATTTAACACTACTGCCTAAACTGACTCTATATTCAGTTTTCAAAAATCCCCCTTCCAAATTCATGCCTTAGCCAAATTAACTTTCTTCAATTTCCTTTTCCAATTTGCTCCTTCCACTTTCCAAGATCTTCTTCTGGTCACTGAACTTTGTTTCTTTGCAGTTTGGTCCCTGCACTTCTGATAAACTTCAAAGAACCTCATAAAATTACAAAAATATATCTCAAAAATACCCTAATCTTCCTACTACTTACCAATCCCACATATACTCAAAATTACATAAAAACTAGTCTAAAATACATTAAAATAGAGATAAAATGTTCAGAAAATTAGGGAATTACATATAGTGAAATCCGCCACATCAACAGGTTTTTGAAACTGAATATTTTTAGGAAATATTTTAGGACAATGAACCGTTAATGAACGGGTTTTTGAAACTGAACCGTTAATACTCCAACTGGGATGGAAATATTTTAGAAAAATGAACCGTTGATGAACGGGTTTTTGAAACTGAACCGTTAATAGTCCAACTGGGATGGAAATATTTTAGGAAAATGAACCGTTAATGAACGGGTTTTTGAAACTGAACCGTTAATACTCCAACTGGCATGGACATATTTTAGGAAAATGAATTGTTAATGAACGGATTTTTGAAACTGTACCGTTAATACTCCAACTGGGATGGAAATATTTTAGGAAAATGAAACTATATCTTTGCGCTGATATGTTTTCTGTGATTTTGATATGTGTCTGTGTACGTTATCTTTGTAGTTACATACTTTTGCCGTGTTCACCTGCAGGGGCGAGGGCCGATTGACGTGCTTAATGTGAAGAGTAGGGGGGATGTTGAGGCGATTCGTCAGCTGTGGGAGATGTTCCCAGATGTGGCTCGGGACGGGGAGAGGAGTCCATGAGAGTTCGTGATTGACTCCTACCTGGCAGGCTTTATTAGTTCGGTAGCCGTGGTGGCTTTGACGCAGAGGGCGAAGGTACTTCATGTTGCCCTGAGCGAGTACTGGTGGGACATGACCCACACATTTCATTTCAGGTGGGGGGAGGCGACCGTGACCCCTACAGACTTTTCTGCGATTACTGGGTTGTCATTCCGGGGCAACCCCATTGAGTGGTTTGATGGCTTCACCAGGGAGCAGTTGTCGGAACTGCTTGGTTTCGATATTACCGATGCCAGGGGCCTGGGTATTCGGTACGGGCCGATGGAGGCTCACTTGAGGAGGGGCATCGAGGAGTATTTGGCTGGCTCTGTGAGGATGACAGAAGAGTGCTTGGCTCAAGGGTTTTTGTGGTTCGCTATGTCAGCTACCTTGTTTCCCAATGCTGACACAGCATGTCAGTTTGCTCTGCTCGGCTCTCTGACCAATCTGGAGGCTGTGAGAGGGTTTGCTTGGGGAGAGGCCGGTCTGGCCGAGCTCTATTATGCTTTGGACAGGTTCTCTCGGGGAGAGGAAAACTCATTCTGCTGTTTTCAGTTTGCTTTAGATGTGAGTTTCTTTCTTTTTCTCTTCCTTGTCTCACTCGTACTCGTATGTATCTGCTTTGTAGCTGATATAACTTTCCTTGCATTTGACAGGTGTGGTTTTTGGAGGTGTTCCACCAGCACAGGTGGTTTACCAGGGAGGCATATATGCATTTATTACCTACCATGTTGACTTGGCAGAAGGCGGCGAGGAAGCCGGTAAAGTCGAGGGAGAGCACCCGATTGACTTATGAGGAGGTGTCTCTGGCCATGGATCGATATTTTTCTTCGAGGATCAACCTGACCTGGTGGAGTCGGCTGGATAACTTTGTGGTCCATGCTGCTGGGGAGATTACACGTCAGCGAAAGCTGCTGGTAGGGCTCCATTGTGACGTGATGTACCTGGGCGAAAGGGTGTCTTGCCAGCATGCTCCGGGGTTTGTTCCCTCGGTTTCGAGGGATTGACCTCTTCACATGCAGTATCCTTTGCTCATAGCCGGGGCGGAATTGGAACGGTATAGGCAGGGTGTGCCTCACGCCGAATACATCATAGAGGGCGCCGACTATGATGTATTCCTGAGGACGAGGCTGAGGAGCCCGCATGTGCTGGATAGAGAGGGCGAGGGCCCTACATGTCCTTGAGACTACCCGCTCCCCCGCACTCGCTTGTCATTCAAGGGTGTTGGTGGTTCTCGCAGGTGGCTGTTGATTCCCATCCCGGAGCAAGCGAGGCCTCAATATAGAGTGGATCTTAGTGCTTCAGTAAGTGTTTTGCTTTGCTTTTCTGTACTTGGTAGTAGCATCTTGCAAATGTCGCAATTGTGCTGTTTGTTTGTCTTTTGACGGCTTTCTTGGTTTGCAGGTGTCTGGCCGTAATTACAATCAAGCCGTGAGGTACTTCGATGGGATAACTGGCTTTGCTAGGAGGCTCGTGGAGTTCCTGCGGTGTGGTTCCCGGAGGAGTGCAGATTTTTATGAGCCGATGCCTTCTCGACCGTCTGCTGTGAGGGACCCATCTGTTTCCACGGCTGGTGGCATAGATTTTGTGCAGGGGTTCAGCCAGTTCTCCGGTGAGACTGCTGGGTTCAGAGCTCGCCATTCCTCGTATTCGGGACACGAGCAAGGAGATTCCTCGGGAGCACAGGCACGGAGCCGTAGCTTTTTGTACGTCGATCTCGAGGAGTTTGCGGATTATTTGTCCACCGTGGATCCGGCTGCTGCGGGGCAGTACTTTGAGTGCTCGAATGATGAACAGGACTCTGAGTAGTCCTTTTGATTTATTTTAGACAATAGTGTGTATTGTCCAAACATTGATTTGTACTTTGTAAGACCCATGGGGCAAACTCTTGTATATTTTGAATATTTATTATGATTACCTTCATTTATTTTTGGCAAATAAGCAAGTAGGTTGATCAAAAAATAAATAATAATGGAACATGCATTAAATAATAAAATTTGAGCTGGTCAAAATTTATATCTACATGCACTGTTATTAAATTAACTGCACTGTTGCACGAGCCTGGGGAGGATGTGGTGTCGACAGTGAATGATTTAATCACGGGTGAAGGCACTTTGGTCTAGGATTGAATAGGAGGCCATTTGGAATTGTTTCAGGGACAATTGAAGCAGCTGACTGCAGGGTTGACCGAGTCAACCTGCAAAATGGGGCGGCCGGCCTATGCCTCAGTTTCAGATTATTTTAAATTGCAGTCCAGTTTTTGCAATTTGTAAACTTTACGCTTGTTTCTGAAGCAAAAGCTGATTTCTCTCTTAAATTCCTTGGAGTTTCCTTTGTTTCTCATGGCTTTGTTTCCAAGATTTTCATCTCAGACACAAGAACGATTTTTGGAGAGTTTCCAGACATGGGTACGGCACCACACGAGGCAAAGTAAGGGGTTTCTTGAAGGTTATTATAGAATGAAGGCGGTTTGGGCTTTGAAGGAGCTCATGCCAGATTGGGATCTTTTGAGGGCCGTGGCTCGTTTTTGTGACGAAAGGAGGCACGTGTACAGTTTCTCGTACAACGAGATTACGCCCACACTTGAGAATTTTTGGGCTATCCTTGGAGGACCTGAGGTGGAGCAGATTGTTCTTCCTCTGACGGGCGGCCTGACCACCGTTGAGAAGTTAATGTCCCTGCTTGGCGTTTCAGCTGAAGAAGCATGTGGAATGCTAATACCAAATACGAATCACGTTGACATTTTAGGGCTACCCGATAGATTTGCCGGTGATGATGGAAGCATTTTTGCGTGGGACGCTTTTGCTCTATGTGCAATTGCCACTTTGTTCACATTCACATCCTTGGGGGTGTGCCATCACAGTGTATTGGACCTGGTGAGGCATTGTCGGAGCGGAGGAGACATCGTGCCTCTGTGTAAGTACGCCAATCCAATTCACTACCCTTTTAGGTGCATTTTAATATGATAAAATTGTATTAGGGACATTTTGGTAAATTCCCGATCTATTCCGAGACTTTCGGAAACATCCCATAAGTTTCTTGCGAAGGAAGTACCTTTTAGTACTTTGCTCATGCCAAAGGACCTACAAGGAATAAACCTGTTTTGGACCTTTTGGGTAATACCCCAGAATGTTCCAGAACCAGGTTTTGGCGTAAAAAACAATTGGTGACACCTTGTGTCACGCGACAACTCGAAGCCTTGGAAAGTGGTTACAGAAGGTCGTGCGACACCATGTGACCATTAGCTGCAGCCTATAAATAAGACCCTCCCCCTCTCAGAAATGGATCCCTCTTTTGCCTACTGTTACTCTTCCAGTTTCTCTACGCACCATACACAGCCAAACACATCTCTCTCTCTCTCCTACCCAAAATCCCTCCAATCCTCTCCTTCAATTCCCTCTAATTCACCCCAATTCATCCATCCTCACTTGGATCCTCCTTCCATCAATCCTCCTCAACTCAGTCCATCCCAGAAGCAGTTGCTGAAGGATTCTATACCAAACTTGGTATAGAATTCATGGATCCTACAAGGGTAACACTCCTAATCCCTCTCCCTCTCTTTTATTTTGTCACTTCATAATTCAATTGTCATATATCCATCTGATCTCAGTAATTCGACTCCATCTGTCCTGATTACTGAGATCCAATCGCAATCTCTTTGTTTAATCATTGTATTTTGTCCAATTGCATGCTTATGATTTGATTCTTATTGGAATTGGTGCTTAATTCCCAAGGGAGTGTGGATCTCTCCATATCCACACCCCCTTGGTTGAATTATGGTTAATTTGTTCATTTCCGAAGCTAAATCGATTGTATAATTGGATCTGTTTTGCTTGTTTATTCTTCTGTGTTCAAGCTGTGTAGTCTTTGCAGATGGACGTCCTGTGTCACGCGACACATCGTGCCTGGGTGGATCCTGTGTCACGCGACCCATCCAGCCATGCATGCTATGTGTCACGCGACACATTAGGTCTGTTTGCAGAGATCATTTTCCCTTTGTAATCTGTTCTGATCTATTGTAACTGGGATGTGGCCTTCCTAATCAAATGGTTCACAAGTTGTAAGATCTCAGTTCAATCAATAAAATTCATGTTTTACCACTCTTGTTTATCATCATTGCTTGCACACACTTTGGATTATTTGGATGTTTAATTAGAAAGACTCGTCCACGGACGAGGCGTGTTGAGTGAACACTCGGTTCTTCCCAACACGCAATCTGACCCCCGAACCCTTTTCTCTTTCAAAGGTTTTTCAAAGTGTACCTTAAAACATGGCGTGGAGACTCCCAAAAATTTTTATTTAAATTTCGGCAAGTGTACATTCAGTGGCGACTCCGCTGGGGACTACACTTTTTGAAAACCTGTTTTTCAAAATTAAGAGGGTCATGCTTTCATTCACTTTAAACATCCAATGTATTCATTTTGTGTGCATCCTTGATGATCTTGTGTGGTACATGCATTTTATTGAATTGTGAGACTTGTGTACCTTTGTGTGTTTTATGTGGCCATTTTGTTGTGCTCTTTGTTGTGCTTTGTTCCTTGTCATGGGGAGGCAGGGGCTGAATTTCATTTACAGGGTTCTGGTTCAGTGACTAGTCAGCTCCATGTATTAGTACCGGATTTTCTACCCAAGGTCAGTTTGGATGTCAATCAGTGCAGATTGGTCCACAGAATCCGAATGTTCAGTTTAATGGGTACGATATGTACGAGAATAGGATTCCCAGTTCAGTCAGTCTGTTGGACAACAATATCAACATCCCTAGTACCTTTGGTCTTCCCTCGGCCGCCTTGCCTATCAGATCTGCTCCAGAATTTCCAGTGCCTTCTTCGACTGTGGCTCCTGCTATTCCTCAGATCCCGGGATTGACTCCGAAAGTGACAGCTTTGTTAAGGCAAATGCAACAACAAATTGATAGATTGACTGTGGGTTCCAGTGGCCTCAAAGTGGTTGACCCGGCTCAAGTAACACCTCTTCCCCATAAGTTCAAGATGCCAAAGATGGAATTTGATGGCACAGCTTGCCCAAAGACCCACATAGATACCTATGTAATGACGATGGGGGTAATGGGTTGCACACCCGTGTTTATGGCCTCTCACTTTCATCTGACTCTAAAAGGTCCGGCGCTTACTTGGTTTTTGGCCTTAAAGCAAGAATGTCGCTCCACTTGGAGCTAGATCACTGAAACTTTCTTGGAGAAATATAGGGGAAACCTAGAGTGGCGTACCCGAGACGATCTAGTGGGCACTATTCAGAAAAATGATGAGTCGATCACGGAGTTTTATAAGAGATGGAATGCCAAACTCAATGAGTTGTCGGAACCGATTCCCCTACAAGATCAGAAAGATATTTTCTTGTCATGTGTAAAACCTGTGTTGAGGGAATCCATTGGAAAGGGATGGTACCCAGATCTAAGAGAAATGGTTGGAATGGGCGCTCGAAGTGAGAACAGGCTTTTTAACCTTGCTTCGAATACAAATGCTGGTGGTAACAGTGGAAGTGGAGGATTTCGGTATCGGACAACTAACCTAGTTTCTGAATTGGCACCTAAAGGAAGGGAAGTGGTCAAGGACAGCAGCATCAATAATCTACAGGGAGGAAACCCTAATGGGCATAATGGTGGAAAGTTCCAGTCGAGCAACAGCGAAGGTTTGATGACTTGGGAATGACCACGGAAGAGGTTTACAATGGGTTGCTCAGAACCGAGATGATCAAGCCCTTGGATAACTACAGTCCTCTCAACCCTAATCCCAACCTCGACACAAGCAAATATTGCCGATTCCATCAGTACCCAAGACACACCACCAATACCTGCTTCACACTCAAGAAGATTATCCAAGGCCTTGTTGACGATAAGAAGATCAAAAAGTCTCCTCGTCCCAACATCGTCAGCAACCCCCTGCCCAGCAACAACGTGAACCTAATTGATTTTGGTCAAGATTATTTTGTGAATGTAATAGAGTTTGAAGAGTCTGTAAGTGGCAAAGATAGTGATGATTGTAAGAAAGTCAATGATGATGTAACTCCTTGTTTTAATGAAATGAAAGACAATTTTTGCTATGTCTTGTATCTCGATGATTTGAATAATGCTGTTGATTACGATGAATATGAAGAGCGTTTGGTTATCAACGCTATATCCTCTGTAGTTCCAAAAGAGTCCCCAATATCTTTGGAAGAGCTTAAAATAGCAGCAAACTTGGCACCGGTGTCCATAAACGAGATAAGACAAGCAGCGTGGCCATACAACACTCGCTCTGCTTCGCTTACACTGGCTGAACTTAAAGAAGCTGGCAAAAATTTTGTGGTTAAAGATGATCGGGAAGTTAACTTGTTGTCACGGTCGGGTAGAATGTTGGGAACGGATAGTGCTGATCCATCCGGAAAGGGCAAAGGAATTGCGGTTTCGAATCCCCAAGCTTCTCAAGACCCTTACAGATCAGCAGGAAATGAAGAAATCCAAGAGGACCCGATTTTGATGTAGTTGAAGAGAACCCAGACTGATATCTATTTGTGGTTCCTACTTACATCTTCTTATCCCCACAAGCTAAAGCTAGAATAGGCTCTATCTAAAACCAGGGTGTCCTTTAACGCAACTCCGGATGAGGCCTGCCAGTTGATCGGAATAGCCCAGTATGGGAACATTATTACTTTTACAGATCTGGATTTGCCTTCTTACGGTTCAAAGCACAACGAGTCTCTGCACATTACCGTGCCCTTGGAAGGGCATCGAATCCCCCATGTGTTGGTGGATAACGGTTCGGCCATGAACGTGCTTCCTGCAAATATGATGAACATGCTAGACATTGATGCACAAAGTCTTAAGCCGTCCAACCAGACTATAAAAGCTTACGATTCGACTTCCAGAGCGGTGTTGGGGATCATTTCTTTGAATCTGCTATTCGGGGGTACGGAAATGGCTATGGAATTCCAGGTCATCGATATTCCTGTCATGTTCTCGACATTATTGGGCAGGCCATGGATACATGAGATCGGAGCTGTAGCCTCCACCCTCCACCAGTGTTTGAAGTTTGTGCAAGATGGTATTTTGACAACCATTTACGGGGACAACATCACTATTGGGGAGACCAGCACCAATACCATGCCGGTAATAGAAATCAAGCTTGACCAAGAAAGTCTGATGCTCAGTGGTTTCACGATCGAAAAGCCGAAAGGGCAGGTCTGCACTATTGATCTAACAACTTCCTCGGACAAGATTCCTCCCGTATTGAAGATGATGAGAGGCATGAGCTACATTCCTGGCCTGGGGTTAGGAAAGCGACAACAAGGGCCGTGTAAGCTTGAAATGCCGGAACCCAAGAGAAACAGGCGAGGTCTAGGATATGTTGTGACTGGGGAGGACAAAGCATATGATAAGGCCGAAGCACTTAAAGAGTGGATGACCCTAGCTGCCGACAAGAGATACAAAAAGCCTGATGTGCGCCCTTATAACTGGTCTCTAAACAAGCACTTTGTCAAGGAGGACGGGGAAATGTTCGTTTGCCCGGAACCAAAGCTAAGTCAGATGGAAGACAGGGTGAAGATGATACGAAAGTTTGCCACCAGCCAGGACCCGATGAAGGAAATGTTCGTCAGTCTGCCCAGGAGGCCAGGCGTCACTGCTACATATGAGAACAACTACCACTTTGGGGGGGCCCGACTATGTCAATCAGTTTGAGAAGCTTGCTCCAGATGAGCCTGTGATACACAAGATCCGCGGTGCAGACCCTGTGGACATGGATGGTGACTTGGCAAATCTGTTTGAAGACCTGGGGCTGTCAGAGCCTGAAAGTGGTATGCATACAGCGGAGGCACCTACAGAAAGGTTTGTTGTTGCTAAAGATCCCCAGGATTTGATTGACTTTTCTTCTGATGATGATGTAGTGGCCATGCTTGAATTTGAGATTGGGCCAGTTGTGGATCCGATCATTTTGGAGACAGTTGTAGAGAGGCCGTTGCAGAACTGGACTTCATTTCAGGGACCGGTCCCCTGTAGGGAGACTATGATCAAGAAGCTTGGGCTCAAGCCTCATCCCAGTTCCTCTGTGTCTAAGTTCGTCCCCCATGTCTTGAGTCATTCCCCTGAGTCCCTTGTAATCGAGTTTGAGTCCTCTGATAGGTCTAACGTCCTCATGACAGAAGACCGTCGTCGTGTTGTAGATACAATTTTCCCATTCGCTCTTAATAAAATGGTCGATCTTTCCGAGTATCCCGTGATTGCAAACTTAACGATTGAGCGCTTAACCAAAAATGAGCATAAAGATTTAAAAATAATTAAGCCAGATTCAATCAAAGATAATACAGACTTAATAGATGAACAATTTTTAGAAAATAATTCAAAGCAGGTTTGCGATCGAAAGGAAAGCCGGGCCCAAGCTGCCGATGAGATATTGACCACAGTGAATCTGGGAACAGCCGAGGAACCCAAAGAGACGCAAATTGGTAGCTTCTTCTCCGGAGTTGAGCGTGATGCCCTGATTGAACTGCTCAAGGAGTATGTGGACGTTTTTGCCTGGTCCTATAAAGACATGCATGGGCTGGACACATCTATTGTGGAACATCGGATACCCCTGGACGCGGAGGCCAAGCCGATCAAGCAGAAACTGCGGCGGATCAAGCCCGAATGGTCTTTACAGGTCAAAGAGGAGATTGAGAAACTCCTGCGGGTAGGCTTCGTCAAGGTGATTGAGTATCCGACCTGGCTTGCAAACATCGTGACTGTCACAAAGGCAAACGGAAAGGTACGGGTTTGTGTAGACTTCCGAGACCTCAACAAGGCTAGTCCCAAGGATGATTTCCCATTGCCGAACATTGATATGCTTGTGGATGCAATAGCGAACTACGAGGTTAAATCTTTTGTAGATGGCTTTGCAGGATACAATCAGATTAAAATGGCTGAAGAAGATCAGGGAAAGACAACTTTTACCACTCCTTGGGGCACTTACTGTTACACAGTGATGCCATTTTGACAGAAGAATGCTAGGGCTACCTATCAGAGGGCCGTCACTACTCTGTTCCACGACATGATCCATAAGGAGATTGAAGTCTATGTTGACGATATGATCATTCATTCAAAAGGGTCAGAGGGACAACACTTCATTGATCTAAGGAAGTTCTTCAACAGGCTTCGGGAGCATTCCATGAGATTAAATCCAGCCAAGTGCACCTTCGGGGTTATTCGTGGCAAGGTCTTGGGGTACATGGTCACAGAACGCGGCATCGAAGTAGATCCGAGAAAAGTCAAGGCAATTGTTGAAATGAAGCCGCCAAGGACTGTCTCTGAGGTAAAGGCTTTCATGGGCCGTCTACAGTATATCAGCCGATTTGTCAACCAGCTGACTTCTATGTGTGAGCCAACATTCAAGATGCCGAAGAAGAATCAGGAGGTGATTTGGAACGAAGAATGCCAGTTAGCTTTCGAGAAGATCAAAGCTTACCTCATTAACCCTCCCATCCTTTGTTCGCCTCATGGGAGCAAAACTCTACTTCTATACTTGACGGTCACAGATACGGCCATTAGGGCCATGCTAGCGCAAGAAAAGAAGGACTCCAAGATAGAGAACGCCATCTATTTTGTCAGCCGCAAATTCCAAGGTAGTGAGTTGAATTACTCTGCCCTAGATAAGACGTGTGCAGCTCTGGTTTGGGTGGTCGGAAAGTTGAAACACTACATGCTGTCCCACACAGTACATCTGATTTCCAAAATGGACCCAATTAAATACTTATTTCAGAGTGACAGAGGCAGTATCTCCACCAGACTTTCAAAATGGACCTTCTTCCTAGCAGAGTTTGATATTAAGTATGTAATCCGGAAAGCAATCAAAGGACAAGCTTTGGCAGATCAGTTGGCTGACTCTCCCAGCACAGAAACCCAAGGGCCAGATCTCCAGTTTCCTGATGAGGGGATCTTCGTTGTAGAAAGCAGCAACTGATGGCAGCTATTCTTTGACGGTGCAGCGAATAAGAGAGGCAATGGCATCGGGATGGTTTTAGTAGACCCGAATGACATGCATACCCCCATCGCCATCAAGCTAAACTTCTCGGTTACCAACAACGTCGCCGAATATGAAGCTTGCATAGCCGGTCTTGAGGATGCCCTTGAGCGAAATGTGGATGAGTTGGAAGTGTTTGGTGATTCCCCAGCTGATAATTAATCAAGCCGCCAACAGATGGAAGACGACAAATCCGTGTCTCTAGAAGTATCATGCTTATATTGTAGAGCTCGTCAGCCAGTTTAAGGAAGTGTCATTCCAGTTCCTACCGCGAGATAAGAACAGATTCGCCGATGCACTAGCTACTCTGGCTTTTTTGGTGGAAATACCAGAAGGAAAGTCAATCAAGCCGTTCAGGGTCGGAAGACGAGAAAATCCAGCATACTGTTGTGAAATCGAGCTTGAAACTGTTTATGAGCCATGGTACAGCCAGATCTTTCAGTATCTCAAGCATGGTGAGGCATCTTTCCCTGTCAATGAAGAGGATGACCTAAAAGGTATCCGTGCCAAAAGTCTACAAGCTCTGAAGAGGTTATCAGCACAGTATGTCATACTTGGCGATGAGTTATGGAAGAAAAGGGAAGGTTGCCCACTCCTGCTCTGCATCAGCAAAGAAAAAGCTCATAGAGTAATGGAAGACGTTCACAACGGTGCCTGCGGACCGCACATGAATGCTCAATCCCTTATACATAGCATCATCAGCTGGGTTACTTCTGGATCACCATAGAGACTGATTGCATCCAATTTTGGTTCTCCAACTTAAACCACATCCCTCATCATGATCTATATTGTATGACAACTCCTTGGCCCTTTGCAACGTGGAGAATTGATGTCAACGGGAAGATAACTCCATCCGGGAGCACCGGACATTCATTTGTTTTGGTCACAGTAGATTACTTCACAAAGTGGGTGGAAGCTACGTCCTACAAAGTTCTCACAGCTAAGAAAGTTGCTCGCTTCATAAAAGAACAAATCTTTTGCCGCTATGGAGTCCCGAATGAGATCATCTCTGACAACGGATCCCATTTTGAAGGAGAAACCGATCGGCTGCTCACCGAGTACAGGGTTAAATGCCATAAGTCATCGTCGTACAGACGACAGACGAACGGTGCTGTTGAGGCTGCTAACAAAAATCTTGAGCGAATCATAAAGTAGATGGCCGAACGAGGATGGGATTGGTCGGAGAAACTGCATCTAGCATTGTGGGGCTACCGCACTTCAATTCGGACTGCTACCGGTGCAACTCCCTACGCCTTAACCTATGGAATGGAGGCTGTCATGCCCATTGAGATAGAGATTCCATCCCTCAGGGTATTACTCGAGAAGGAAGTCAATGAGATTGAATGGCTCCAAAGCCGATACAATGAGTTGGCACTGTTGGATGAGCGAAGGTTAAAGGCCATGGAGCATATCCGGGCCTATCAGAAAAGAGTGGCCCATGCTTTCGACAAAAAAGTGAAACCCAGGGATATCAAGGTTGGTGATCTGGTCCTCAAGATGATGCCTTCGAATCAAAGCAGTACATTGGGCAAATGGGCACCTGTCTGGGTCAGGCCATTTTTGGTAAAGAAAATATTCTCCAGAGGGGCCATGCAGCTGATAGATTTGGACGACAACCGGTTCTTGCACCCCGTCAATGGCGACAAGTTGCGGCGATATTATGTTTGATCGAGTCTTCCCCTCTGTATATATAAAAAAAAGAGAAAAAGAAAAAAGAAAAGAATAAAAAAATAATGAAAATAAAAGGCGCAATAAAATTGTCCCAGATTAGACTGAAAAGCTCTCAAAAGGCAGTCCATGCAAAAATAAGGGACGCGCCCGGTGCTAAAAGAATATACCCAACTAGATTGAAAATCCAAAAATGGGCGGTCTAGGTAAAAAACAGGGTTGCACCATGTCCCCCTTCTATCTTCCCTTTCTTAAACACAAAGTTAATTGAGTTGAACTATGGAGACCTGAGCCCCTCAGTTCTCTTTGTAAAAGGGGAACGTAGGCAACCACTCGTGGTTCGGTCTAAAATGCTGCAAAATTCCAGATCTTGTCATTAAATTGGTGCTTTCAATTTGCCAAAATGCGTTTTGATTACAGTTCCAAAGCTTTTCAAAGTTCATTATAAGTTAATATTCTTTTTGATGAGTTCAAGCGCGGCCCACTTTCGATTCATATAACCTGCTGCGAATAAGGGCAATGAGTTTTCAAAATTCTAACATCTGTTTTGTCTGCAATAAGTAATCAAGGGATACTCATGTTCCATACAATAAATCTCTTCCTCAAAATACAAATAAAGTGTCTCCTATCTCTCAGATAAAGTGTCTAGGAGCTCGTTCCCGCTCCCGAACTTGTATCCATATTCTTCCTTTTCCTCGGTCCCCGGGAGGTCCTTGGCCTAGGAATGTCAAATAAGTCGGTTTGAGCCCATCCTAGCTCAGGTATAATACGCACCGGTGGCTCGATCAGACCAGTCTCCCTCAAAGCTGCCCTAGCAATCCTGTCTTGCCTCAAGGCCTCTCTGCGAGCTATCACCTTTGGATCATCCCTCCTAGCAACTCTACGGATATCTTGCCTCCGGTAGTCCTCCGTAACATCACTAGTGACATCATCTGGGTTCCCCTGAGCCTCTGTATCTCTGAAAGATCGGCTGGTCGGGTAGTCTGCTCCGAGGTATTCCCGACGGTGAGCCTCTATCGTCAACTGCACAGGAACCTGTTGCTCCTCATACCAAATCAGATACTCTGTGGTCAAGAATGTAATCCCTATGGCCTGTCTAAGGAGTGTCAGTGTGGGAAGGAAGTCCTCCAGAAAGGATCTGCTAAAAAACTGCACAGTCTGGGGCTCCGTCATGTCCATCGGAATAGCATCAGTCATCAGTCTCTCTCTCAAAGCCCAGACAATCTGCTGCGGGTACTGGTATTGCCTATTCACCAATGATGGGACGCAGAATGAAGATACATGCAACCCTGGCAGCCTGACTACCACTGACCCATCTTGAATATCTCTCATGGTCTGTAGCCTCCACGCCGGAATCCAAAAGTTCAGATCAGTAGTCCCGTATCGCGTTAGTCTTATCTGCCAGCTATCTTCAGCCGCATCTCTCAACATCCTGCGTTGCCTTGTCACCCAAGGCATCGCTGTCTGACCCTCTGGTAATGGCCCAATCAAGCGCAACCTCTCAGAAAGTCACAAGGATAACAAACTGGGGCTGCCTGCACCCATGAAATCAGATCCTCCTGCTAGTCTATCAATGCAATGGTAGGTTTCGGCCAGTAGCAGTGGTACAATGTCCATCTCCCCTTGCCCAGACCGGATTTGACAAAGGTCCACACCTCGGTCACCCATGAGTTGTCTGACAATCTCCAGCAACGCACCCGGACAGACTCCGACATATCCACAAAAATAATAAGCCGACAGGGTAAGCAATACATATATGTCCAGAGATGTAGAAAGATTGAACAGCCCAAAGTAAATCCCAATCAACCCTCCAGTCCTTCAAAGGGCAAAGGCACGGCATGCCATACCGCTTATCAATGATTTTCCCATGATGCTTTTGGTGAAATTGTGAAATTTCAACGAGGCCTAGGTGAAATTGACGCTCCCGAGAAGCTACCTCTCTGTTATAATGCTCCATTGTGGTTGAAAGTTTCAATCTTGGTCAAAGAAAATGCTTGTCTCTCAAATTGGGGCTGCTGGTGTTCTTTCCCTAAAAGGGCAGTGTCTGCAAATGAATCCTGAACTGATTTAAAAGGGGCCCGTTATAAGCTTCTTCCAGTCGCGCGACACAACTTGCCAAGCAGGCATATTATGTCGGGCGATACATCTTGTCCACATCTGACATCATCAAAGTTCCTGCAAGTCTACCTTCCAGAGCACTCTCCGACTCGCCGTCGCTGCAATACACTTCCCATCCTCGCATATGTTCACATATAAATGCATGGGAGAGGGATCACTCCACCATATGTATCACTATACACACTCACCCAACACAGTTCCATTATCTCATGTACAAACCCGGCAAAGCCGACCATTCAATACAATAATCATGTTTCCTTCATTCAACCACCATCCCATTCCTAGAGCGGATGGATTCGTGCAAACAAACTAACATAGTTTAATTTTTGCTAATAGAGTAGCATAGTCAGATATAGTGCTTGGAGTGTTGTTTCCCCCGCAGGTACAATAATCAACTGAGCATCACCAAATCTTGAGGACTATCCCTCAAATCAAAATCGAGACGAAGAGTCCAAATCTATCACTCTCCCAAGCAATGTGCATCAAGATCATCGGCCCCGCCGCTAAGTAGTCAATGAAATCCGCTATCAAGGTAATCTAGCAAGCAAAATTCATGTCCTATCAAGCAAAGTTCATGACTCCAAAGTCAGCCAACCATCAACAAAGACCGTCCCTCGCTCGGCAAACCAGCAACTTGTCAACAAAAGTAGTATAAGACCCTCCGGCAGCCACAATCATCAGCAGTAGCATCAGTCCCTCCGGCAGCTACAACCTTCCACAATCATCAGCCATAGCATCAGTCCCTTCGGCAGCTACAGGTAAGCACAACACAGGTATAAAATCATATCTCGTTCAAATTGTCAAATCATCATGTCTGGTATTCTCGAAAAATCATTTTCTTCAGGTCATCTCACACAATCGGGTTCAGACGCCTCCCAACAGTCTTCCACCGGGTTCAGACACCTCCTAATAGTCTCATTTGGGTCAGACACCTCCGAATAGTCTGAACTATGACCGACTTGATTCCCTCCTAGGGATACGTAGGAATCCTTTCTCCAAAGGTCCAGCCATCCAATCTCACCAGATCATTGTCCAGCCCTCCGCCATTTCCCCAGCCGCTCATTGGGATTCAGTCTTATTTTATCGACAACCTCACTTCTTCCATAAGTGACGTTGCCAAGGGGCTCTGTAAGTACGCCAATCCAATTTGTTACCCTTTTAGGTGCATTTTAATATGATAAAATTGCATTAGGGGCATTTTGGTAAATTCCTGGTCTATTCCGAGACTTCCAGAAATATCCCATAAGTTTCTTGTGAAGGAAGTACCTTTTAGTACTTTGCTCATGCCAAAGGACCTACAAGGAATAAACCTGTTTTGGACCTTTTGGGTATTACCCCAGAATGTTCCAGAACCAGGTTTTGGCGCCAAAAACGGTTGGTGACACCTTGTGTCACGCGACAACTCGAAGCCTTGGAAAGTGGTTACAGAAGGTCGTACGACACCATGTGACCATCAGCTGCAGCCTATAAATAAGACCCTCCCTCTCTCAGAAATGGATCCCTCTTTTGCCTACTGTTACTCTGCCAGTTTCTCTACGCACCATACACAGCCAAACACACCTCTCTCTCTCTCTCCTACCCAAAATCCCTCCAATCCTCTCCTTTAATTCCCTCCAATTCACCCCAATTCATCCATCCTCACTTGGATCCTCCTTCCATCAATCCTCCTCAACTCAGTCCATCCCAGAAGCAGTTGCTGAAGGAATCTATACCAAACTTGGTATAGAATTCGTGGATCCTACAAGGGTAACACTCCTAATCCCTCTCTCTCTCTCTTTTATTTTGTCATTTCATAATTCATTTGTCATATATCCATCTGATCTTAGTAATTCGACTCCATCTGTCCTGATTACTGAGATCCAATTGCAATCTCTCTGTTTAATCATTGTATTTTGTCCAATTACATGCTTATGATTTGATTCTTATTGGAATTGGTGCTTAATTCCCAAGGGAGTGTGGATCTCTCCATATCCACACCCCCTTGGTTGAATTATGGTTAATTTGTTCATTTTTGAAGCTAAATCAATTGTATAATTGGATCTGTTTTGCTTGTTGATTCTTCTGTGTTCAAGCTGTGTAGTCTCTGCAGATGGACGTCCTGTGTCACGCGACACATCGTGCCTGGGTGGATCCTGTGTCACGCGACACATCCAGCCATGCATGCTATGTGTCACGCGACACATTAGGTCTGTTTGCAGAGATCATTTTCCCTTTATAATCTGTTCTGATCTATTGTAACTGGGATGTGGCCTCCCTAATCAAATGGTTCACAAGTTGTAAGATCTTAGTTCAATCAATAAAATTCATGTTTTAACACTCTTGTTTATCATCATTACTTGCACACACTTTGGATTATTTGGATGTTTAATTAGAAAGACTCGTCCACGGACGAGGCGTGTTGGGTAAACTCTCGGTTCTTCCCAACACGTAATCTGACCCCCGAACCCTTTTCTCTTTCAAAGGTTTTTCAAAGTGTACCTTAAAACATGGCATGGCGACTCCCAAAAATTTTTATTTAAATTTCAGCGAGCGTACATTCACTTTGATCCTGGGCGAGACATTCCTTGGCATAGGTCGGATGGCGACCGGTAGCCGATACATGTGAGGAGGGAGTCCCGCTATGCTTACTCTGTAGTTGAGGGAGCAGTTGCAAATGATGCCCAAGGTACCAGCGACATGCGATCCCTGGTCTTTTTCTCGACGACCCTTGGTGATAGGAGGCAATCAGGGTGAATTGGAGCTTTGGATGGCCAAACTCCGTACACATCATCTGCGATGGTGGGTTCCTCATTGGAAGTTACAGACTTGTCGGACCGTTCAGGAGGGTCTTCTCATTGTCAGAGTTCTGGAGGTGTCCCAGACTTCTTTCTACATTCCATCCTTGGTGCTGTGACAGTTCGGGCTGGAGCAGGTGTCGTTGACGGGCTTGAGTAATGCTGGTACCTTTGAGGTGGGATCGCTCCTCATGGAAGATCCTTTGACGCCATTTCTGCTCATGCGGTTGTGGCAATACACGTCCTTTCCTGCCAGGGTTCTCTTTCACCGGAGTGGGGGCACTGTTCTGTCCACTCGGTATCTGAACTGGTATGAGGAGTGTATAGGGGAGACACAAATGGCTATTTTGTGGAGATGAAGTGAGCTATTGGGCCTTGATTATCGTGACAACTCAACTTTGAGGAGGGCCGAAGCGGCGGCTAACCCTCAGGATTATACTGGGGATGATATGGCTGACTATGAGGCCAATGCTAGTCGGATGGCCGATCAGAGCATGGATATAACAACTCGAAGAGAGGCAGCTCGTGACAGAGCTAGGGAAAGGACTGCGTTAGTGGCCGCAGGTTTGGCAGAGGCATCGGGAAGGGTCCCGGAGCCAGGTAGAAGGACTACAGGGATATTCCCTGTGAAGGTGAAGAATACCCGCCAAGGAAAAGGGAAGGGGAAAAAAGACAAAGGGCCGTACGAGGGACTAGATTGACCTTGCTATCCGGAATATCCACCCACTGTCATTGCAGACACATTAAATTAATTAAGTGTTTTATTGTTGTTTTGCTAGCGTGTAGCGAGTCAAGAGTTGACCTTTCTTGAACTCATCAAAGATTGTTTTAACCGTAATGAATTTGTAGGTTAAATTTAAGAGTTTTTCGAAACACAAGCGATTGGTGTTGTATTTAAAATTTAATTTGTTTTTGAGACCGAACCAATGATGGCTGCCTACGTTCCCCTTTTATAATTGGACTAAGGGGCTCAGGTCACCGTAGTTCGACACTTTAGGTGAAAATAGACAAAAGACAAAAGAAGTGTGACCCTGTTTTTTACCTGGATCATTTTCGGGAATGTATCCAGTTGGGTATTACTCTTTTAGCACTTTAATTTTTACTGAGGGGTGGTGTATGGGGAAGGAGAGTTGACTCATGTTCTTCCTCAAACAAAGTATCTGCGGAGCTTGCTTCCGTTCACGGGGTTAACGAAAGGATTTCTGTCCAAATCTGCTAACTTCATGGCTCCTCCGGAGAAGCTTCTTTGTACCACGAACAGGCCTATCTAAGTAGGCTCCCACTTTTCGAGGGGATTGGTCTGTGTAGGAGGCTTTTCCTTAAGCACCAAGTTTCCTTCTCTGATGTCTCAGATTCTGACTTTCTTATCAAATGCTCGGGCCATTCTGCTTTGGTAGGCACAAGTATGTTCCATGGCTTTCAATCTGCGCTCGTCGAGTAGAGCTAGTTCGTCGTGACGGCTTTGGAGCCATTCGACCTCATTGATTTCATTTTCCAAGAGGACTCAGAGGGATGGGATTTCTAATTTAACTGGTAACATCGCTTCCATTCCGTATGTGAGTGCGAAAGGAGTATCCCCTGTGGTAGTTTTGACTGATATTCTGTATCCCCAGAGGGCTAGATGTAGCTTTTCAGGCCAATCCCGACCTCTGACGGCCATTTTTCTGATTATTCTTGCGAGAGTCTTGTTTACTGCCTCTACTGCACCATTAGTTTGTGGTCTGTAGGGAGAAGACTTGTGGCATGTAACTCTGAAATTGGTCAACAGTTGGTCACAATCTCCTTCAAAGTGGGTCCCATTGTCGGATATGATCTTGTTGGGCACCCGGTATCTGCACATGATGTTCTCTTTGATGAACTCGGCCACCTTTTTAGAATTCAGTACTTTGTATGATCTGGCTTCTACCCATTTGGTGAAGTAGTCGACTGCGACTAATATGAACTCTTAACCATTACTACCTGGCAGAGTAATTTTGTCGATGATGTCGATTCCCCATGTGGCGAAAGGCCATGGTGTAGTCATGCAGTAGAGCTCGTGTGGAGGTATGTGATTGAGATTGGAGAACCGTTGACATTTATCGCAGCTTCTGATGAACTGGATGCAGTCTGTTTCCATTGATACCCAATAGTAACCCATACGGAGGATGATCTGTGTCAATGCTCTGGCATTCATGTGTGGACCGCAGGTTTCGTTGTGAACTTCGTTCATCAACTCGCTGGCTTTTTCTTTATTTACACATCAGAGGAGTGGTCCTTGGTGACGAAATGGGATGCCACGCGTTTCAGAGCCATCATGTTTTTGGCTTTGATCCCTTCTTTGTATTTTCCATCTTCATTTGTGAAGGAAGCTTCTCCGTTTTGGAGGTACTGGTAGATTTGATTGTACCAGAGTTCATCGATCAGTTCATGTTCAATTTCGATCTCACAGCAATAGGCGGGTGTTTCCCGTCTGCCTATTTTGAGGAGTTTTACTGATTTCCCTTCGGGAATTTTGACAAGAGATGCTAGGGTGGCCAGGGCATCTGCGAAGCGGTTCCTGTCTCTTGGCAAATAGTGGAAAGAGATGTCCTTGAACTGAGCAATGAGCTCCTCCATGTACGTGTGGTACTTCTGGAGGCCAGGATCTATTGTCTTCTATTTGTTGGATACTTGATTGATGATCAATGCTGAGTCTCCGTATACTTCCAGTTCTGAAATGTTGCGTTCAAGAGCAGCTTCCAGGCCGGCTGCGCAAGCTTCATACTCTGCTGCATTGTTGGTTGCTTGAAAATTTAGTTTGTTGGCTATGTGAGTATGCTCATCTTTAGGATTGACCAGGAGCATTCCAATACCATTTCCCTTCTTGTTGGCTGCCCCATCGAAGAAGAGTTGTCAGCGATTTGCGCTGTTGAGTGAGAAGATCCCGTCATATGGAAATTACAGATCAGGACCCTTGAGTTTACTGCTTGGAAAGTTTGCCAGCTGATCTACCATTGCTCTGCCCTTTGTTGATTTCCTGACCATGTATTTGATGTCAAATTCAGGCAGGAAGAATGACCACTTGGCTAATCTCATTGATAGAGATGGCTTGTCGAAGAGATATCTGACGGGGTCCATCTTGGAGACCAGGAGCACTGAATGTGACTACATGTAGTGTTTCAGTTTCCCGACTACCCATACCAAGGTGGTACAAGTTTTCTCTAATGCTGAGTAGCTGAGTTTACTTTCTTGAAGATTTCGGCTTACGAAGTAGATTGCATGCTCAACTCTGGAATCTTTCTGTTCTTACGCCAGCATAGCCCCAATTGACGTGTCTGTCACTGTCAGGTACAGGAAGAGTGATTTATCTTCATGTGGCGGGCACATAATTGGGGGATTCACCAAGTATGTTTTGATTTTCTCGAAGGCTATCTGGCATTTGGAGTCCCATTTGATGTCAGCATTTTTCTTCTTTAGTTTGAACATTGGCTCGCAGAGAGATGTCAACTGGTTGATGAAGCGGCTGATGTACTGAAGTCTTCCCATGAAACTTTTCACTTCTGTCAGTGTCTGTGGTGGCTTCATGTCGATGATGGCCTTTATTTTCTTGGGATTAGCTTCGATGCCTCTTTCTGTAACCATGTACCCCAGTACTTTGTCTCGCTTGAAGCTGAAGGTGCACTTTGCAGGGTTCAATCTCATGGAGTGCTTTCTGAGTCTGTTGAAGAACTTCTTCAAATCTATCATGTGCTGCATGTCTGATCCTCTGGAGTGGATGATCATGTTGTCAACATACACTTTGATTTCTTTGTTAATCATGTCATGGAAGAGAGCTGTTGCAGCCCGCTGATAAGTAGCCCCAGTGTTCTTTAAACCGAACGGCATGACCGTGTAACAGTATGTCCCCCACAGAGTGGTGAAAGCATTCTTGGCTTGATCTTCCTCGGACATCTTGATCTGATTGTACCCAGCAAAACCATCCACGAAGGATTTCACTTCGAAATTTGCCACGGTGTCGACCAGCATGTCGATGTTGGGCAGTGGGAAATCGTCTTTATGGCTGGCCTTGTTGAGATCTTGGAAATCCACACAGCATATGACCTTTCCATTGGCCTTGGTGACCATCACGATGTTGGAGAGCCAGGTTGGGTACTCAATTACTCTGATGAAGCCAACGCGGAGCATCTTCTCAATTTCTTCTTTTACTTACAGGGACCATCCTGACTTGATATTGTGCAACTTCTGCTTGACAGGCTTGGATTCTAGATCCAGAGTGATTCTGTGCTCCACGATTGAGGGATCGAGTCCTGGCATGTCTTGGTATGACCAGGCGAACACGTTAACATATTCTTTGAGGAGGTTTATCAGGGCTTATTTTTCTGCACCGGTGAAGAAACTGCCCACTTGTGTCTCTTTAGGCTCTTGCAGTGACCCCAGGTTCACTTTAGTCATAACCTCTTAGGCAACTTGGGCCCGATTGTCCTCTTGGTCTACTACACGCTAGAGGACTTCTTTAATGTATTGTTCGTTTAGTGTGTCTGCTTCTTTATCAAGTGAGTCATTATTAACGTCTTTTAAGTTGTTTGTTAACTTATCAGTTGTTAAAGTGGCAATGAGGGGATAATCCGAAAGGTCAAAATTTTCATTTAATACGAACGGGAATACATTATTGGCTACATTATCATAGTCTTCCGGTGTGAGGCCGTCGGATGACTCAGAGGACTGGACTTTGACAATGACTGACTCAGAGGTTTTGAGACTAGGTTTAGGGAGATGTGGGTGCAGGCCCAGTTTGTCTTCCATTTCTGTCTGGCTTGCCCTTGGTCCGGTGAAAGTCACCCAGTTTTTCAGTGGCATTGCTGGAAGTTTGGTGAGGGTTCGGGGGTCGAGAGGCTTGGCTTCTGCTGTCCCGATCATGGCGATCATGCTATTTTCGAAGCCCATGTCAATCAGGTTTGGCACCTCCATGACTTCTTCAAAAAAGACTCTGTAGAGCGGGTCCACTGAGAGCATCTTCTATGAATTTTGGTTCCTTCTGCTTTGGAGTTACTGTCTCGAATATGGCCTCGGAGGCTGACCCGAACAGTCTGCTTCCCATGAAGAGTGTCTCAAGATGCTCTTCTATTTCTGGGATTCCTTTGAGTGTGTACTCATGCTGAATGATGGTGGCAATTGGTCTAGGTAGAGCAGTGATGTCAAGGAATGCTCCTCTTATCAGATTAGCTTTGAGTCCTCTGAAACACTTGAGGTCCTGTGCCAGCTTTTCCATCCTTTCTTTAGTCTCTGTGCTGACTTTTCCCGCTTCTTTCTCATCTTCATCAGTTCCACTTTCGGTCCCCTCAGTTCTGCTGTCGGTTCCGCTGTCGGTTCCCTCAGTTCTGCTGTTGGTTCCCCCTGTTCTGCTGTTGGTTTCGCTGTTGGTTCCCTCATTTCTACTGTTGGTTTCGCTGTCGGTTCCCTCAGTTCTGTTGTTGGTTCCTTTGATGAAGTAATGGGCGAGGTCAAAACTATAAGGTCGGAGGTTGGGTGTGCAGTTGAAGGTTCCCCTTTTGCAGGCCACTACCTTGGTGCTGGCAAGCCTTTTATTTTCCCTGATATCAGCTGGTGTTGGCACATAATCGAGCCCCTGGAATGTAGTGTGGTCATTGACTTCGATGACTTGGTGTTGGCCTTGTAACCTCTTGCCGAGCTCCAGTCCCGGGATGAAGTTCATGAGTTTCATCATTTTCATGTCGGGAGGGATTTTGTTCCAGAATAGTGGAAGGTCCACACTGCATATTTGGATCTTGGAGGTCTCCAAGGTGAATCCAGTTAATGCCATATCGTCATCATGCTTGATCTCTAACACTGGAATGCCGTTGGTGCTGGTCCCCTCGGTGGTGACGCTATCGCCGTAGGCTGTTGTGAACTCGCTGCCTTGCATGAACTTGATACATTGGTAAAGGGTGGATGCCACGCCGTTCATTTGATGCAGCCAGGGCCGTCCCAGGATGGCTGTGAAAGTGATGGGAATGTCCAACACTTGGAATTCGGTGGGGATCATCCGCTTGCCGAACAAGATGTTTAGAGTAGCAACCCCGAGAACTGTGCGGGAAGTAGAGTAATAGGCCTTGACAGTGTGGGCTGAAGGCTTTAAATCTGTGGGCTTGATGTCAAGAAGGTCCATCATCTTGGCGGGCAAGACATTCATTCCGAAACCTCTGTCTACCAATACACGGGGAAGGCGATGCTCGTCCAACTGAACTGTGATGTATAGCGGCTCATTGTGATCAGCCCCAAATTTTGGCAGGTCCAAATCTGTGAAGGTGATGATGTTTCCATAGTGGATGTTGCCGATCATCTGAATTACTTCATCTGGCGTTGCGTCCACGGGGACCATGGTACGGGCCAAACTTTCCTCTCGCTTGAGCTTGTGAGGGTATGAAGATGTGAGCAGGGACCATAGGGAAATGTTCGCCTGGGTCTGCTTAAGCTGAGTGAGGATCGGGTCCTCCTTCACGGAACTTGTTTCTTCGGGCAGACCGGGGTTGCAGTTCTGGCTCTGTCAACTTTTTGGTGGCCTTTGGTGGTAGCACATGAATTTGACCCAATCGGGTTAGAACGTTGACGTTGGTCTTGGTCCCTTTTGAACATGTTGCTTTGAGCTGAGCCATAGTCAGAGGAGGATTTTTCGAAGCACAGGGCCATATGTCCTCCCTCAATTCGTTGACCGTAGATGTATTCCCGGGGGCTTCGGCAGCTTTTTGGATTCTATCCCAAGACACTGGTTTAGGTGCGTCTGTAGGGAGGGAGTCTATGGTTTGCCAAAGTTGTTCAAACGTCAGTGCGCAGCAGTGGTTGTCAGGACCGAACTGCGTATTGCTGACCCTCCGGGGGAGGTTAGAGAGTTCCTGGTTCAAGCAAACGGTCTCTTTGATTTCTTCACGGTATATTGCGCTTCTTTCCTTCTTGCTAAGAAGGCTCATGGCATTTTGGAGTTGGGAGAGGCAGTAGTCATTGGTTGCTAATTTTCCTCCACTTTTGGCCCAGATCAGCTCTCTTGCAGTAGAGCCTTTGTCGAGAGCTAGCGCTTGCGTTTCTTCCCATGTGAGAATAGCCAATGCTTCCTTGAATTGTATCCAGCAGTCTAGATAAACTTCCATTGGGGAGAGCTTTCTCTGCTGCTTTAACTGAGTGGCGGATATGTCAAAAGGTGAGTATACGACTTCCCGGACGTCTGCCCATGTGATTGGTTTTTGCCCCAGTTGGTCGTTTATGTAAACGAATGCGGTAGTCTATGGAATCTCCCTGAGCAGTTGTTGGAGATGTATTTCCATCTTTCTCTTCTTTTTGAATAGACCTTCCTCTTTCAGTTGGCCTTTCATTTTGAGAACGGAAATGATCCGCTCCCATCCTTCCAGGACCCTTGGGATTCCGGTTTTGTTGACTTCACGATCGGCTTGGAAGTGAATAGTTTCATCATCTTCGTCGTCGCTTTCACAAAGGACTTGCTTCTCTCGGGGAGATAAGTGCTTATATTCCTCATGCTGTCTGGCTAGCTATTCCTTGTACTGTGCCATTCCATCTCCTAGGTCATCGAGACCGTTGACCACCCTCCCTTGCCAGAGGGGGTTTGATGAGAAGCGATGGTAGTCCAGGAAGTCACCATGGGCAAAACCTTTGAGGTCGAACTGGTCTAGAGTGGCCCCTAGCTTGCCGTCTAAAACTGCTTGTGATGCTTTAAGGGCTCAGTCCCTGTGAGTCTTCTGAGCTTTTTTTTCATCCCAGAGGTGATTTTCTTGTGCAGCTAGATCAAGGAGGGCTTTCTTTGCGAGAGCTAAGCAATCTCCGTAGGTGCGCGCTGTCTGACTGGTGTCTAGAACTGTGATCACATCCAAATCTCCGAATGGCGGAAATACTTGGATTATATTGACGAATGAAGTCGTGCTGGGACATTCCATGCGGCCTTCCTTGATCTCGGTCACCAAGAAGTTTACCCATATCTGCTTGATCAAACCAACAGGGGTATTGAACTCTACGAGGCTGATGGTCTCGTGATCTCGCTCGAGAGGCAAGTTTATCAGAGCTAGCAGCTTGCTGGCAGGATGCCTGAATCCGGGGCCGTGATGGCTGGGAACATGGTCGAACTTGAGCATGTTGATGCTGAGGTGATCATTCCTTTCTTCGAAAGCTTGATCTGTCTCGCTGGGAGGACTTTTGCAGATGTTCTCAGGGTGGCTGCTGGAGGAGTTCTCGAGGCTGATCTGACTTGTAGCAAGGTGGGGAGTTCTGTCTCCTTTGTCGGTGCCTTCGGCCTTGGCAGCCCTTTTGGCAGTGAGCTTGACTGACGACACGGCCGGTTGCCACTGGGGCTGATAACTGGAAGTGATGACGAGCCTTGAGCTCTCTTGGCCAAGGCCTCATTTACCACGATCAGGCAATCATCAAGGGTAACTTTGGCGTTGCAGAATATGACAATAAGGATCGGATCCTTGGCATCGTCGGGATATCTGGAGAAAATGATGTTAACGACGTCATCATCGGTTACGTGATCAGAGGGGTTCTTTGTCATGTCAACCAGTTGTTTCCACTCGCCGGATAACTGTCTGTACTGGACATTGAGTTTGACAATTTCCATGGTATTGGACCCCTCATCGTAGGTGACCTCGTCAGAACTGGTGCCATCCTCGAAACTGAGCATGTGTATGTAGGGGTCCTCTTACGGATCTGCCGCGTCTTCCACTTCGAAGAGTCCTGATTTGTCGCCGTCTGATGGCTCAACCCAGATCAAAGGATGTCTCGCACACTGTCGCGAAGCTAGTGCTGCTAGAAAGACCTCATGCCCTTCATTTGAGAAAAGGGAATCGGTGGGCAATTCTGCGTGTAAGACATCCCATACAACTGCCATACATTCATCACGAGTGTGCCGGTGCTTGTTGACCTTTATCGTGAAGATTTCTTCGCCTGGCGGAGCTAGAGAGTTTGCTCGAAGGATGCTGACAAATCTTCGATTAGAGATAGGGGGTTTGTGTGCCCATATCATTGCGATGCTTAGGGTTTCTTTCCGGTCTGCATCCAAGTTTCGGAAACGACAGTTGAACTTGATGAACCTGACTGCTTCAGGATCTTCCTGCTCGTGGACGTTGACATTATTAGCACCTCTGGACTCTGAGGAATTCTGATGAGATTTGCCCCGATTGTCCTTTGGTCGGCTTGCATAAGGTATCCCCGGTGCCTGGCTGCGGGCATGCTTAATTGGCATTTTGGCTTCATTCCCTATGAGGAAACTGTCCCCTCTGATGACCTCGAGATCTCCTTGTCGATTTATGATCTTGACACATTGATGGAGAGTGGAGGCGATGGACTTCATGTGGTGTAGCCATGGGCGTCCCAACAGAGCTGTAAATTCGGACGGAATGTCCATCACGTGGAACTTTGTTGGCACCATTTGGGTTTCAAACCAGAGCTCCAGAGTCACCGTCCCTAGGATGGGACGAGATGTGCTGTCGTAAGCTTTGATAGTTCAGGCAGATGGGATCATGTGGCCTTCATCAATGCGTAAGGCTCGCATCATGCTGAGGGGAAGGACGTTGACTGCTAATCCATTGTCTACCAATACCCCAGGGAGGGAGACAGTGTTGAGCCGGATAGTGATGTACAAAGCTTCGTTGTGCCCCGAACCCGAGGCCCCTTTCGGTAGGTCTTCATCACAGAAGGTGAGCATGCTGCCATACAGTCTGGAATCGTAGACCTGATCTCTTTCCGGAGAGGGAGAATCATTGAGCCATCCATTTCCTGTCTTTCTCTTGAGAGTCAAAGCTTTTGGTGGTGCCTCGGGATTGTGTCGAGGTAGCTTGTGGTGGTGGCCGCCCTTGGTCAGCACATTGATTGAGTGTGAGTGCTAAGTTGACTTTGAATTTCCTTTGCCAGCCCGTGCTCTGAAGTTGGGCAGGTTGAACCTTGGCTGATCCTGCGGGGGATTAGGCTTCTGGTTGGCAGTAAGGTTGCCAAGGTTTGAGGTATTCCGGTGTCCTGAAACCTGAGCTTTGATGTCAGCAGGATGTTTCGGCTTTCCCACCCCTGTCTGCTCTGAAGCTGTACTGCTTGAAGGGAGATAGGACTTGATGGAGTAGAGTACATAGTAATCGAACTTCCCGGATGGCTCTCCGAGTGTACCCACGCTGGTGTCTCCAGCTTCATACCTTTCCTTCAATTTTTGCTGAGAAGACTGCTTCTTCCGCTTCCTGGGGGAATTGCCCCTGATTAGGTCCTGGAACTCATACTCAAGGCATTCGTTGCAGTCACATACATCATAACAGATGTGAACGTCTGATGAAGACCTGGCTGGAAGAGGCGGAGAGACTGGCTCTGCGACAATCTTCTTTGGCACCCACTAGATGGAGTTTATACTGTTGTTATTCGGAAAAGGGTTTTCAACTGTATTAGGTCCATGGGGACGCTCCAACTTTCCCTCCTCTATCAGATTCTGGATCTCATACCGTAACCCCAAGCAGTTGACAGTTGTGTGCCCGTGGTATTTGTGGAAGGCACAGTATTTGCTTTTTTCGGCATTGACTACAGGATTCCTGGGTTTGTAGTTTTCAACGGGCTTGAGGAGGCCTTCTTTGATCAACCCTTCCAGCATCTTACTTAGAGGCATATCCAGCTTGTCGAAGCGTACAGAAGGCTACTTCGTGGGGGAGTTGTTGCTTTGCGGGGCCGGGTTTCTGTTGCTTGACTGTTGACCCTGATGGATGTAGTTGACATAAGTATCTTTCCCTTTGCCGGGGGCCGGTGCAGGATTGAATGTAGCTGCTGATCTATATCTGTACGGCTGTACTGTAGCTAACTTTTCCTTGAGATCCTTTTCGAGCTGTGAGCTGGCATTGACCGTGGCTAGAAGATCTGGGAAGAAGTGATGGCTGATGAGCATTCTGATGGACGGCCTCAAGCAGGACTTGAAGATCCGCACGACCCTTTTCCCACTCCAGATTGGATCTGTACCGCTCTAGGAAGATATTACTGATCTGATCCCAGGTATGGCGATCTGCAGGCTTGACCCTTAGGAACCACTGTAACGCTGAACTCTTGAGAGTATGCTGGAAATGATCGGCCATTTGCTGGAGGGTTGCTCCTTTTTCTCTCATGTCGAGAACGTAGGTGTCAACATACGTCTGTGGACATTCGATTCCGTCGAATCGGTCCATTTCTGGCATTCTGAACTTAGCAGGGAGGGGCGTGACCATCCCTGGATCTGTAGATTTGAGTGTTTCTTGCTTTAAGCTGCCTATGCTGGCTTTCAGGTCTTTTATTTGCTCGACCATCCAGGCCAAGACGGGTTACAGTGGTGGACTTTGAGGCTCAGTGCCGGGTGCTGCCATATGAGCGGCAGTAATTGGAGGTGGGAGGCTTGATATATGTGGATATATGGGGGCCTTTTCTGGACTGTATAGGGGTTTGTCCCCGGTGTTTTGAGGTTCGTGTATAGGCAATGGGTTGAACCCGGGAGGGTATTGGAGGACATTGACATCTGTTTGAGATGGTCCAGCGGTGCGCTGGTTGTACTCAGTGATGGGAGTAGTACTGGCTTGGCCGTATATGATGGGGGTGCCTTGAGAGGTGGCAACATGGAGCCTCGGTCGGCTGTTTCCTTGGTTCGAAGGAATCCTGTAATTTGGCGGGAGAGGAACTTGGTTGAAGGCTTGATGAGCTGATCGAGAGGGCTCGTCGTCCTCGATCAAAATGAAAGTACCGTCTGGCTGGGGGATAGCTTCTATACCTCGCTCATTCAGAAGCTGTATCACGAAATTCTGATGATCTTCTTTCTGCCTTTTGTGAACCTCACAAGCCCAAATGGCTTCTTCCAGTGTCATATTTGTTACCGGTGGTGGGGTTCCGTTCCCATCACGATTTCTCGGTGAGCTTGACATGTCGGAAAGTCTGGCTGAAGAAACTGAGGGAACCGAAGAACTGTCTGATGCGGCCTTAATTGCAATTCTGGCGAGGCGCTGACCCGGGATTCTGAACCACTTTCTGCTCGCTGTAGGGAACGAAAGGCAGGGTTTAGGTTTCGGAAAGGGTATTTGGCTTAGGGTTTCGGGCTTGTGCAATGTGCAGTTACTGATTAATGTTTACTTAAAACGCATTTTCTCAGAGTCCTAATTGGTTGGAAAAGACCGTGTCTTCTTTTTCGCAACTAACTTAGGGCTCGAATCATTGGATCTCGTCACTACGTTTATAAGCCCCTCATTTTTAACATGTAAATCATCTTCCCGGGACGGACAATCCCGAGCGAGGGTCCTATAAGGCAAGCGAGTTCCACCGACAAAGGAAAAAGTGAACTTAAGGCTAGCTGGTCATGTAAACTTTCAACGTATGTGACATGAGGGCCACGGTCGAAGTCAACGTCCTTAAGTTAAGGCAGAAATCGTGCCGAAAATTTGGCATGACCTCTCCTGACTCGCTTGCACGAGGGGCCTTAGCTTTTGGCGTTGGCCAAGTTGTGGCTGGCATGGTGCATACGTTGAGGGTTTGATGACACGGTGTCACATTGAACCTTAGGGTATGTTTTTAGCATGGCTCAACGTCAAAGTCGAGGCTGAAACGCTAAGACTTCGGGTCGGGAATGACCTTCGATCTCAACTTTTAAGTTTGACTTGTGAGGGAGATCGGCGTAAAAGCATACACTTAGGCTTTATGACACGTACTAAGCCAAAAACCAACTGGGGTCTTGGACGAAGTGTGACACAGAGAGTGCATGGATTACACGGGCTAGGATGGGCTGTTTGGGACGACCCAGAGCGCTCGGAAGGTGTCTGGCAGACCAATCAAGCTGCAACTGAACGGTCATCCCGGGTTGAGGATTGTAGTGTGCAGTGTACCGAGGCAGCATGTGCGCGTAGCGTACGGTGTACCGAGGCAGCAGTGCGAGTAGTGTGCGGTCACTAAATTCTTTTTCTGAGAAAAATAGAGATTTTCAGAATGCGTTTTAAAGAATTTATGCGCAGTTCGAAATATAGCATGAAAATCAAGTATGAACGGAAATGCACGAACATGTTATGATTTTGGATGAGAAGAAAATGCAACATCTTTTTTTTCTTTTTTTTTGTTTCGAAAATAGTTCGATGTTTTGATCAACACACGCACACAAAAACGAGGAAGGGTAAACAAAAGTTTGACCCACGAAATGTTTTAAAAACAACGGTAGTTTTGAAAACATCTCCTAATCCCCAGCGGAGTCTCCAACTAAAATTACCCGGATCGCGCGCGGGGACGCGGCGAGCGGTATTTCACAAACTTGGGACCTCACTTCCGGAGAGAGAGAGGAGTCGCCACACAGTTTTGTATTATGAGCCCAAACGTTGAGAATGGCTGAGTTTGAAAAAGGGGAATCGTTTTAATTGGTAGCCAAAACTTGAAAAAGGCTTTAAAAATGTGACGTTTTTGTATTATGAGCCCAAACTTTGAAAATGGCTTTGAAAATGTGAGGTTTTGTATTATGAGCCCAAACTTTGAAAATGGCTTTGAAAATGTGACGTTTTGTATTATGAGCCCAAACTTTGAAAATTGCTTTTTAGGACCAGAGATTGTTAGGTTCGGAGGTCACGTTACGTTTCGGGAAGAGTATATTGAGATCACCCGAAATGCCTCGTATGACGAGTCTTTCTACCTTTCTCGAAATTGTGTGTGTGTTTTGCATTTTTGAAAAGGAGCTTGAATGACAAGCTTTAATCTTGGTTTGAATGACAAACGTTGATTTTATGATAAAAACGAGCGTTTGAATGACAAACGTCGGTTTTGAGTTGTTTTGAAAATGGAGTTCGAGTGACGAACTTAAATCTTTAGTTTGAATGTCAAACGTTGATTTTAATGAAAAGATCGTTTGAATTTCAAACGTCGGGTTTGGAGTCGAAAATGAGCGTTTGGATGCCAAACGTCGATTTTGCGTTGTTTCTGAAAAGGAGTTCGAATGACGAACTCCGATTTTGAACCGGGCATTACATTGTGACCAATTTTATGAAAAGAGATATTAAATGATATGTAATCAACGAGTCGTTTTGTGATTCGGACTTTTATAAGTAAATACTATCACAAGCCAAACGGCTTGGACTGGTAAATGATAGTATTTAAAGTGCGGTATCAACGGAATCAAACGATTCAGACAGTAAAGATGCGATCGACGAGCCAAACGGCTTGGAGTTGTAAAGGTACATAAATTAAGTGACAATATCGACGGGTCAAACGATCCGGATTTTGTAAATGACAATCACGAACCAAACGGTTCGGACGGTAGAAGCGAATCGACGGATCAAACGATCAGGACTGTAAATAACATAAACGAACAAAACGGGACCGGAACACCGTTTTAACCCAAAATTACTTCTCTTGCGGGAGAGAAGATGATTAAGGGGTAAAACGTATTGGGCCCCATAGACGGCGTTACGTCTACATTTCGAAAGTTTCGACCGAAACGATAATAGGGATTGACGCGTAAATCGAGGCGAAACGAGTTTTTAGAGAGAGAGAGAGAGTTTCCTATGGCTAGGGGTTAACTCTATGACTCGGTTTACGTATACGGGATACGGTTTTGGTGTTTAAATGGTGTTTCGAGGTTGTTTAGTTCGTGTTTGGCCGAAAAACGGGATTTTACTCAATCGAGACAAAACGGGGCTCGGGAGGGGGTAGAACTGGTTTGGGCCGTGGGCTTTTGATGGAGAGAGTAATATTTTCTTTTTTTTTTTTACAAATGACAGCCCTTGTATTTATAGGGGTGAAAATGCAAAACAGGCTGGACGGCCTAAGGTTCAATTTGGGGGGTTTTTGGGTATTTTGGAAATTTGGAGGACTTGATGAGAATTCTGGTTCTTCAAGTAAAACAGGCCGGACGGCCAGTTTCTCAATTTCAGGGATATTTTGGTCTTTTCACCCTCGAATTTGATTGATGTTGATTTGGGGAGTGATGCATGCGTGCCACGTGCCCCTGTGACTCACCTAGGCTAGGGATTTTGTCCCGTTATTCCCGGTTTTGTCTGTTTTTTAAATAACTGTCCGGAAAATGTCCGAAACGCCCCTGGAAAGTGCCGAAAAGTGCGTTTTTCGAGGAAAGTTGTACTTTTACGTGTGATAACGTGTGTTGAGTACACTTTGATGTCGGGATGCATGGGACAGTCCCGGGATGTCTTGTTGACTCGAGAGCGGGGAGCTTAACGGGTTCCGGTTAACCTAGAAAGGGCTAGTTAACGGATTCCGGTTAACTTTTAACGGATCTTGACAATCCGGATTTGGGTACTTACAGGTATGGTCAGTGACAGAGGTCTGGGGGTATCTATTACTTGAATAGGGGTATTTGGGCGAGAATCCCATGAACTGATTTAGTACGCTGCTTAACTGTTAATAGAGTAGATCCCGCCATTATTGCCGCCATTGATGTTAGGGCTAGATGTTTCCTTCAAGCCTCAGCCCCCATGTCTAATAATTTTTTTACTTCTCGCGAACTTTGTAACCATCTTTGTCGCTTCTACGGCTCCCCCATAGACTCTGACAGCTCTGGCACTGACTTTCCCGCGGCGAGATCTTTAGCTAGTAGGAGTCATTATAAACAAATTATTTATTCTTCTGATTCAGGCAAGATGTCAAACTCTGGAGCCCCCAGTACCTCAACTCAAATTGGCGGGAACTCAACCTTGACCAATAATCCTGCATCTGGTACTGCGGGAACAAGCACTTCCCAAAATTTTCTTATAACTCCCTACCATACCAAATATAATATAGATCACCTAGATTACCAAATAGCTGATTACGATGGCGAGAAGGCTATTTCTGTCATTAGATATAGGCAGGAAGGTGTCGTTGTATTCCCATCCCAACTTGACGCAGGTCTTAAAATTCCCGTCGATCCCTTCATTTCTCTTGTCCTCTACAAAGCTCAAGCGGCAATAGCTGAGCTTCACCCTAATGCTATTAGGGTTCTTACTTGTTTTATTGTCATCCGCCGCCCCCTTAGGCGAGAAACCACTACTCATCTTCTTATGGACCTGTTCACTGGCTACCAACAAAAAGATAAGCAAACCAACGAGCTCCGAATGTCGCTGCAGTATAAAAAACCAAAAATCCTGACTCCTCTTCCCTTCAAAGTTCACCACTGGCAAAATGACCCTTTATTCATCATTTCCCGCATTGGTTGGGCCTTACCCTCAGATCTGTTATGAATCCACCCAAAGATTGACAAGAAATGGGCCCTTGACGAAGACGAAAAATGTCTTAAGAAAAAATTCCTTCAAATTCTCGCAGATGCCTCTGGCACCACTGATCCTCCCCCCTCCTTGTTTTCATGTCAAAATATACTTATGGACCACTCCCTTCTAAGCTAAGTAGGGCTTGCCTATACTTTCCCGCCTGCTCCTCCACGTGTCGCCATCGTTCATACCGCTTCTTGGCCTGGATGGGAGCTCCATACATATAACAAATTTGGCTCTGAATGCACTGTCTGCGGGAATGGTCAGGACATGTGTCCCGCAATGAAGATAGTACAACGTACGATTCCCGCCATTATTTCTTTGTCTTGTTTACAAGTTAGCTTTTAATTGTTGCTAACATTAACTCTTTTTTCTCGCAGTGCAAAGGACCATGAATATGAATCAGAAAAGGCTGGCCCAGGGCACCTCTGAGCAACCAGCCAAATGATTGGCCATGGCTAGGAATGCCAGCCTAATGGTTCTGCCGAATGATCTCTCCATTCGCATCTCGCCAACAGGAGTTGATGAAAGAATTGTCACTGAAGGTTCTCGCAAGAGATCTTCCTCAACCACTCCCCGCCAACAAAAATGACAACGCTCAGCGACTTCAGCCCAGTCTCAAGGGAGATAAACTGAGACCTCTAATTTGGTAGATGAAGCAGAGAACGAGGAAGACCCAATTGACGTTGATGATCAGCTTGATGATCAAAATGTGGATACTGAGGGGGTTCAGACGGAGAATCCTGCGGGAACTGACATCCCGCCCCCTCCTTCCCAATCAACTGAACCATCCCCCACTGTTTCACCCACTCACCCATCCACTTCTCGCACCACTCCCCCCCATAGAGCTAGATGGCTAGAGGAAGGGTTTGAGATTCCTGCTAATGAAGAGGGCACGAGAACTCTCTGCCAAGAAGCCAACAACATTCCCGCTCTCAAGGGATTGATCGTTGAAAGGCTAGAACCAGTGGTTTGTTTGTTGGGTTCAACAGCCTTGAAAATATCTAGCGATGCTGAACAGGTCACTTACGTTGAAGGGGAAGATCCCGCGCATTCAGCCTATCATGCGGGAATCCAACTTTCATTGGTATGCCACTTTTCTTCTTTTCGCTTTTACTTTACTCCTTAATTTTACTTAACTCTTTATTGTCGCCTATCTCATGCAGATCAGTAGCACGGTTTTGGGCTTAAGCAAAAAATGCACTGCCTTGGAGGAAGACCTTACTCAAGTCGAGAACGACAGGAATACTTATAAGAGGCGGGTATCCAGGCAACAATTAAAGAATTAAAGGATCAGAATGCTAAGGCAGATGCTGCTCTGGAGGCGGAGGTTAAAGCGAGGAATGTTTATCGGGATGATATGGAGGCAAAATATAAGAATGCTGAAGACAAGCTTGCCAACCTTGCCACCGAGAATAAGCGGCTTAGGGATGACAGTTTTGTCAAAGCCAATCAGGTCACCAAACTAAAGAATGATCTCGCCGAGGCCAAGACCAAATCTGATGCTGAAACAGTGGATGCCTACGACAATGCGATCCTGCACACACTGAGATCTATTGTCGCCGATGCTGACCAATTTCCCGCCATCACCCCCGCCATGCTAGCGAAATGGGGTTCTGAAACGATTTTTAGCGATCATAGCTGTAAGGGACATAGCCTTGTTCCTTATAGCGAAGAGGAGCTGACCCAGCTAGCGAAGGAAGATACAGTTCTCGGCAAAGCCCCTTGGCATGTTCCCACAATCCGTGCCGACAACGCAATTCCAGCCTAGGTTGACCTTTCCCAGAAAAACAAGGACGCTCTCAATGTCGCCTATGAAGGCCACTAATCATTCTGATTTATGATTTGTGATTTCTATAAACAATTTTTATTTTAACTTGGGTCTGTAACAAAACAATTTACTTTCTGTCTTTTAATCTTGCCTTTCGTACTTTACTGTCGTAATTTGTCGCAAACAATCTACTTTTAATCTTTATGGTGGGCCTTAGTGCCCAAACAATTTGTAACCACTTTTGTTGCCTCTTTGCAACCTTTTATCTTGTGTTTTTACTGCTTATCATTTAATTCTCGCCTTTGTGAATGTTTCTTTCTTTGCTTTGCTTTCTTTGACCTGCTTTAAATTCCCACTTGCTTTAAATCCTAACTTTTGAATGTCGCCTGTCTTATCTTTCGACAACTCTTACTTTTGCTTTGATAGTTTATCAAAGATTGAATCTAATCACCTTATCTCTATATACATACTACTCCCTTCAAAAAAGTGAGGCTTATCTTTAGGCAGCCTCACTCCCTAGTCATGATTCTCGCCACTCACTTTACTAAACTTTGTGATGACTTTAGACGTAACGCATAATGAACATATTGCAAACTTGGTGACAAGATACACACTGATACTTATCGCCTCTGCGACAAGATATCCATACTTGACACTTATCTCCTCTGCGACAAGATATAAGTTTGACACTTATCGCCTCTGCGACAAGATTCTTTAACCAACACATCTTGCTCCCATCTTGTTTCATTTTGTTTCAGGCGCCTGGTCCTCCAAGCCAGGTCGCGGCATTCCAGGCATCAGCGACGCAATGTTCCCGGCGTCTGGCCCTACAAGCCAGCACGCAGTGTTCCCGGCGTCAACGACGCAATGTTCCCGATGTCTGGCCCTACAAGCCAGCACGCAGTGTTCTCGGTGTCAATGACGCTATATTCCCGACGTCTGGCCCTACAAGCCAGCACGCAGTGTTCCCGACATCAACGACACAATGTTCCCGGTGTCTGGCCCTACAAGCCAGCACCCAGTGTTCTCGACGTCAATGGCACAATGTTCCCGGCGTTTGGCCCTACAAGCCAGCACGCATCTTCGGCGGCAACCTCCATCACCTCCACCTTCAAGCTTTAGCGGCAATCTCTACTTGCCTCCATCAAAGCTTTAGCGGCAATCTCTACTTGCCACCATCAAAGCTTTAGCGACAATCTCTACTTGCCTCCATCTTCAAGCTTTAACTCTTTCCACCATTCCATGCTGGATTCTCGATTCTTGCCTTCGTCCATTCATCCATTGATCCATGAAACACAAAATTAACCTTGTTAGAATGTTACAAGTATGGATTGAACACAACACAAACATGTAGCTGAGAGATTTCCGCCATCTTTTCCATCGTATGTACAAGTTACATCATTCCAGATTGACAAATTTTACATAACTTTTCCCTCTAGATGCGATAATCATGATGTTTAAATCACAAGAAAAGTTATACAACTTTTGCTATCTAGGACGACAAACAAAAAAAATTGAATCATAAGCAGGCGCGACAACTTCATAGATAAAATCTCTTGAGATGATCGAAGCTCCATGCATTCTTCAGCTCTTCCCCATCCTGCTTCTTCAGTTTATAAGTTCCTTCACGGATAACCTTGGCCACCTGAAATGGCCCTTCCCACTTTTCGTTCATCTTGGTAAAGCCTGGCTTGGGCCCCATAGCTTCCACACTTCTCAGCACCCAATCTCCGACATTAAAGGATCTCTTGTTAACTCTCTTATCATGCTGGGCCTTCATCTTCTGCTTATAGTTTATCATTCTCATTCTCACTTGTAGCCTCTTCTCGTCACTAAAATCAAGATCGTTGCATCGCCGCTGGACATTTCGCACCTCATCATAATAAGTCACTCGATTTGTCGGAAGCGCCATCTCGGCCGGTGCCATGGCCTCAGATCCATAAGTCTGCGCAAATGCCGTCTCACCAGTTGATCTCTTTATAGTGGTTCTGACATACCACAATGCCGTCGGCAATTCTTCCAACCAGGCACCGCCTCTTCCTTCTAGATTCTTGCAAAGGGCGGAAATGATCTGCTTATTTTCCGCCTCAGCCTGCCCATTACATTGTGGCCTATACACCGCCGACATCCAGTGCTTCACATTCATTCTCGCACATTCCGCGGAAAACTACTTCCCAAACTGGATTCCATGATCAGAAATGATGGCTTTGGGCAGCCCATACCTACACCAAATATTTTCCTGAATAAACTTGATCACATTATCCTCATTGATTGTCGCCAAGGCCTTCGCTTCAGTCCACTTCGTAAAATAATCAACAGCGACAACCACTTGTTGATATCCTTCCTTGGCCTTTGGGAATGGCCCAATCAAATCTATTCCCCACATGTCGAATGACCATGTCGCCACTATCGGGGTCTGCTCAGTTGCGGGTTGCCAAGGAATATTGCCGAACCATTGGCACTTCTCGCATTTTCTCACATAATCTTCTGCATCCTTCCTCAAACTGGGCCAATAATACCCATGAAACAAAAATTTTTCCGCCAACGATCTCGTCCCTGGATGACTCCGCACACGCCTTCATGAATTTCAAACAACACTTTTGGGGAAAAAATTGGAGGGACAAATTGCGCAAAAAATTGCAACAATTTTAGATTTTTATTTTTAAAATTGCAATAACTATATAATAGAAAAACCTAAACATGGCCTAAATTAATTAAAACCCCCAATTTCACATCCTTCGTTCTCTCTCACTCAAGCGATTCTCTCTCTCTCATGCGAACTCTCTCCTCCGGCCTTCTCTTCTCAAGCCTATCGTCTTCTTCCAGCGCTACACCAACACGCCGCCATCCTCACTCTCGAACTTAAAAGGAGTTTGGTCAAGTGATTTTAACGATTTCACTTCCTCTGAACAAGGTATTCTCTCCCCCTAATGTACAACTTTTTAACGATGTCGTCTTCTTCCCTTTTTAGTAATTGATGCGTGGTAATTCTCTGTTTAAAAGTTAATATATGATTTGTTTGTTTATTGTCCCCAATTATTTGATTTAGTTATATTGATTAGATTAGTGTTATGATTAGATTGATAACCAATGGACTTGAATCTTTAATCAATTATATAGTTGTAATCATCTTGCCTCATTAGAGGAAGTGATAAAATGCAGCTAACGAAGCCCTTTCAGCATCGAAGAATATTGTGGTGTAATCTGGTTTTAGATACTAGCTCTTCATTCTGCTACCATCTAGGTCATTGTTAGTGGTAATCCCAAAGTAAACTGAACCAACAAAAGCTAGCAAAAACAATACGCCAAACAAGACATACATAATCCTATCCATTTTTTCGCTCGATTTTGCTCCTCTTTAATGGTGGATCAGTTGAATTTTGAATAGCCTTGGTATCATAAACAGTGAAGATAACAGCCCCATATATATAATCAGTGTTCCGAAGCTTAGAGTCTCTAAGAAGGAGCTGTTGTGGAGAAAGGGGATGTTGTTGCTGTTCAAACTCCATGGTTCCAACAAAACTGTACAAGTTTGCATTTGGATCCTCACATTTAACAACAAGCCATCTGATTTCAAACCTGAAGCTTTTTTTTTTTTCAATCCAATCTGATTTCATGGCTCATCTCCTTGTGGGTTTTTATTGAATTGTAGGATTTCACCATATCCAAGGGTTGTGTTGCATCTCTTTCGTCTCTCTCTCTCGTTGTTGTTCTCAAACCTTAAGTTCATCAATTCATTAGGTACGGACTACATTAAATTATATCTATGATGTACACAAATTTCACGTTCGAGTATGTGTTTTTATACATGTAGCATAGAACAAGTTAAATAGAATTGGTGGATTTGATCTTTGTTTGGGAATCCCTTATTTTGATTTTGAGGTGCTCTTGTGGTGTGTGTGAGAGAGAGAGAAGGTAGGTTTGGCAAGAAAACCGGAAAAATTGCTTACAATGTTATACATTAATCCCTTTTCCCACACGTAGATTCCTTTTCTGTTAGGTTTGGCATGCCCGATAAATGAAACTACTGCAAATAAATTCCATTCTTTTCTAAATTGACCTTCATTAAATTACCTATAATAGTTGGGAACTTACGGTGACTATTGATATAATAATTATTAAGAGCTTTAAAACAGAGGGTTCAAGCACAATAAATATTGCTCCAGATCATCCCTCAGCGAAAAAAATAGAAATCACCATCCATCACTTCTACTACGTCTATGACCTCGCCCCAATGGGTTGCCCTGCTTTTTGATTATGATTGTTTTCCAGTTGTTCTGGTTACTTTTATTTTAGTTTTTCTTTTTAATTAGTGTTTTTTGAAGGGGGTACGTTTAATATTCCGACTTTTTCATTTTTGTTCTACTTACATCAATGGTTATTGGTTGGAACGTTTTCTGTATTTGAAAGTGACTTGTTTAAAATTTTTGCATATAAATGGTTGTAGCCGGTGCATTCAGAATTATACTGAAATATTCTTTCATTCCAGCTTAGTATTTTTATCTACTATCTTATTCACTTCTTTATAGTGATTAGTTATTCCAATTGATTAATATCAATCAATTTTTGCTGGCAATTTCTCAACTCTCAGCTTCTCAACAGTGTAGTATCTTTAGATATCATTAGTGAAATTACCCGGATCCAGCTCGCGCACAGGCCCCGACATCTCGCATTTAGTCGGGAGGTGTCTCGCTGCATTTTCGTTCGTAGAGTCGCCACGCCGTTTTGATTTAGCCCAAAACATTGAAAAAAGGCTTAGTTTAAAAACTGTTGTTGTGTGATGAGATTTTTGAGTTCGGAGGTCAGGTTACTCCTCGGAAAGAGAATAGTAGAGCTCACCCGAGTCGCCTCGTAAAAACGAGTCTTTCGGTACCCCTTATTCTTTAAAAGTTGTGTGTGTGTGTGTGCGCTTTTTGTAAAATGTATGTTGTAGGTGATATCTACATCGTACACTATGTATTGAAATGTATTGAAATAGTGTTGGAAGGAAGCCTTATCAATGTTGGTTCGTGTCTGTATTCCGCTTGGGAATAGTGTTTTGAGTGTTGAATAGTGTTCCGGGACGGACCGGGATTGCTTCGGGATGTACCGATGTCTGCGGACAGAGCTTTGGCGTGCCTCGGGAGTGTCAGGTGTGTATTTGAGCAGAGTTTCGTCGTGCATTAGGATCATCAGGTTTGTTGACTGGACTAGGGCAGAGGTTCGGCATACGCCGGGATCGTCGGTTATGCTCGGGCAGCGTTCCAGCGTGTGTCGGGATCGTCGGTTGTGCTCGAAATGAACCGGGACACCTTGGGATGGCTCGGAATGCCTCAGGATGGGCCGGCAAGGCTTCAGGATGGACCGATAGGGCTTTGGGATGCCTTAAGAGTGCCTCAGGGCAGCTCAGGAGCATCTCGAGAGCGCTCGACAGGGCTTCGAAGTACCACGAGGGGCCTCGAAATGCCCCGAAGGGAATCGAAAGGGACCGGGATTGCCTCGAAGGGTCTTAGAGGGGAAGCCTGAAGGTTGGGAGAGAGAGGAGAAGAGGGAAGGTGTGAAAAATATGAGGGGGGGAGACCTCTATTTATAGGGTCCAGATTCTGGCAAGGTATATCGCACGACACAGGCATCCATTACCATTTTTTTGATTTTCCTGGATTTAAGGAAATATTGTGGACTTTAAGAGGATTTTGTAACTATGATGTCTGGAAGCAAAGTGGTCCGCACGGACTGATGTTGCTTTTCCAAATTTTCCAAAATTACTAAAAAGTCCTTTTGTGCTTTTTTATCCCAGAAAGGCCCCCCTTGGTTTGGTTGGTTGTTTTTGGGGTTTTTGAAGGCTACAGGTGTTCGAGATCACGTTTGTGTGAGTCTGAGGTGTTTCCCGTGCATCGGATGAGGAGTGATCCAGATTGGGGTACTTACAAAAGCCCCTCGACGACGTCACTTATGGAAGAAGTGGGGTCTTTGATAAGATAAGGGTCCTTATCTGGATCGCGTGCTGGGAGAGGAGGTGATTGTGTAGGTCGGTTCGTGAGGACGTGGCGGTGTCCTGTTGGTGACGTGACCGCTAAGGTCGACTGTGAGGACGTGGTGGTGTCCTGAAGTGATGTGACCGCTAAGGTTGGCTGTGAGGACGTGGTGGTGTCCTGCTGTGATGTGGACGTGTAGGTGTTAGAGGTGACCGTTTAGGTCGGTTTTGAGGACGTGGTGGTGTCCTAAGGTGACCGTTTAGGTCGGTTGGCTAGACCCTGTGATAGGATTACTACGTTTCCCTAGCGGGAATCAAGCCTGATCGTAGTTCAGAGATTATGTAATCGTGAGTGTATGCGGACGTGGTGGTGCCCTAAGGTTTTGTGACCGCTAAGGTCGAATGTGAGGATGTGGTGGTGTCCTAAGGTGATGTGACCGCTAAGGTCGACTGTGAGGACGTGGTGGTGTCCTAAGGTGATGTGACCGCTAAGGTCGACTGTGAGGACGTGGTGGTGTCCTAAGGTGACCGTTTAGGTCGGTTGGCTGGACCCTTTGATAGGATTCCTACGTATCCCAAGTGGGAATCAAGACTGACCGTAGTTCAGAGATCGTGAGGTTATCGTGTATGCAGACGTGGTGGTGTCCTGAGGTGATGTGGACGTGTCGGTGCCCATGAAGTGAAAGGGTGTATGAACGTGTCGGTGTCTTATGGTGAGTGGACGTGTCGGTGTCCAATGGTGAGTGGACGTGTCGGTGTCCTACGGTGAGTGGACGTGTCGGTGTCCATGGTGTGAAATGGTGAGTGGACGTGTCGGTGTCCATGGAGTGAAATGGAGAGTGGACGTGTCGGTGTCCATGGAGTGAAATGGTGAGTGGACGTTTCAGTGTCCATGGAGTGAAATGGAGAGTGGATGTGTCGGTGTCCATGAAGTGAAATGGAGAGTGGACGTGTCGGTGTCCATGAAGTGAAATGGTGAGTGAGACTTAGTTCAGGAGTATGAACTTAAGTTGAGGCTTGGTTCAGGAGTATGAACCTGGTGTTTGAGACTTAGTTCAGGAGTATGAACTTAAGTTGAGGCTTGGTTCAGGAGTATGAACCTGGTGGGGCTTTTTGTGAGGCGTGCTTGCTCTGTGCTTGATTTTGGGAGGCGTGATTGCCTTGATTTTGCTTGGGAAAGGTCGGGCTTACAATGACTGTCGGGGGAATGAATTGTTTGTGAAGGCATTGGTGCCTTAGGAATTGTGCTTGAATGCATTTTGGGCCTTTTAATTTGTGTGTGGAGGCGTTTGGGCCTTGGGATTCGTGTTTGGAGGCATTTGCGCCTTTTGTGTTTGTTTTAACGTTTAGTGGGCGAGATCCGGGCTTACAATGAGGCCCGGTGTTTTATCTGCCGGGGATATGTGGTCTTGTACGGGTTTGCAAGAATTCCCGTTCAACTTTTTGTGCGCTAGGGAAGGGGTTCGGGCTTAGTTTGATGGCCGGCGCTTTATTTCGTGTTTTGTGTTTTTGAGGCGTTTTGTGCCTTGAGATTTGTGTCCAAAGGCATTCGTGCCTTAGAGTGGGTGTTTGAAGGCGTTTGTTTTGTGCCTTTTGCGTTTGTTTTGCCGTTTAGTGGGTGAGATCCGGGCTTACAATGACGGCCGGTGTTTGTTTTGTGTTTTGTGTTTAGAGGCCTTTTGTGCCTTGAGATTTGTGTCTGAAGGCTTTCGTTCCTTGGAGTGGGTGTTTGAAGGCAATTTTTTGCCTTTTGCATTTGTTTTGTCGTTTAGTGGGCGAGATCCGGGCTTACAATGACGGCCGGCATTTGTTTCGTTGGGTTAAGGACCAAACTGCGTTAAATCTGCTGGAAATGACCTTTGAACAGCCAGGGGAAAAGATTATAAGGGCAAAAGGGTAATCTTTCCTGTGATGCAAAGTGGTCCGCACGGATCCACTTGCTTTGCAAAGTGGTCCGTGCGGATTGGTGGGGGATTTTAATTTCCCCAAATCCAGATCAGGTTCCAGCCACGAACAACAACTTCATTTTCTCATTCTGTTCGAACGAGAGAGAGAGAGAGAGATAAATTTGGTTTTGGTCAAAAATTTCGTAAGGGAATTCTTTCGGGTTGCTTGAATTGTAATAATGGCGAAAAGAATCAGACGAGGTCGTCGCCAAAGGAGCCAACTTATGGGGGAGGACCGTAAGGGAGGTAAGAAATCAATTTTTTGATTTGTTTCTTGTTTGAAATGTTGTATGCTAGAACTAGGTTTTAGTTTTTGCATATTTGGGGCTTTTGTTGTTGCCATGCTCACTTTGTGAAATTTATGGTGAATTGTTGAAATTGAGCATGTAAGAATTGTGGGTATGTGATTTTTGTGCAAAAATGTGGAGATTAGCTCTTATTTTGTAAAAATAAAGTGCCTCTCTTTGAAATGCATGCTTCGGTGATTTGTACCTTATGCTATTTCCGTATGTACATTGTGAAAAAATTGCCGTGTAGGGACGGACTTTGTGTGAAAAGTGTGACGTTGAATGTGCGCTCGCCCGAAAATTTGTTTTTCGTGAAAATGAAGGAGTCGCCACGCCGTTTTAAGAGGAAACATTGAAAACCTTTTTTTTAGAGAGAAAACATGAGTTCGGGGGTCAGGTTACGTGTTGGGAAGAACCGAGAGTTCACCCAACACGCCTCGTCCGTAGACGAGTCTTTCAATCAAACATCCAAATAAATCCAAAGTGTGTGCAAATATTGATAATAAACAAGGTGTGGTAAAATGCATCTTATTAATTATGAAACGAGAATTACAAATTGTGAGCCCATTATTTAGGGAGGCCACATCCCTGATACAAATGATCTAAAACAGATTACAAAGGAAAGAGGTCTCTGCAGATAGGTCATGTATGTCGCATGACACGTCGCACCAGTGACCATATATGTCGCGTGACACAGGATCACTTGGAGACGAAGGTGTCGCGTGACATACATAAGCCATCTGCAGAAACTTAACAGGATGAACACAGAATCAACAGAAAGCTATACAGATCTAATTGATTAACTAAATTACGAACGAAATACAGAAACAACACCAAATCGACCCCGGGAATGTGGATATGGGTAGATCCACATCCCCTTGGGGTTCAAACACCAAGTTCAATCAAATATTCAACAATAGAAGCTCAATTGCACGAATTATTCAAGTTAAACAGAGAGATTGCGATTGGGATTCAAGAATCCGAATAGCTAGAACCGACATCGAATCTAAACAGTAAATGCTAGAATTATGAGAAATTAAGCAAGAGAGAGAGAGAGAAGAGGGAGGTTGGAGAATCGTTACCCTTGATGCGTCCACGAATCCTGTATCTAGTCAGATACAGAACCCTTCAATTCGTCACTTCTGATCAGGAAGGATTGATGCAAAGGGGTCCAAGTGCTATGGCTTGAGAAAGGGGTTTGGATAGGAAGGAATTGGGTAGGTTGAAGGTAGGAGAGAGAGAGGGTTGCGTTTGGGAGTTTCGTCACGGTGCAAATTTGGTAGAGTGACAGTAGGCTCAAGTTGGGATCCTTTTTCTGAGAGGGGGAGGGTCTTATTTATAGGCTTCAGTTGCTGACCTCAGTGTGTCGCACGACCTTACGCGTCCACTTTCCATGCCTCAAGCAGTCGCGTGACACAAGGTGGTCCAACTGCTTTTGGCGCCAAAACCAGTTTCTGGAACATTTCGGGAAAATACCCAAAAGGTCCAACAGGTTTTATTCCCAAGAGGTCCTTTGGCATGAATAATGTACCAAAAGGTACTTCCTTCGCGGGAAACTCATGAAACATTTCCGGAAGTCTCGGGATAGGCCGGGAATTTACCAAAACCCCCTTAATGCAATTTTATTACATTAAAATGCATCTAAAAAAGGTTGCGAATTGGATTGGCGTACTTACAGAGCCCCTCGGCAACATCACTTTTGGAAAAAGTGGGGTTGTCGATAAAATAGGACCCAATCCCAATGAGCATAGAGGGATAAGATAACGGGCTAGAGGGTGAATCGGGGAGTCTAATGGCTGGACCTTTCTGAGAAAGGATTCCTACGTATCCCTTAAACAAGGGAATCAAGCCAAATCGTAGTTCGAAAATTACTAACTACAAGCAAGAAAGGGGTAGAAATATGTCTTCATACCTTTGCTGTGTTTACCTGTGACTTCTTGCGGGGTTGGTATTACTGCGGTTTGGTAGTAGCTTCCTTTCACACCAGGTTATAGCTGCCGGAGGGTCTCATACTGCAACTGGTATTTTGCGAGTAGCTGCCGGAGGGTCTCATGCTATCGCTGTTGACGAGTTGTAGCTGCCGGAGGGTCTCATGCTGCAACGGGTCTTTTGTGGATGCCAGGGGTCTCATACCACTTCTTCTGATGCAGGGTAGTTGCCGGAGGGTCTCACACTACTGCTGCTGACGAGTTGTAGCTGCCGGAGGGTCTCATGCTGCAACTGGTCTTTTGTGGATGTCGGAGGGTCTCATACCACTTCTTTTGGTGCAGGGTAGTTGCCGGAGGGTCTCACACTACTGCTGCTTCTCTTCGTGGACGCCGGAGGGTCTCATACCACTTCTTCTGATGCAGGGTAGTTGTCGGAGGGTCTCACACTACTGCTGCTTCTCTTCGTGGATGCCGGAGGGTCTCATACCACTTCTCTTCTTCTTTGCTGGGGATGAGTATAGCTGCCGGGGGTCTCACGCTATCTCTTTTCTGCTCTGTTGGGGATAAACATAGCTGCCAGGGGTCTCACGCTACTTCTTCTGTTCTTGTGCTGATAAGTATAGCTGCCAGGGACTCACGCTATCTCCTTTCTGTTCTGCTCTTTGTGGATGCCAAAGGGACTCATACCACTTTTGTTGCTTTGTTGTTGATGAATGTAGCTGCCAGGGATCTCACGCTACTTCTTTCTTCTCTGTTGCCGATTTTACTGTTGAACGGTCTTTGTTGATTTTCGCTTTTCTTTCGTGTCCTGGGTTTTGCTTGGGAAACTGGGGACTTTGCTTCTTTCCTGTGCCTCGAGGCTACTGGTCTATGGGAATTTGTTCATCAAGCCGGGGATTCTGCTTTCTGGGGAATTGGCTTCTTTTCTTGGGATTGGTGTGCTCTGCTTTGGGAGGCTACTTCTTTCTTTGGGATGCTCTGCTTGGGAGGCTATTGCCAACGCGAACTTTTATGCTCTCTTTTTCCTTTCTTTTGGCTCGTCTTGAGGGCCAGTCTTTGGAGGTATTGTGAGACTCAGTTGATCATTGTACCTGCGAGGGGGGTTGCAACAACTCCGAGCGGGGTATCTAACTAAGCCATCTTGTTAGCAAAGATTAACCTATGTTAACTTGTTTGTACGAGTCTGTCTGTTCTGGGAGGAAATGTTATCATTTTAAAGGGTCAGCTTTATCAGGATTGTGTATGAGGTTTTGGGACTGTCTCGGATATGTGTATAGTAGGGGTCCTCTCCTGTGCGCTTTCATGGGCATGTGTATGAGGGTAGGAGGTGTATTACAGCAACGACGAGTCGGGAAGAAATGCTCTGGGGTAACCACTGCAGGCCTTTTCCATACTGTCTGATGTCAACCAAAGATGTCGCCCGACATTCCATGCCTATTTGGCCTTCTGTGTCGCACGACTGAGATGGACTCGTAACAGGCTCTTTTTAAAATCGGCCCAGGCTTCATTTTATCAGCACTGTCTTTCTAGTGAAGGAAACCAGCTGCCCTGACTCGTCAGACAAGCAAATTCTTTGACCAAGACTAGTGCTTTTAGCTGCGATGGAGCATTATAACAGGGAAATGGCTTCTCGGGAACATCAATTTCGCCAGGATTTTCTCGAAATTTCACATTATCACCGAAGGCATCATAGGGAGCTTATTGACAGGAGATATAGCATGCCGTGTCTCTGGTCCTTAAAAGATTGGAGAGTTGACTGGGATTTACTTCGAGCTGCATCCTGCTTCTGGGATTCAGAGCGTCATGTCTTCTCTTTGTCATACAATGATCTGACCCCCACCATGGAAGATTTTAGGGCATTGACAGGCTTGGGCGAAGCGGCCACTGTAGCATTCCCACGGGACGGTCGACCGGTTATGGAGCAATTATCAGATTTCTTATGTCTGCCAGCGGATCAGGTGTCATTTATGATTCTGGGTGATGGGTCTATAGACTTGACTCGGATGGCTCGGTTACGTCTGTCCCGTTCTGAACTGTTTGATCTTTCTACATCTCTGGATATATACATGTTGTTCACCCTGTCGGATTGTTATTTCTGCGGATATGCCGGAGTCTGCTCAAGTACGTTGCTGGAGACTGTCAGGCAACTGAGGGGTGACCGGGGTGTGAATCTTCGTCAAATCTGATCTGGCCAAGGGGAGATGGACATCGTGCCACTGTTGCTGGCTGAGACTTACCATGGCATCGATGGGCGCGGGGAATCAGACTTCATGGGAGCAGGCAGCCCCAGCTTGTTGTCTTTGTGGCTTTCTGAGAGGTTGCGCTTGATCATGCCACTTTCACCGGGTCAAACTGCTATGCCTTGGGTGACGGGGCAACGCAGGGTGTTGAGGGACGAGGTTGCTGACAGTTGGCAGTTGAGATTGTCGCGGTATGGGACTACTGATCTGAGCTTCTGGATTCCTGCTTGGAAGTTACAGACCATGAGAGATATTCAGGATGGATCAGTAGTAGTCCGGCTGCCTGGTTTGCATGTATCCTCTTTCTGTATCCCATCGTTGGTGAGCAGGCAGTACAGGTACCCTCAGCAGATTGTCCGAGCTTTGAGGGAGAATCTGATGACTGATGCTGTTCCGATGTCTATGACCGAGCCCCAGGCTATACAGTTTTTCAGCAGGTCCTTTCTGGAGGGCTTTCTTCCCACTCGTGCACTCCTTCGGCAGTCCAGGGGGTTCACGTTCTTGACCACAGAGTATCTGGTTTGGTATAAGGAGCAGCGGGGTCCTGCACAGTTGGCTATAGAGTCTCGCCGCCGAGAGTACTTGGGAGCAGAATACTCGTCTAGCCTGTCTCTCAGGGATATAGAGGCACGGGGAGATCCAGACAATGTCACCGGCGATGCTGCTGAGGATTATAAGAGGCGAGAGATCCGGAGGGCTGCTTTGAGGGATGATCCGGAGGTGATGGCTCGCAGAGAGGCATTGAGGCAGGAGAGGATTGCTAGGGCTGCCTTGAGGGAGACTGGTCTGATTGAATCACCGACACGCGTTATTCCAGAATTGGGACGGGCTCAAATCGATTTATTCGACATTCCTAAGCCAAAGACCTCCCGGGGACCGAGGAAGAGGAAGGACAGAGGAGCGAGTTCGGGAGCGGGGACGAATCTCTAGACACTTTCTCTGAGAAACAGGGGACTCTTTTGTGTTTATTTTTGAGAGTAGGATTTATTTGTATGGAAATTGAGTATCCTTTGATTACCTAATGCAGACGAAATAGATGTTGAAAATTTATTAATTTTATTCGCAGCAAGTTGTTTGAGTCAAAAGTGGGCCGTGCTTGAACTCATCAACAAGAATATTAACTTCAAATGAAACTTTGAAAAGCTTTGGAACTGTAATCAAAACACATTTTAGTAGGATAAGAGGTTTTGCAGCAATTTTAGACCGAACCACAAGTGGTTGCCTACGTTCCCCTTTTGAGAACTAAGGGGCTCAGGTCTCCGTAGTTCGACTCAATTAACTTTTGTGTTTAAGAAAGGGGAAGATAGAAGGGGGACATGGTGCGACCCTGTTTTTTACCTAGACCGCCCTTTTTTAGGGTTTTCGGTCTAGCTGGGTATATTCTTTAGCACCGGGCGCGTCCCTTATTTTTGCATGGACTGCCTTTTGAGAGGTTTTCAGTCTCATCTGGGACAATTTTGTTGCGCCTTTATTTATCATCACTTTTATTTATTTATTTATTTTTTTATTATATATTATTTTATTTTATTTTTTTTAGAGGGGGAAAGACTCGATCATACATAGTACCTCCGCAACTTGTCGCCGTTGACGGGGTGCAGAAATGGGTTGCCATCCAAATCTGTCAGCTGCATAGCTCCTCCGGAGAATATTTTCTTTACTAGGAACGGTCCAACCCAAACAGGTGCCCATTTACCCAACGCACTGCTCTGGTTCGAGGGCTTCATCTTAAGGACCAAGTCACCAACCTTGATGTCCCTGGGCTTCACCTTCTTGTCAAAGGCACGGGCCATTCTTCTCTGATATGCCCGATTATGCTCCATGGCCTTTAATCTGCATTCGTCCAGCAGAGCCAATTCATTATATCGACTTTGGAGCCATTCAATCTTGTTCACCTCATTTTCAAGCAAAACCCTGAGGGAAAGAATCTCTAGCTCAATAGGCATAACAGCCTCCATTCCGTAAGTCAGAGCGTATGGGGTTGCACCGGTGGCAGTTCTAATAGAAGTGCGGTAGCCCCATAATGCTAAATGTAGCTTCTCTGGCCAATCCCTTCCTCGTTCGGCCATCTTCTTAATGATTCTTTCCAAATTCTTGTTGGCGGCTTCAACAGCACCATTCGTCTGAGGCCTGTACGGCGAAGATTTATGGCGCTTGACCCTATATTCAGTGAGTAACCTATCAGTTTCTCCTTCGAAATGGGTTCCATTGTCGGAAATAATCTCATTTGGGACTCCGTAGCGGCAGAAAATCTGTTCTTTTATGAAGCGAGCCACTTTTTTTAGCTGTGAGCACTTTGTAAGACGCAACTTCTACCCACTTCGTGAAGTAATCCACTGCAACCAAAACAAATGAGTGCCCATTGCTCCCGGCTGGAGTTATTTTCCCAATGACATCAATACCCCATGTTGCGAAAGGCCACTGAGTTGTCATACAGTAGAGGTCATGAGGAGGGATATGGTTCAAGTTGGAGAATCGCTGACATTTATCACAGGTTCGCAAAAATTGGATGCAATCTGTCTCCATAGTAATCCAGAAGTAACCCAGCCTAATGATGCTATGCATGAGGGATCGAGCGTTCATATGAGGTCCGCAGGCACCGTTATGAACGTCTTCCATTACTCTTTGGGCTTTTTCCTTGCTGATATAAAGCAGGAGAGGGCATCCTTCCCTTTTCTTCCACAATTCGTTGCCGAGCACGACGTACTGAGCTGATAGCCTTTTTAACGCTTGCAGGCTCTTGGCATGAATACCTTTTGAATCTCCTTCCTTGTCAATGGGGAAAGATGCTTCACCATGCTTGAGATATTGGAAAATCTGATTGTACCACGGCTCCTTGACGGTTTCGACCTCTATTTCATAGCAGTATGCAGGGCTCTCTCGCCTACCGATCCTGAATGGTTTGATCGACTTTCCTTCCGGGATTTCTACCAATGAAGCTAGAGTGGCCAGGGCATCAGCAAATCTGTTTTTGTCTCGGGGTAGGAATTGGAATGACACTTCCTTGAATTGACCCGCGAGTTCTGCGATGTAAGCATGGTATTTCTGGAGACATGGATCTATGATTTTCCACTTGTTGGCAGCCTGATTAATTATCAATTGGGAGTCACCGAACACTTCTAACTCTTCCACATGTCGTTCTAGGGCAGCTTCTAGACCAGCTATGCAAGCTTCATACTCAGCCGCATTGTTGGTAACTGAAAAGTTCAGCTTGATAGCTATAGGGGTATGCATATCGTTCGGGTCTACCAGTACCATCCCGATGCCATTCCCTCTTTTGTTAGCTGCTCCATCAAAGAACAACTGCCACCTGTTACCGCTTTCTATAGAAAGAATACCTTCATCTGGAAATTGGAGATCCGGTCCTCGAGGTTCTGTACTGGGGAAATCAGCCAATTGATCTGCCAGAGCTTGTCCCTTGATTGACTTCCGGATCACGTACTTGATATCAAACTCAGCCAAAAAGAAGGTCCACTTCGCCAATCTGGTGGAAATGTTGCCTCTGTCACCCTGAAACAAATATCTGATCGGGTCCATCTTGGAAACCAGGTGCACTGTGTGAGATAACATATAGTGCTTCAATTTTCCAACTGCCCAAACCAACGCTGCGCATGTCTTCTCGAGGGTAGAGTAGTTCAATTCACTCCTTTGGAATTTGCGACTGACGAAATAAATGGCGTTCTCAATCTTTGAATCCTTCTTCTCTTGTGCTAGCATAGCCTCAGTGGCTGTGTCCGTGACCGTCAAGTATAGCAGTAAAGGCTTGTCTCCGTGAGGTGGACAGAGGATAGGAGGGTTAACAAGGTAAGCTTTAATTCTCTCGAAAGCTAGTTGACATTCCTCATTCCAAACCACTTCCTGATTCTTCTTCAATAGCTTAAAGATTGGCTCACATATAGAGGTCAACTGGTTGATGAATCTGCTGATATACTGTAAACGGCCCATGAAACCCTTCACTTCAGAGACAGTTCTGGGTGGCTTCATCTCGACGATCGCTTTGACTTTTCTGGGATCTACCTCGATGCCTCGCTCCGTGACCATGTACCCCAGGACTTTACCTCGAATAACCCTAAAGGTATACTTGGCGGGATTTAGGCTCATGGAATGCTCTCGAAGTCTGTTGAAGAATTTCCTCAAATCAATGAAATGCTGTCCATCTGACCCTTTCGAGTGAATAATCATGTCATCTACATACACTTCAATCTCTTTGTGGATCATGTCGTGAAATAGGGTAGTGACAGCTCTCTGGTAGGTAGCCCCAACATTCTTCAGACCAAATGGCATTACTGTGTAACAATAAGTACCCCATAGAGTTGTAAACGCTGTCTTGCCCTGATCTTCCTCAGCCATTTTGATTTGATTGTAACCTGCGAAACCATCAACGAAGGACTTGACCTCAAAGTTTGCGGTTGCATCCACTAGCATATCAATATTGGGCAAAGGGAAGTCATCTTTGGGACTAGCCTTATTAAGATCTCGGAAATCTACGCAGACTCGAACCTTTCCATTAGCTTTTGTCACCGTCACAATGTTGGCCAACCAAGTCGGGTATTCAATTACCTTGATGAAGCCCACCCGTATGAGTTTTTCGATCTCTTCTTTCACCTGCAAAGGACCACTCCAGTTTTATCCGCCTCAACTTCTGTTTGATTGGCTTAATTTCTGGATCAAGAGGAATCCGGTGCTCTACGATGGAAGTATCCAGCCCAGGCATATCTTTGTAAGACCAAGCAAAGACATCCATATATTCTTTAAGCAGTTCAACCAGGGCAACCCGCTCATCTCCGGAGAAGAAGCTACCAATCTGTGTTTCTTTGGGTTCTTCGGCTGTTCCCAGGTTCACCGTCGTCAATATCTCGTCGGCAGCTTGGGCCCGGCTTTCCTTTTGTTCGAGAAACTGCTTTGAATCATTTTCTAGAATTTGCTCATCTATTAAGTCTGCATTATCTTCAATTGAATTAGGCTTAATTATTTTTAAATCTTGATGATTATTTCTTGTTAAGCATTCAATTGTTAGATTTGCAATCACAGGATACTCAGAAAGGTCAACCATTTTATTCAGAGCATAGGGAAACACAGTGTTTACAACTCGAAGACGGTCTTCTGTCGTGAGGACATCAGACCGGTCGAAAGACTCAAATTCAATAACAAGAGATTCAGGAGACCGACTCAGGACACGAGGGACAAATTTAGACTCGGAAGGACAAGGACGAGACTTGACCCCAAGTTTTTCAATCATAGTCTCCCTGTCAGCGATTGGTCCTCAGAATGAAGTCCAATTCTGTAGAGGTCTCTCTGCCACTGTCTCCAACATGCTTAGCTCTGCAACTGGCTCCCTTTCAAATTCTAGCATAGCCACCACATCGCTACCAGAGGAAAAGTCAATCAAATCTCTGAGATCTTTAACAAGAACAACCTCTTCTGCAGGCTACTTCTCTGTAGACACACCTGTAAGTACCCAAATCCGGATCGTCCAAATCCGTCAGAAAGTTAACCGAAATCCGTTAACTGGCCCGCTCCAGGTTAACCGGAACTCGTTAAACTCCCCGTTGCCGTGTCAACGAGACGTCCCGGGACTGCCCCGTAAATCCCGACGTCAAAACATACTTAACACGTGTCATCTCACGTAAAAGTATGGCTTTCCCTGAAAAACGCACTTTCCGGCACTTTCCGGGGGCGTTTCGGACATTTTCCGGACTGTTATTTTAAAAAACGGACAAAACCGGAACCCGGGAACAAACTCCCACATAGGCTGGTGACTCACAGGGCACGTGGCAGCCATGCCACCTCCCTCTAGTCACTCTTCAATCACAAATCAAGCTGAAAAGACCAAAATACCCCTGGAATTCAGTCAAAGTCCGGCCGAACTCCCTGTGCAAACTTTCTGAAATTGCCAGCAAGCCCTCGTAATTCCAAAATACCACAAAACCCCCTGGATTCAGTCCAAGTCCGTCCGGACTCCTACTGCAATTTTCACCTATAAATAGAAATGGCTGTCAAAGCCAAAGAGAGGAACTTTTTTACCCCAAAATTCACCACACCCCACGGCCAAACTGATTTTCACCCCTTCCGAGCTCCCGTTCTGTCTCGATTCGCGTGAAACCTTCGTATTTCGATCAAATACGCCCCTTACCACTTCGAAACAACCTTTCGAACTACTTTCCATGTCCCGTACACACCTTTCGAGCCAAAGGAGTCGACCCTAGCCATAGGTATAACTCCCTCTCTCTAAATCTCTCGTTTCGTCTCGGTTTACGTGCCAGTCGCTACAACCGTTTTGAACAGCGTTATCAAAATGTACGCCTCCGTCTTACGGGGTTCGATACGTTTTAGCCCCTCGATCCTCTTCTCTTTCCGTAAGAGAAGTAATCACGGGTTAAAACGGCGTTCCGACCCCGTTCCGTTTACTTTTATGTCATTTACCAATTCCGGATCGATCGATCCGTTGATCGTCATTTAATTTCTGTCATTTACAATTCCGAGTCGTTTGACTCGTCGATCGTCATTTACAATTCCGAGCCGATTGGCCTCGTTGATCGTCATTTACGATTCCGGATCGTTTGATTCCGTTGATACCGCACTTTAAATACTGTCATTTACAAAGTCCGACCCGTTTGGATCGTGATAGTATTTACTTTTCAAAGTCCGAGTCGCAACCCGATTCGTTGATCGCATATCATTTAATACGCATTTTTCCCGTAAAAATCATTAACAATGTAATGCCCGGTTCAAAACCGGAATTGTGATTTAACGTCCGAAGTCGGTTTGATATTTAATGTTCGAAGACAGAATGTTAGTGAGGACTAACGGGAAATTTAACGTCTGGAGATGAGATCGTGATTTAACGTCCGAAGACAGTTTGTGATTTAACGACCGAAGACAGAATGTAAGTGAGGACTAACGGGAATTTTAACGTTTGGAGACGGAATTGTGATGTAACGTCCGAAGACGGTTTGAGATTTAACGTCTGAAGACAGAATGTTAGTGAGGACTAACAGTAATTTTAACGTCTGGACACGGAAATGCTCATTTCAAACGCCCGGTCTAAAAAACCGGAGTTCGACCTTCGAACTCCTTTTCAACTCAAAGTCGACGTTTGCCACGCAAACGCTCATTTCAAACTCAAAGTCGACGTTTGCCACGCAAACGCTCATTTCAAACTCAAAATTGACGTTTGCCACGCAAACGCTCATTTCAAACTCAAAGTCGACGTTTGCCACGCAAAAGCTCATTTCAAACTCAAAGTCGACGTTAGCCACGCAAACGCTCATTTCAACTCAAAACCGACGTTTGTCATTCAAACGCTCGTCTTTTCAAACAAAGTCACCTAATCAACGTTTGTCATTCAAACCAAGATTAAGCTTGTCATTCAAGCCCCCATTTCAAAAGACACACACACACACATACATTTTCAAGAAAGGTAGAAAGACTCGTCATGCGAGGCGTTTCGGGCGATCTCGTAATACTCTACCCGAAACGTAACTGTAAGTGCTCCAATTTGAGCTTGTTAGAATTTCCGTTAGAAAATTAACGGAAGTTATAACATTTCTAACAATTCCTAACTATCCTAACATTCCTAACAAAGTGAGGGTAAAATGGGCATTGTTATTTAAGGTTAAACCTTAAAAAGAATCTCAAAAAGAAAAACAAATGAAGAAAACCAAATATAGCAATGCTGGAAACATAATCTGGCTGGTCAATTTGAATTTTGAAAAAGATTATTCCTTGTATCCAAAGCCTGAAGCAGCAATTAATGAACAGTGCACGCGACTGGATCCATCCGCGCGGACATGATTGCATTTTCAGGAGGGCTATAAATTGAGCCCTCCAGTCACAGAAATAAGGGGGGAAGAACACAAATGCAACGAAGTTCTGGCGAAATATAGAGAGAAAACAGTGAGAATTCTCAAGAATTGTCACCTTTTTCTTTCCAATCTTTCCCAACTCATACTCATCCACTCACTCTCATATTAAAGCCCTAAACACTCATACATTCAAGCCAAACACTCAAGAACACAAGGAAGATTGGTAAACCCTCTTCTTCCTAACCCTAAATCTCATCCATGCATGCATCTTCAAACTACAAAATGTAGTTCTTTCATCTCCTTTCTCTAGATCTAAGAAGATCACCATGGAAGACCATCTCCATGGATGATCTTCTACAAAGATCAACATTATTTTCAAAGCTTTTCTTTTTTACTTGCAAAAATGCACTTTCAAAACCCTAGAAAACCATTTTCAAGCACTAAATCTTGATTTCAAAGGGTAAAATCCCCCTCCCCAAGCAAATGAAATGCTTAGTCCTAATGTACCCCAAGGATGGTTTGGTATAGTTGATTCACCACTAAAATGTCTAGTGATCACTAACCAAAACCTAGGGAAATGGGGACAAGCATGGATGCAAAACCCCCCTTAAAATCATATTTTCTTTCTTGAGAAGTTGCTGTCCAGTAGCAATTTTCTCAGACCTCAGTCCATGGTCTTAATTTTTGGACACAGATGAACTTGGAATTTGGTGTTGACTACAAAACACTTTTTGTAGCCAACATCCAGAGCTTTCCAGACATATTTTTACCTTATTTTTTGGGTGAGTAAAACTCCTCTTTTCAATTTTCTTTCAGAGGCTAGTTCATCAGCTTCTGGGAATCCAGATCTCATATCTGAGGTTTCCAGAAGGTTTTGACCCCTCAAATCTTCTCGAAAATGGAAATTTCTTTCACACAAAGTTTATTCGAGGAGTCTAGAGAAACTTTCATTCTCTGAGTTCATCCAGATTATGAAGTTTTAGGACCCTTGAATCCATTTCAAAATTAGGTGTCTGCTGCCATTTTCTTCTGGCAGAAGTGACTTCTCAACTTCAAAAGGTTTTTTGAGTACCAAATCTCAAACCAAAAATTCTCCAAAAAATCATGGGATCAGTTTAAAGTCTTAAAAAGACATCCCAATTTTTACTTTTTCCAGTTTCAACTTATTTTGGCCAAAACACACACACACACACACACAAAAATGATTTTCAGCTTGGAAGACTCGTTTTACGAGGCGCGTCGGGTGCACACTAACGTCCTTCCCGACGCGTAACATGACCTCCGAACCTAAATCTCTGATCTCGGGCTTTTTTCAAAGTTTTGGCCCTTCAAAATTAAAATGGCGTGGCGACTCCGTTTTTTCCGGTTTTATTTGGTTTTTCAAAGAAACGCAAAAGCCGAATTTTTCACACATCGTTACAGTGGCGACTCCGCTGGGGACTAAGCTTTTTAATAAAAAAATGGTATTCGGTATATTGGTGGAAACCATTAAATTTCCCGTTATCGCCTCCTAACACGAGTCGGGGATAAATTGTGGTCTAACAATCCCACGTACCGGTATCACCGTTTTCAAAAAAAAAAGCTTTTGAGGGTCAAGCTTCCGTCCCGGTTTCGAAAATCATTTTTGTGTGTGTGTTGATTTTTTGCACAGTTTTCATGTTGTTTTGGCCGCCTCGGAGAAAGTCAAAATTTTGACTGTCGGAATAATGTCCCTAACTGTCGGAATTTTCATGCTTACGTGCTTATGTGCTCATAAAAAAAAAAGGGATTTTCAAAAAAAAAAGAAAATTTTCAAAAAAAAAAAGAAAATTTCCAAGAAAAATCATGCATCATATTTTTAAGACACATAAAAAAAAAATCTCTATTTTACTCAGAAAAAGAATATAGGATCGCTTGCACACTACGCGCACGTGACCGTACATGCACACTACGTCCTTAACAGGGAAATCCTTGTCGCGGTCCGTTTGGTCTTATTACGCCTCTCGGATGAGCACGGGACTACCCAAACATCCCATGGAGCCTCGTGTCGACCATGCACTTGTCCGTGACACACTTTGTCGAGACCCGGTTGGTTTTTAGTGCAGTGCAGTGTCATGCCCCGTCCGTGTATAGACCTTTCCTTTTCAAGCCTTTGTCGGCATACCGACTCAATATCTCTCGGGTCCCTAATCGGTCGCTAATCAGTCGAAGTTACGCGGTTTTCCGCCGCGAGACTTTGACCGGAAGATGTGACCAGGCGCCTTGACTTCGGCTCGGCGGCACAAATTATACAACGGCTCCCGGCATTGACAGAGTCATCAAGGATTAACGGTTATTCCATGCCTAATTACGGCTTAGCGACGATAAGTCAAGATCGATAGCGGACATTTATCGGTCAAATCATCTTGAGCTTTTCGTCGAGCCCTCGGACACGATCTTGACTTTAACGTCGGCTTTGTCCGTAATTTACATCGAATGCTCGTTAAGACTCGATTACCCGCCGCACTTCTAGGATCGTTTTTCTTTCGGTCGGTGGGACCCGCTTGCCCTATATGGGACCCTCGCCGGGCTCCGCCACAGGAGGTCGAAATACGGGTGGAATACGAGGGGCTTATAGACGTAGTGACGGGGCCCGATCCGAGAATCGAGTAGTTTGCGAAAAAGAAGAGCAATCTTTTCCAACCGATTAGGTTAATAAAACATGTTTTAAGTAAACGTGAACAAATAGCTGCATAAGTTGCATGAGCAAAGAAACACCTACCCTCCTTCCATTCCCGGACATACGAACCTTCGTGTCCTTTCCCATGACTCACGCAAAGCTTGGTTTCGCACTTAGCAGTCACTTGGTTTGATCGGTTGGGAAGAGTCAAGCGCATCGTCGGCTTCGCCATTTGTTCCGACTCGGGTTTGAATGTGCGCATCGGCCGGTAATGATGGGGATAACGTTGCTCCGTCCTCAGGAATCCCTCGGGCAGACCAACGTGTGGATCCAGTTATAGAGCGAAATGAGGTTACCGGCATGAGGCTGGAAATTGATGACCTTATGCGGGGGTAGTCGCAAGTCATGGTTTGACTATCGATCTCAATTCCGATGGCACCTTTCTGCAAAGACGAAGACGAGGTTCTCCTCCTCTTCTTGATAGTCCCGGATGCATCAAGATGCTACCCCAAAGATTCCTATGTGTTTCCACTACGAGAACCGGTACTCCGCACATCGACTTACGGGGCAGCGGCTAAGCAGGCGATCGGGGACGAAAGGAGTTCGGTATACGTCGGTTGTCCCCCTCTCGAGGTGATGATCCACGAATATCGGCTGAGTGATGAAAATCGAAACAGTTAAAGAAATATGGTCGACCATCAAATCACGGAAGAATGCCCGGAGCAGGGCAATGAACTGGATTGAAGAGGCCACGCCGGGACCACTAACAGCCATCTAGCCATTTGGGGCTGCCTTGAAGGATAACGTATGCCGTTCCACAGGGACCTCGCTATCTCTCTCGTTATCAGGCGGAGTCCAATCTCGCTACAGACAGACCCGGCGCGAATCCCCGGACCAGTTCCACTCAAAGTCCGCTTCGGCCACTTGACTGAAGTCCCAAATCCGCCACAGTAGTAGGAACACATTTGGTGGGATATTTATCATTTATCCCGATTACCTTGAAAAGGAAATTATCGGGGATTGGATACACGAGGACCGTCCTCCTAAGGAAAAAGAAAATTTCCTCCCGGCCAAAGGGTGAAGGAGAGGTCGAGGCCGGTGATGCGGTGTGGGAACGCTGGGAGCAGTCTGGGGATTTGATTATTATGTACTCTACTCGGGTCGGTCTTCCCAAGCAAAAAGGGATAGAAGAAGCCGAGAAAAGCCTTGCAGCGACGGAATCGAGACCTTCGGATACCGAGTACTGAGCAAGTCCAACCCCACCAGAGGTCGGCCAAGTTGATTTGTCCGGCTCCTGACCACGGACCACCAGGATCCATGCGGCAGAAGCGGCACAAATCGATGGGGGCAAAAATCGGTACGGAATGTCTTCTCGTGGTTGGGGCTATCTCCGAATGCCACGGCTAATCGGGATCCCGCCTCGGTTCGGAATCGATCAATCCGGGCCAACCTTGCAAACAACGACCACAGTTTGGAATACCGCCGCTGACTTGCAGTTACAGGCCCGCGGTGAGGGATCCCTCCTCGGACGGTACTAGTTCGTTCAGCTCCTCACACAAATCCATTCCTCGCTCCGGACTTACATGGGTTACGTCTCACGTCGGTGTGTTAAATGCAGAATCACCAGGGACCACAGTTCCTGGTTCACACACCTTCGCCTGGCCGGCCATCTGATTCCAGCGTCAGGCAGCTGGCTGCGCTCGATTCCTACTTACCAGACACACTGGAAATCCAAGTTATCCCAGAGGCTACATCGGAAGTGCCCCCACCTACTTTGCCGGTTGAAAATCAAGCAAGCCAGCGCGAGGTTCACACCACTTTGCTCGAGCTCCTACTCATGCTCCCGAGAGTAACTCCGGCCCGGAGACGGTTTTTCACCTCGTCCCCGGACCGGCCGTTCCCTCCCACCCGATGCACCCTCCAGGTGGTAGCTCCTCTCTCTAGCTCGGCCCCGCTGCTTGAATGCCACGGTTCCGCCCGCAAGACCCTCATCCCGGCACAGTTCGTAGACAAACACAAAAAAATGAATGCGCAATTCTTTGACCGAGCGCAGAAAAAGTACGCCTTCCGGCCTACGGACCGGACTCCATTGTTCCTCCTGCCCCACAAATTCGTGATGCCGTCTGGATCTCTTTGATGGAACCGCGTGTCCACAGAAAACCCATTTGGACACACATGCTCTGTAAGCGATGAAAGCCAAAGGATGTACCAATCGGCGGTTAGCGGCCTAGCCCCGATCTATCCTTGAAGTCCGAGTGCCTTAAAGTGGTTCTTAGTTTGAAACACGAAGCCGAGGGCAGCGTAGGACCAAATTACCAATGCCGCAGCGAGAAAAATATAAGGCCTGACTTGGAATGGGAAACAAATAGAGTTTGACCTACAAACAACGAGTGCAGCGTCTGATGAGAATGTTGGGGACTTTTACAGCGGTGGAATGCGAAGCTTCGGTGAAATGGCCATCCCTCCTTCCGAAGAGGAACAAGCTTGGACATCTTCCGGTCATGCTTGAAGCCACATGCGAGAGCCTCCCTCGATCCACTTCCCATACTCGGACTTACGGGCCATGGTTAACTTTCTGCGGCTAAGTTTGAAAAAGGCCTACAAATCGACAACCAAGGCTGCTTGTGCACACTACGAGATGTCGGGCTCCTCCTGCAAACACCGCCCTGCTCCTGCTAAAGGCAAAGAAATGATTAACTATGCGGAGACCCCGGGGAATGCAGCTAACACGACTCCTTTTGCTCGGGGAAAAGCATTTGGAAGCGGACGCGGAGTCATGAATCTCGAAAACTTTGGAATGCCCTCTGAATGACATCTTTAGGAATTTGGTGAAAAGAAGGCTAACTTTGCGGCCTTTGGAAAATTTCCAGACGAGAAATCCGAATGCTCCACAGTGAATTTTCCTGAGAAGTGTGTGCCTTTCATCGAGCTCACGGACATCGGCGGCGAATTTGCTTCACTCACAGAAAAGAACAATCCAGGAAGCTGTAGAGCAAGGAAAGTTGCAGGAGGCCCCGAGGGGCCTAACACAGTCAAAAATCATTTACTTGAGGAACCATAATCAGGTGAATATGATTGAATCACGGAGAATCTTAGCACTGACCATGAAGATCTTTGATGAAGGTCCCAAATACCCGTGGCCCAGCCTCGTCGAGGATCCACGAGATTGGATTCCCCTCGGCCTCGAGGATATCTTGACGAATCGACCCATCTTGGTCTCATCTTCGAGAGACTTTCCTTACTGCAAGAGTACTGGAGGCACATTATTTTTCGGGTGAAGGGGAAGGCGGAAATCTACAGAAGAGGAAGCTGAGTACATTCCGCTCGAGAACATGAAAGAACTATTTATACAAGATGGGATTAGAAGCAATCCGAGAAAGATCGAACAAGAGAAAGCTTCCGGCGAAGCTGTGCTTGGGGCTTATCGACAAAGAAGGCGAAGAGCATGCTGGAGCTAGTGCGCTATTACCAAATTGGCTGCTTTGGGAGAGCAGAATAGCAGATCCAGAGAAACAGGTGAAGAATCGGAAGAGGAGGATTCCTTCTATCTCCTACACAGTGTCAAATCATTTATACCCCCTCTCCTCTTCCCCCGCAATTTAAGGAGGAGAAAATTTGGATCGCTTGATTATGTCTAAGCCAGGGAATGGGAGCATCTTCAAGCAAACTGTACCACATTTTGCCACAGCACCCCTCTTCCCCTAATATGATTGACATTAGCTCTCCTACTCAGGTGATATCCCAGTAGTATGGGAGAGATGATTCGATGACGACAATGACAATGATGACAATGGCGATGATGGCTTGGAGCATGAAGAGTCGTTGAAGACCCCAGGATCCGGCACAGAATGATCAGGAGTGCAATCATGTGCAGAAATGAACCAGTGCATTGGGAGCCAGAGGCAGATGGTTGGTTATCGGCAACGCGACAATGAAGGACGGCAGAGAGAAACTTCGGAAGGATTCCAGAGATAGAACCTACGAGGTGTCACATGTAAGGCCATGAAGTTGTGACCATGCCGGATACTCCGCGAGCATGTGGATCCGTACTTATCCGAATTCCTAGAACCCAACATGCCTTATACCATGCTTTGAATGGTGAATGGAAAGGGTTTCGGTGTCAGATCCAGTCGCAGATGTAGTGAATCGATGAAGAGGAAGAATTCGTAAACGTTATCCCATCTTTTTCTTCTTTCCACGAGCAGGATGGCGTAACAACCGTAAGAGGTCACGGAGCCGCTCGAGCGCGCCCAAATGCAATCACGAAAAGGGTTAGCGTGCAGAACGTCTCCCGGTGGCCTTGATAAATCCTACGAGAACAAAGTAACACCTTTCTAATTGCTTCGGGGGTTACCCAGAAAATGGACCCGGGTGCTCACCTTCCCACGAGATGTATCGAGCCGCTACTTCGAAGCTTTCGGAGAAGTCTAGGCGCATATCCTGCACTTTGTGATCGCCTCCCACACTGAGCGCCATAATCATCTCCAACTCTGAATATTCGATGAGATGGCGGTGATAGCACAACTATACATCGAGGGATAGAAATCGAAAAGCCGCCAGAGTCCGGAGCAATGGCGACTCTTGTTGCATGATGAAACTGATGAGCGAGTAGGCCGTGAGGTGAATCGGAGGACGCCCTAGCTCTGTGGGCCATCCAAGGGGCAACAACACAACCCAGGGACTCGAAGCACGGTAGCAGGAAGCGGTTATAAGGGCCGCCCGGGGAAAGAGGCCGGTAATGCTGGCTCAGAAATGACCCCGCGCCCATTGCCCAGGAGACTCAGTGAACCCGTGGCCCGATAGCGAATAGCAGGCTCCCATTGACCTTGGCGGCATTGAAGAAATCCAGGTCAAGAGACAGTGATGAGGAAGTTAATCTGTTGACCCGCTGAGGCGGATCTTCCAAGGAAATCCCAAGACGAGATAAGAAGGCCCACGAGATCAAGCACCGAAAAGAAGATCGCCGCCCCCTATGCTAAGGCATTTGAAATTCCCGGATCACGAAAAGAGGATCCGTGCTCACCGAGTTAAAGGTAAACACGAGGCCAACATTTCCCTACGGTCTCTACTCACTTGATCCTGTCTCCCATATTTGAAGAATTGGAAGAAAGCACAGCTTGCACTCTCGTGCCCTATTGATGCTACTTACTCAGGTAGTGTGAGTACGGTGATTGGAAACATCATTTCAGCTACCGGGAGCATGTCAATCACTTTCATGAGATCTCGACCTCCCTCAATTTGGGGCTGATCATAATGAACCTCTCTTGTGCGAGTCCGGTGGATGAACGACGCCTCCCTCGGGTCTTTGGTTGATAATGGAGTCGGAATGAACATTCTTCCGGCAAAGATCATGAGCTTGCTTGATATCGAGACTCTACGAGACTTGAAGCCTTCTTACTCTGCGGTCAAGCTTACGACTCAACATCCGGCCGGAGTCCTCGGAGTTGCTACTTTAGACCTACGGTTTGGACAAAAATTGATACTGTGGAATTCCGGGTTATCGACATCCCGATTACTTTGATGCCCTGTTTGAAGACCTTGGTTGCACCCAGTCAGAGAGTCGCCTCAAGCCTCCACCGATTAATGTGTAAAATTCGTCTCGAATGGGAATCGACGACCATTTGCGGGGATTTAGTCACTTTAAGAGGGAGCACGGAATGCGGGCGGAATACCTATTGCAAATCAAACATAGCCAGGGAAGGTCACGTACTAACTTGGGGCTGCGGTCGAGCCTCCCGAGGCCCCCGAGTGTGCAACGTAGATGCGGCGGTCGCTCGGGATAAAATCACTTAGGTCTTGAAAATGATGAGAAAAATGAGCTATCTGCGGTCTCGATGCAGAGGCCGCGCCGTGAACAGGGAACTTTCAAACTCATGGAAGTGAAAGGACGGAATACTCGCCGCGGCACAGGATATGAGGCCTCCCCGATGAAGCAGTGACTAACGAAAAGGGAAAGAGATTTGGAAATTTGCCACGGGAAAGATCCCGGTTGACAGCCTAAATCTCTCCCCTTCGAGTCCTAATTTGGGTGACTACTTTGTAAAGGGTCCCACTGTGACCGGGAAACATCAACGAGCCAGCTCCTACGGAAGGATGGCTAAAGCTTCTGGCAGGATAGCCTCAGCGAGTTCGGAGGAACCGAGGCTAGCTTGGGTCAGTAGAATGTTCTGGACCTACCCAAGATACACACAGGGCTACCGCTGCATGAAGAGTGAGTATACCTTCGAGAGCGTGCGACGCTGGTGGAACAGGTTCGAGAAGCTCACAACCACTTATTCCTCACGCCCGGGAAGATCAGAAACACAGGATTCGGAGTGACAGTGCCAAAAGCTAAGGCCACGGAATTTCCCTCGGATGATTGGGATGAGGTACAGTTATCAGGCAATTGTTCGAAGAAGAAGTCCGGGTGCCGGACACGATTGATCTCGGCTCGGTCCGAGGAGATGATAGCGGCAATTGAGAAAGGAGAACAAAAAACGGCCACGAGTTCAGAGTCCTTGAGGCCACCAGCGGCGATACCGCTAAGAGGTGGGAAACTCTCTCGAGCAGATCCGCGACCAAGGAGGAAATGATCACCAAGCTTGGATTGGTCCCCCGTCCCTTTGTGTCAATCTAGGACAAGTCCTCCCGCCTCTGTTAAGATCGAGTCTCTAGGGTCGTCCGATGGCCTTACGCCCGAAGACTACGAGTCCGTAGCAAGCACCGTATTCCCTTTCGTTTTCAATGAAATGACGAACCTTTCGAGTATCCTCGATTGCCACTTTAACTAATGATGAATTAATTAATAAAAAATTTTAATAATAATTCATTAGATAAAGAAGCGTATACATTAAACAAAAAAATCAAACAACAAAAAAAAATCTTTAAGCAAAGTTGTCCGAAGAGGAAAATCGAGCCCAAGCCGCCGAAGAGATTTTGACGAGTGTGAATTTGGGAACCGCGGAAGAGCCTAAAGAGACGCAGATTGGTCATTTCTTCGAAGGAAGTGGAAAGGATGCTCGCAAAATCCTACAAAATCCTCAATTCAAAGAAAGTTGCCCTCTTCATCAAAGAAAACATCATGTGCCGATACGGGTTGCCGGCCGAAATCATTTCGTATAATGGATCCCACTTCAAGGGGAATGTGAAAAACCGGCGGAATTCCGAATAACCCGTCACAAGTCATCACCCTACAGCCCTAAACCAACGGAGCCGTCGGCAAAGAAACAAGACTCGAAAATATCATCCGAAAATGGCCGTCCAAGGTAGAGATTGGCCCGAGAAGTTACACTGGCACTCGGGGCTACGTAACACGCCGAACGGCAACCGGGGAAACACCTTTGCCCTCACATACGGAATGGAAGCCGTACTCCCAATCGAGCCGGAAATACCTCGCTCCGTATACCGCCGGAAAGCCAAATCAACGAGGTCGAATGGCTCCAGAGTCGCCATGACGAATTGGCCCTACTAGACGAACGCCGACCGAAGGCCATGGAACACATCCGGCCTACCAAGGAAGAATGGCCAGAGCCTTCGACAAGAAAGTAAAGCATCGGGAGATCCGAGAAGGTGATCTCGTTCTAAAAGAAAAGCCCCTCCGTATCAACCCTCGGCAAATGGGAGCCCGTATGGGTCGGGCCATATGTAGTCCAAGATCTTCTCCTGAGGAGCCATGCAACTTGCAGACCTCGACGGAATCCCTGAGTAATACCCAACTGGTGACAAGCCGCGCAGTATACTACGCGTAAAAACAAACAAAAACAAAAAAAAAACAAAAAAAACAAACAAAAAAAAAAAGAGTGCTAAAAGAGTAATACCCAACTAGGTTAGAAACCCGAAAACGGCGGCCTAGGTAAAAACAGTGGTTGCACCAAAAAAAAAACAAAAAAAAAAAAAAAAAAAAAAAAAAAGAGTGCTAAAAGAGTAATACCCAACTAGGTTAGAAACCCGAAAAGGGCGGCCTAGGTAAAAAACAGTGGTTGCACCAAAAAAAAACAAACAAAAAAAACAAAAAGAGTTCACCAGTTGAACTACGAAGACCCGAGCTCCTCAAAATGAGGGGAACGTAGGCAGGAAACGGTTCGGTCTAAAGCACAAATAAAAGCCATACTTTGGCATCAATACAATTGATCGACCATGAAAGCGTCTCGAAAACTCTAAAGCAATTCAAATATTCATTACAAGTTAAAAGCTCTTTGATGAGTCTAAGCCCGATTCATTCCTACAACCGGCAACCCGCTAAAAGAAAACTAAGATACATAATCAAACTAATGTGTCCGTCATGGCAAGAAAGGGATACTGGAAACCTCGTAGTCACTCCAAGCCACTCGCACCGGTCTCTCCCTTCTTCTTCCCCTCCGAGTCTTTCTCTTCGAACCGGAAAATGCCTGCATTCCTCCTACCAAGCTCGTATAGGAACAAAGGTCTATCAAACCGGCCTCCGTCGTGGCCTTAGTAGCCCTAGCGTCATCCTCATCTCCCGTAACCTAGCCGGTAACATAGGAGCCCTCCTCTCCCGTCTCTTGACGTAAGCCTCATAATCGGCCGCGCGTCTCCGCTCCGTCATGAGGATTGGCCCTCGCCTCGGCCCTCCTCCTCTCGTAAACTGCCGGTCCTCCGCACCTACAATGGCCTCACGCCGTCTCAAAATAGCCACCCGAGTCTCTCCTGCATGCCCTCGTACCAATCCAGGTACCAAGTGGTCGTGAACACCGGTCTCTGACGCTCGAGAATGACCCGAGGAGGAAAGGCATCGTACCTCCATACTGGGAAAGAAATGGAAACACCGAGGGATCATCCATGGAAACAGGAGCCACCACCCCGGTGGCTATATCATCAAAACCCTCCAAAGGAACCTCGCTCCAAGCCAAACCGTCTCGTGACCGAGCCGGAATGTAGAAACCGGATCGAGAAAGCCCCGGAAGCATAACCACATGGGACCCGTCCCCGAAGCACTCGCGAGTCTCCACCCGCCACGAGGCACCAACCATCTCGATATCTTCGCCCGGCGACCCGCCATCCAACGTGCCCACGAGCCCCGATCATCAAAATCTACATCAACACCTCTCCCGGCAAAAGTCCAAGGCCCGATCATATCGAGGTTTCCCGAAGAACCCCAAACGCTCCATCGCCCACTGTGGTCAAGAGAAACGGGCTGCCCCCGTGCATGTACCGTCCGGTAGCTAACTGTCGAGAGCATGAAAAGTCTCCCCAAGAATCAAAGGAACGACATCTCTCGCCTGTGCGACAATGGAACGACAACATCCAACAGAGATCGATGGCAAATCCCGAAGGAATAGACCATGAACAAAGTGCCGAACATGCAAAGTGCAAAGGCATCCCAATAGGCGTCATCCACCAAGCCTAAGCCCCTAAATCTGTCGGGAAGACCGGAAATATCAAAATGGTCGGGACCGCGGATCATGCCTCGTGCTTCCTCCGGGGAAAGATGAAGAAGGTTGCACAACTTGTCAACAAAAGAAGCTCCTCCGACAAAGGAATTGCTATCTCCTCCACCTCCCA
>JAFEMH010002464.1:0-339687 GCA_022495995.1 Adenophora triphylla var. japonica
AGCTAAAATTCTTTACAACAAAGACTTGGGCATAACACAATACACATAGAAAGAAAGACTTAACTTTCTTTTTACACTATTCTCTGTCCCAACCCCACCCCACCCCACCCCACCCCACCCCCTACCCTAACCTTTATTGTTAAATGTTATGCTTGAATATTCTTTTTCTTCCTATGCTATTAATATACTACTTGTATCTTACTTTCTTCAATAAAAATACAACTTGTATATACTTCCTCCTCCGTCCGTCCCAAAAACATAGTCTCTTTTCATTTCATGATAAATAAAATTAAACTTTAACAATCTCAAAGTTAGTATCGTCGTAACCTACATTGAATAAACTTTAGTCAAGTTTACTGAAAATTGTCCTCGGCCTACTGGAGACAACTTCAATAGTGACGGTCGTGGTGGTCATAGCAATTTTTATCTTTGACTGATTTAGTGCAAATATTCTCCACTTAAAGACGAATGTAAATGATTCTGCAATTTTCATTTTGGTGATTCAATGATTCTTCTAATAATTCTAAGATAAGCAAAGATGCTGGAATAACAGTACAACAAACTTTCAAATAATGCAATACTCCCTCCTCCCATGATAATCTACAAAATTACCCCTTTTGAACGTCCCACAATAATCTACAATTTCCTAAAATGAAAATGGGACCCACTTCTCTCTACTCACAACCATTACCCACTTACTCCACTTTCTCTCTCCTACCCAACCATCTATATTCACAACACATCACTTTTTTCACTTTTCTCCTTAATTCCCGCACCCTCTCAAAAAGTGCGTATATTTCTGAAATAGAGGGAGTATATTAGAGTATTAGTTAGTTAGTTCCACATGGATGGAAGCAACGTATTGCATTTGTTAACAAATAATGCAACATACTTTTTTTAACTTGAGTGTCAAAAAAATTAACGTGAATCTAGCATGAGAGCTAGTGTGGCAATGCCACATCTAAAACCTAGTTAGTTTTTTGACATTGCAAGTTAAAAAAGAACTATGTTACATTATTTGATAACAAAAGTTTGTTGCCCATATGTTTCATTTACGAGAGTACGTTGCATTATATAAAAAAAAAAAATGCGAAAATACTTTGCACATGTAGTAGGTTGGTTGACCAGCAAAAGGCCGGAGAGCATCAAAACTGCTCGTTCTCGTGTAATCCAGTACATGCATCTTCAAGGTTAGAGCAGCACAGCTTCCTGGATATATAATGCTTGCCACACCCACTAGTAAAGACTCATTTAACAATATTACCCTTGAAAAAGTGTACCAAAATCACACACAAAAAAGAAACTGTCTGACTTTGGTACAGAAGAAAGGATTTTGCTTTAACTGAAGTTTATGTTACATGTTTCTAAGAAGCCATTACTGAAAAACTTGTAGACTCAAACTGTGATATGATACCTTCATGTTTTCTTTAGGAGCAAATTTCTGAACTCATCATTTGATCTTGGCTTCTCTTCCTCCCCGCCTTCAGTACTTGCTGACTTTGGTTTGTTTGTGTTGTTAAAACCTAGCGGCCTAACAGCCCTAGGCACGGCAAATGTGTTTTTGCCCTTCAGTTGAACATTTTCATCTCTCTGTGTCCGAGGTCCACCAGCCCCTGCCAAATGAGGAATATAAATTAAAATAAATCTCAGGCATGTAAATTACTAGCCCCTCCGTCACAAAAAAAAAAAAAAAAAAAGCGTCCCAAAAAAAATCAAATTTCCTCTTGATCAAGAGTAAATCTTAAATTTTTTGGACATTCATTTTGGGACGGATGGGGTAGTATTATGAGAGTGCCGGAGTTTTATAGCTGTCAACCAGTAGTATAGTTTTCTACACCGGTAGAATGCTCCACGAGAACATCAACATTGGTACACTGCTTAGCAAATGTGTTTTCAGTACAACAATAACTTCAGCTCTATGAACGAGGGAGTTATAACGATGTATGATATGCAATGTACTCCCTCTCTCCCAATGAATGTCCAAAAAAAATTCAAACTTGCTCTTGATCAAGAGCAAATTTAAAATTGTCTTAAGCATTCATTTTCGGACGGAGGGAGTATCATTATCCAGGTTTCAAAATCCTATGACTGGAAACATTAGCGAGCAGAGAGAGAATAGCCCTCACGCGACATGTACATGACCAATTTCATTAGTTTTTCTATTGTATGTTAGTGCCGCCGTAATTTGGCCTATATTCAAATTATCAACATGCAAGAGGACTTTTTTTTTAAGGAAATTACAGCTCATATATATATATATATATATATATATATATATACTTACACGTGTGTGTGTGTGTCCACTTACTTTGGTAAGTGTGGATCGTATCAACTCTTCAAAAACACATCTGATTATATGTTATTACAAATATTACTAAATATCATAAATTAACCTCCAGCAATTTGGTAAAAAGAACATTTACAAAATATGACATTGATACTACATTTATGAGTAACAAAATCCATACAAAACGTGTCATAACAATTGGTTCTTATTTGAAAACTGAGGGAGAATAATATATGTAAAACATGACAAGAAAGTATTAGACTTATTATCCTGCCCCCCTCATGTAAAGTGAGTTATAACCAGGAAAAGTTTCGTGTGTTTGATAATATGTTGTTCGTCTCACAAACCTTAAGCCAAACAGAAAAACTATGAATTTTAGCAAGAGTATTTTCTTTCTGTTGTTAAAAACTTGCAACTTAAGAGTTATAATTTTCGAAATACCATAACTAGTGAAATCATTACGACATGCTTTAAGCCGCACAACTTTTTTCTAAATTGATGGATTTTGACGACTTATAATTCTTGCAGAACGTGCATGATAAATCAATGAAATTCATTGTGGCAATAATCGACTAGGTATGTGCCTACAGGCAGTTGGGCAGACAAAATATACATACTCAAACACGCAAACATAGAGAGTCTGTCCATGCATACCTCGTTCATTTGAGTTACTTTTCCCTCTTCCTCTATTTCTTCCAGTTGGATCAGAACGTGCAATGCTTAATCTCCTCCCATGTAGCTCTTGTTTATTCTTCGCCACAGCTGCCTCAAGATGTGCATCATCAGAAAAATCCACATACGCAAGTCCCTACACAAGAAATAAGATTAAGATACCATCCAAATATTGTTGAAAAAAAAGTTCAAAAAGGCTGATAATGGGTAAGATGAACTTGATAGATCTGGTTATGAAGCAAATATGAAAGGCATGTTTCTTTACCCATTCAAGACATAGGGTTAGCAAGGCCAAAAAATGTACAGAATTGAATAATGAAATAAACTACTCTATTTGCCAATAACATTGACTTTTATAAAAGCAGCAAGAGGATGTTTTGTGAGTGTGGGTGTGGGTGTGGGTGTGGGTGTGTGCGTGAGAGAGAGAGAGAGAGAGAGAGAGAGAGAGAGAGAGAGAGAGAGAGAGAGAGAGAGACCCTAGGTTTATTTGTGAACTTGTCATTCAACATACGGATAGCAACAACTCCGCCTACATCACTGAAGAAACTGCGTAGATGATCTTCAGAGGTTGCCTGCAAACATCCTCATTAGACCATTAAGGTCAGATAATGCTGACTGATTACTGAGCATGATAGCACAAAAGGTGTAAAGGAAAAAAATGAAGCGAGAGGAGACAACTTGCCATGGGGTTAAGGTTTGATATAAAGACAGTGCACTGGTACTTGTATTGGATGAATTTTTCAGGCCTAGAGCCTTTCGTTCTTAAGTTATCTCCATGGTCAGGTTTCCCTTTCTGGGATTTGGTATTTCGCGTCTTATTTTCTTCAATCGAAGTTTTCACTTCAGCCTTATCCTTCTCATCTTTCTGCCGTTTTGCTGGATTGTTAAGGTCTGATACAGGTTTTCTCTTTTCCGGAACATTTTTCTTAACGGAATCCTCCCTTTTATCTGTTGAGGAAGCAATACTTTTGTTCTCTTCCTGTAACTTGAATAGCTGCAGCTCTTGAAGACGAGGAGTCACCTGAAATAATAGAAAGAAACAGAATACAAAAAAGGTGGCAACTATTTTCAGAAGCAATCTCCACGCTCAGAGTTCACGACCAACGTTAACTGAATATCAATCATCAATATATAGGACTTGATATTCTAAAAAGACATGGAAAAGAGGTTAATCTTGAATATTATTACCCTCATCCCAAATAAAATGCCCTATTTCGTTCGGATACGCTGATTAAGAAATATTTTTGTATCCAAATTTGTTCTTCTCATTAGAAAGGAGCAACTGCTTTCACTTTTTATAAGTCTACCCATTGTAGGATTCTAGTAATTATTAAGCACTTCCCGGCAACCAAATTAAAGAGAGAGAAAACATGGTAGAGAAAGAGAGAATTAATTACTGAAACACGCCCCGAGGAACATTCACCAAGGAGATGGTTGGTAGACATAAGTATGAAAAACACAGGTATAATTGGAAGGGAAGGATAAAAAGTGTCTTAGAAAGCATCCCAAAAAGGAAATGAGCATGTTTAATTTGGGACAGGGAGAGAAACACTTTTCAGAAGGTTGCTCTAGGTATAACCGGTTCTAATCAATATGGAAGACTAAACAAGTCATGAAAATGCAACATTCACTATTTCCGGTAATGCAACTACACAAAGGAGGCATTTTTCCAAAAGCCTTCCCATCCAGAAAATATCGTTAGATCTCTGTCCTGTTGTGGTCCCTTAGTTACTAAGTATGAACCATACATGATCATCCACCAAATGATTGTATTTGAACATTCTCTGACCATTATATGATAGCGGGAAAGATCTTAAAAAGCATTTAATTTGAGTAGGCTTTATCAAGTGCTACACCAATAGGAATAAGCAGTCATCAGAAACAGAGTCTCGTCAGTACAGAAAGTGAATGGTCGGGGAAGAAAAGTAAACAAAAGGTTGCGCAGGTTCTGGAACTCAGACTTCAAGAACTAGGCTTCAAGAAATAAGATATGTGTGGAGCTTAACTGCAGCACATATGAGACTACAGTCTCCATATTTTCAGTAAATGTTCAAAGTTTAGTTATCTACGAAATTTCTCAGTATAGATCATTCTGGTGGCCCAAACCAGCATTTGCTTACCCAGAGAAGAAGTAGGTTTGTGTTAAAATAATCAACTATTTAATGATTCTGTTAATTTGTCCGTTTGGCTCAAGCTTAGGTTATTTACACATATATTCATTTCCCTAATATCTTATGTGTCTCAAAAAACCTAACGGGTAATCAACAACAACAAGCACAACAAAGCTTAGTCCCAACATGATTTGGGGTCAGCTAAAATGGTTACAAAAAAACTTGGGTACGGCAAAAAAAAAAAAAAAACCCTCAAGTAGGATTACTGAACAAGAGAGCAACAGGTATGACTTGGGAGGTATAGAAAGAATCGATAAACCAAGCCCTTACAAATGATTATTAGTGTAGCATATTAGACTAATTAAAAGGCGATTACAATTCCTCAATTGGGGGAACAGCAAACACCTTTTAATGAGTACAAGAAACAGGTTTTCTGAATCAATGCTGGATGAATTATCAGTAATATATGGCACCAGTAGAAGTTTTACCCAAAACGCAAAACAAACGAGCAACTCTAAATAAAGACATTAATACAAGAGCTGTTCAGTGTATGTAACCATCCAAAATAAACCTCGAACAACTAGAACGATCAATGGGCTAGAACCTTAAATTGTCACGTAAATACCTCACTACTCCATTCTAAAAAATAATCAACATAGAATTTGAAGAGTTTGTGAGGCTAACAGTTTTAAGAAATGAAAATACATCTATATATACATGCACATGAATATGCTTATAAGTCTGCATAACAATGTCAAGTGGATTGCGAAGACCGGACATAACAAACAAGATATTTTACTAGTCCCTCCGCTTCATTATAATAGTCCACAATTCATTTTTTTTGATGTTCCATAAGATGAGTCCACTTTCAAATGTTAAGCTTCAAATATTTCTTTTTTCTCAAAAAATAAATAAATCATGTTCTAATATGATAAATTTATTGCACAAAGATGTAAAAAAAAAAGAGTACAAAATTAATAAGTCAAACTTTCAAAAGTGGCCTATTAAATGGAACGGAGGGAGTGAATTTGCATACAAGAAAAGTAACTAGCTACAGAGTACCTTTTGTAAAAAGCATGATCATAGTCTTCCAGCGTGCCGTGTTCCCTTTCAAATCGTATCCATGCGTTGCAAATGTCCTGAATGATTCAGTATTTCAGAAAGGAGTATATACCTAATTCCAATTTGCAAGTTGTAACGACTATGTAGATTTACATGTGCTAAATGAAAAAAAGAGATTTTCTTCTTTAGAAAGTAAAAAGATGTAAGATGACAGCCAAGAAACAAAATGAGAATGATAACGAGAAAAAAAGGCGACAATTACAGCTTACAGCATTGAACAACAGGAAGCATACCTCTGAGCCCGTTCCAGACAATCTTTTGCTGTAGCATCTCTTATAGAGGGATCTAGCTTCATTTATGTGCCCCATCTGAATCTCCATTGCTATATAGCCTTGCCAGACTTCCACCATAGATCCACTGTAAATCAATGCCTCGTCACATGGGTGAAAAATGACTTTCTTTTTTTGTGTGAATGGCAATAAAGGAGGGAGCATATTAACCTGTTTTTTAGCAGGCTCTCCCAAACTCCACGAGCTGCAGTCAAATCTTTTCCTAAACTTGACTCTAATTGAGCCCAGTAACTATGGATTTGCAACAAGCTGTACGTATTCTTCAACTGAGGTGATAAATAATCAGATGCTCGCTGGAATAGAAAAATATGTGGGGTCAAGTGTAGTACAAAAAATGTGTTTCTCACCATATTTAAGTGCAAAAAAATACTTTCATTTTGATAAATTGAAAATAAACAATTTTGAAAAAAAAAAGGATTTAAATTGCCCGTAGTATCTACAAAAAACAAGCTTTATTCTCAATTCAGAGTAAGTGGTGCTTTTTTGTCTGCCAAGTTTCTGTTTATTGTGAAACTCAAAATTGAAAATGGATGCCAGATCTTATCCAAGAATTATTAGTATTATGAGCGCAAGTAATTCTGTGTTCCATACACCCCCCTCAAATAACATGCACATAAATATATTCTTTCAATGGTTTCCATAATTCTATAGGATTATTAGATATCCAAACCTGAATCTAGCCAAAAATAGGATACCAGAATGTTTTATAATGAGTGAAAAAAAATAATATAAAAATCATAACCTCATCCAGAAGTAATACAAGAAACTAAGAAGACAGAATTGTGTACATGGTGAATTCGTGATACTTGAATATAAAAAGGTAAGAGTTCTGATCACTATATAGGACTTAAAGTTTGAGTACAAGAAAAACCTGAAAAGTGTCTCTTATCAACGCATAATCCAAGGCCTGGTCCAGTTCTTTAGCGATTCTTCGTCTTAGGCCATCAACTCTGGTGAGAAATATATCTACATACTGTAATAAGATACCATCTGTCATTACATCACCAATTCTCATCACTAGCTTCAGGTAAAGGAACTTAAGCTCATTATACAAAACAATTACAACACACAGATGTAGATACACGAAACCATTAATTCACATAATTTCACACCTTTGAAATAAAAATGCAACCATTCCTCCTCGTTTCCGAATCTATCGCAAATAAACCACCTTGATGTACCGCTTCCAAAACTAACTTCCAAATCCAACCACCCACACACCCAGATAATGCAGACCAAATAATCTTTTGATAAAAAATTGAAATGGTAGCACTCAAACAAACTGTCTTAAGTTCCTTAACTCATACTAAATACGATACTCCTCCTGTCTTACAAAATTAGGTCACAAATTGCAACTACAACTGAATACTTGAAACTAGCACGGTAATTTCGAATAAATAGATATAATATTTCAGTCTCAAAAACTGAAACAGATGCACAAGGAGTCCACCATTCTAAAAAGAAAAAGAAAATACATGGAACCTAAATTAAGCAATAACAGCAGTAATCGATCTTCAAATCCAGAAGCGAAATTCCTAGAAAGGCACCATTAGCAGAGGCCCAAAGAGAAGCTAAAATAACCAAATTTTACCACAAGATATCTCAAATGAGCTTATTCAATTAAATATCCATGTGTTACTCTCCTTTATTAATAAATTAAATAACCAACAACCGTAACCATGTCCAACAAGATTGAAGCTAAATTTTGACGGTACTCAAATGAGCTTATTTGATTATATGAGCCTCCACCCTCTTATTTTGATCCCCCTAAAGGCTGTAGCTGTGTATTTAATATTTGAATTGGATATTATCGCATTTCCTAACTGCACACTATTTGAGTTTTCAGTCGCACTCCCTCCTTTCCCTTTCTCCTTCGCTCCCTCCATCTAACTCTCACTCTCCCTCTAGAATGTCGGCCACTAATATCACAATCCTCACCTCAACTAGCATTATCCTTCTTCAAAATGGCTAGCTAAAGCAGATTGGTTGATGTAAAACGCAGCGGAAAAGATAAACAAGAATGGCCTAAACCAATTCTTCTGCAAGAAATCGCAATTCCTTAAAACAATAACCTCCTAAAAGATTATTCTGCAAGCCAAATTAATGACTTAGATAAACACACAAGGTGTAGGATTTTGCAAGCTAGCAAAGAAATTAATTGATTAAAAGGTCTATTACCAAAATCCCTAGTAATCTATTTATACTCGCAAATCCTAATAAATAAAGGAAAATAAATAAAGAAAACCTAATAAATAAAGGAAAAGATAAAACTCTAATGACTTATTTAAAATCCTATAGACTAAAATACCCCTCGTCTCACAATACTAAAAGAAATAATAACGATAGTAATTATAATTCGATCCGAATACAAAACCAAATAACTAATATTGATGTAATATGGTTCGGATCCGGTGTCTTGCACGTCGTGCTAAATGACATGCACGGCCGTGCAACTCGAGTTTGGCCAAATATGTTCATTCTCGCATGTTGTGGTCCTGGTCCTTGTCGTGCAACATCATACTCCCCTTCTTCAAAAGAACTCGTCCTCGAGTTCTCACCCGAGGTCTGAAAAGTTTCGTCCCACCTAAAAAGATACTTTGAATAAATCAAAGTTTTTCGCGCAATTTGTCTTAGGATAATATTTTTACCGTCCCACTTGAAAATATATTTGGAGCAAATTCTTCTTTTTAGCACTTTGGTGTAGAATAATTTTTCCCAAAAAAAGAATTATCCCTTCTTGCTTTGTTGGAATCGAATATGGAACATCTTCGGCAACGTAGTCAAGAAATTCTCCATATACTAGATTTGATTTTTCTACAGCCATCTTGTATAGATCCGTTCCATCTTCACCATCCTTCTTTACTTCAACAACACTCAATTCTTTCTCTATTACACAAATAACCTTCTCCTCCAAAGCCAGATTTTTATTATTTGGTTCTAAAATTATTTCTTTTGGAGCAGTATCTCCACCTATAGAAAGAAAATTTTTACTAACTTCCTCTCTTTGAAACCATTATTCAGACTTTCTAGATTCTGATTAACGGATCCGACTGCAAAACAATCTTCTCCGTTGGAATCTGAATCCCTTCCTTCGGCTGGCGGATTACGGTGAAGTGAGTTTTTGATGTAACGCCCACATGTCCTACAGTTCTCTGCAAGCCTCTTCCGTTACGAACATCCCCGCCAATCGGGTCTTCGTGGTGGCGATTGTCCCCACGAGCGCCTCGATTTCTTGGTTGTTCACGGCCGCGACCAACGTTAAGCCCCAAGATCTCTGCGTGAAGGTTAGCCGCCTCCGTAGATTCTCGTATTCGATCCTCGCGCATTCTTTGTTAAAATGGCGTTTCAATCCTCGCGCATCGCCACTATAAAAGCATCAAGAAGGGTCTTCATGCTAAGTTCTCCATTGTTGGGATCGTCCTTTTCTGATACCAATTGATGTAAATACGCAGCGGAATAGATAAACAAGAATGGCCTAAACCAATTCTTCTGCAAGGAATCGCAATTCCCTAAAACAATAACCTCCTAAAAGATTATTCTGCAAGCCAAATTAATGACTTAGATAAACACACAAGGTGTAGGGTTTTGCAAACTAGCAAAGAAATTAATTGATAAAAGGTATCTATTACCAAAATCCCTAGTAATCTATTTGTACTCGCAAATCCTAATAAATAAAGGAAAAGAAATAAAGAAAACCTAATAAATAAAGGAAAAGATAAAACTCTAATGACTTATTTAAAATCCTATAGACTAAAATACCCCTCGTCTCACAATACTAAAAGAAATAATAACGATAGTAATTATAATTCGATCCGAATACAAAACCAAATAACTAATATTGATGTAATATGGTCCGGATCCGGTGTCTTGCACGTCGTGCTAAATGACATGCACGGCCGTGCAACTCGAGTTTGGCCAAATATGTTCATTCTCGCATGTTGTGGTCCTGGTCCTTGTCGTGCAACATCATACTCCCCTTCTTCAAAAGAACTCGTCCTCGAGTTCTCACCCGAGGTCTGAAAAGTTTCGTTCCACCTAAAAAAATACTTTGAATAAATCAAAGTTTTTTGCGCAATTTGACGTAGGATAATTTCTTCACCGTCTCACTTGAAAATATATTTGGAGTTAATTCTTCTTTTTAGCACTTTGGTGTAGAATAATTTTTCCCGAATAAAGAATTATCCCTTCTTGTGCTGTTGAAATGGAATATGGAACATCTTCGGCAACGTAGTCAAGAAATTATACATATACTATATTTGATATTTTCATAACCATCTTGTATAGATCCGTTCCATCTTCACCATCCTTCTTTACTTCAACAACACTCAATTCTTTCTCTATTACACAAATAACCTTCTCCTCCAAAGCCAGATTTTTATTATTTGGTTCTAAAATTATTTCTTTTGGAGCAGTATCTCCACCTATAGAAAGAAAATTTTTACTAACTTCCTCTCTTTTGAACTGTTATTCAGACTTTCTAGATTCTGATTAACGGATCCGACTGCAAAACAATCTTCTCCGTTGGAATCTGAATCCCTTCCTTCGGCTGGCGGATTACGGTGAAGTGAGTTTTTGATGTAACGCCCACATGTCCTACAGTTCTCTGCAAGCCTCTTCCGTTACGAACATCCCCGCCAATCGGGTCTTCGTGGTGGCGATTGTCCCCACGAGCGCCTCGATTTCTTGGTTGTTCACAACCATGACCAACGTTCAAAGCCCCCAAGATCTCTGCGTGAAGGTTAGCCGCCTCCGTAGATTCTCGTATTCGATCCTCGCGCATTGCTGTTAAAATGGCGTTTCAATCCTCGCGCATCGCCTCTATAAAAGCATCAAGAAGGGTCTTCTAAGTTCTCCATTGTTGGGATCGTCCTTTTCTGATACCAATTGATGTAAATATGCAGCGGAATAGATAAACAAGAATGGCCTAAACCAATTCTTCTGCAAGGAATCGCAATTCCCTAAAACAATAACCTCCTAAAAGATTATTCTGCAAGCCAAATTAATGACTTAGATAAACACACAAGGTGTAGGGTTTTGCAAACTAGCAAAGAAATTAATTGATAAAAGGTATCTATTACCAAAATCCCTAGTAATCTATTTGTACTCGCAAATCCTAATAAATAAAGGAAAAGAAATAAAGAAAACCTAATAGATAAAGGAAAAGATAAAACCCTAATGACTTATTTAAAACCCTATAGACTAAAATACCCTTCGTCTCATAATACTAAAAGAAATAATAACGATAGTAATTATAATTCGATCCGAATACAAAACCAAATAACTAATATTGCTGTAATATGGTCCGGATCTGGTGTCTTGCACGGCCGTGATGCACGGCCGAGCAACTCGAGTTTGGCCAAATATGTTAATTCTCGCATGTTGTGGTCCTGATCCTTGTCGTGCTACATCATTGGTAGTATAACAGTATATAATAAACAATATAGGAAGAATGTAACTAACAGCAGAATGATTGTTCATACCTCATCAAAGGTTGAAAATGTGCACAGCAAAGACTTCTCAAAAACCTGATATAAATGGAAAAAGAATGTAACAAAAATCACCCAACGGTAATGAATGAACATGAGTAAAAGATTGAGAAGGTGTAAGTTAGTAACTGAAAGAGAGAAACATATCATATACATTTGGCATCAGAAGCTTACATCAAATATCTCTTTCTCAGAAGCATGACAACGTTCAAGGTAGAGCAAGTATCGAACCCATAGTTCTCCCACCCAAGGACAGTTTCTTGTAGCTCGGTTATAAATATGCTTCAAAGTCCTGTCCGCCTGGTATCCAAAAGATACATGATCACTTAAAATTTAACTAGTACAGTTAAAGCAAAAAGGAAAAGGAAGTGGACAGAAACCTTTAAGGTTTTGTTAAGGTAGTTGGTATAATCAAGCCAGAGATCACTAGATATAGGAAACTCAGTCACTGCACGTTCATACAAACTTCGAACCCGGCTTGGATCTCCGGAAGATTGTTCGAATTTCAAATAGACCTGCAATAAAAGGACCACAATTGATTTTGCCAAAATTAAGGTTGATAGTCTTAATGAGACATCAACGAAAGCAGTAAATTATGATAAATACAAAGACAAGTCTCACAGATCATAACAACAGATAAAAGGTTCAGATGGAAACAGATTCCACAGAGAATAATTGTTGCTTCCATACAGGCAATTACCAAAGTTGTTTTTGTTATATCCTGTTTGATTAATTAGTTTTTCCTCTTTCAGTGCAAAATCTTAAGCATCTTAAAAGCTTGAAGTGTTGGATAGAGCACAGGGGAATGTACAACATGTCCACTAGAATGAAGCACCAACGGAGTAGCTGGGAAAACTTCATCTCTAAATTGCCCATTAGAAAAAAACAATACTATTTTATAAGCACCAACTTAATTTGAGTAGCATTTTCTATCTTGCTCATGTTATTAGGACTATATAATCTTGACACTGTGACACGTGGCCAAATATTTGCTGGACGCAGCTAATTCTTTATGAAAAAGAATTTTTTTATTAAATTTCACACAGATGAATGGATATTGCACAATCCTGTTTTACTTGGGGAGTGCCCGATACACTTGGGGCTTGTTAACGAGTTAAATTTTTTTAAAAAAATGAGATCTTACTTGCTCTTTATGACCCCACAATTATATAATCATCTATTTTACTCATCCAACAACCAAAAAGGAAAGAAGATTGAAATGCTTAAGTGGGCAGTCCTCCAATTGAAGCAACTATATCATTCAAGTGCCAATTTCCTAGCTAGTGTGTAAAATATTTTAGCACTTGCTGCTTCAATTAGTGCTTATATTAAGTAAAGAACAAGTGGATCAATTACCATAACAAAGCTCTCTTCCTTTGTTTCTTTTTCTCGGGTCCAACTAGTATGAAATAACACAGTTTTGACGCTCAGCGCCAAAACGTGATTGTGGTTACAAGTTTAGACACTAGGGCAGGCCTGCAGCAGCATAAGGCATAAGATAAAGTGACACTTGAAGCATCTTAACCCAAGATAATTGCTAGTCTACCTTCACCACCCACCGCTAATCATGATAAATGCACACAACAATAAAATATATGAATATCCAATCACGAGAGCCTACAATTAATCACTTGTTGGGGTTGAAGACCTAAACAGAGGAGGACTCGAGGAAGAAGCAGAAAAAGGACATAATTCCTGTTTTGTGTGCATCCTTCTAGAGTTGAGTTCAGTTTTTTTTCCTTGTTTAAATAGAATTAGGGTTTCTTTATACACATATATAAACCAAAGACGGGTGTAGCTTTGTGTGCTAGTGTGCGAGCCTGTGAGAGAGCCCGCAAGTGCCTGAGGGCACTCAGCATGTTTATTTTCTCCCCATGTAATGCTAGGGTGCCCCAAATTCCCAACATCACTAACCAAGTATGGAAATTTGAATGTATGTTTCAGTATTAACAATAATTATAGTCCAATCCTTCTAACCGTGCTTGATTTTCTTAGTGTTTAATGCCCTTGCCAAGCATCACATTGGATAGCAGGGCATTTTCTATTCAATATTACGCATTTGTATATAACACTGTTTTACCTGTAATACCATCATATTTCCAACTGCAAATTCTTTTTCATCTTAAAGAAAATCCTTTAACATGGATCAAGTCACAAACCATGAATTTTTGAAGCCGCTCTGTATCAGGCAAATCCCGGCTGGATATTTGCTTTTCCAGATCAGCACGAGCACTTAACATCTCCAAGGCCTTAGGGTAAGCGGAGGCTACATGAGAAGGAACCCCATCCAAGTCGCTACTGTTGACATCAAGATTACATCCATGCTCAGCCTCCCAAGCTTTGTAAACTTGAAGAGTTGACCTGAGGTCTTGATGGGGGACAGATAACTGACGGTGGAATATATTTCGAATTCGTTGGAGCTGCTTTTCTCTTGCCTGTGAAACCAGTAGATGCACAACGTGAGACTAAAAGAAGAAATAAGCATATATCCATCAAAAGTAAAGACATTAGACTTCAGTAGTTTCATAGATATGCAAAACATAATATCTGATTCATGGGAACACTCATCAAATTGCTTATGCCAAGCCCCATAGTGAAAATTGACAAAGCACCTTCTGCGTCAACTTTCAAGGGAAGCCCACGTAAGATGTCCAAAAATTAAAACCACATTTGACCTCCAGCGAGTTAAAAGCAAGGTTATGATGATTAAATTTTCTAAAGTCTCACTCAGTCAGAAATAATTGAAGGACACAAACAATGGACATCTCCTTGCACCAGCTTCCCATTTCCACAAATCTTCCAGTTTTGGATGAGATGATCTTCTGTTGTCAAGGCTCAAACTCAGAAATCATTTTTAGAGACAACAAAGAATCCACAAGTGCATAGTCAACAAAATGATGGTAAAGGACTTGCTCATCTATAAGCACATACAAAAAGCATCCCGGCTTTAGGCCCTAAAGGACTTTAACTGTCTGTAGTCATACATATTCAGCTTTATTGATGGATAAGAGGCCAGTAAAAGCTCTAAATGGAACCTTGGACTTCTTGAAAGACTAAGACAAAGGAAACTGAGAATCACACATAATTAGAGACTTTCTTTGCTTCCTACTGACTGTTGTGAGCATTAATACTTTCTTAAGATGTTCTCTATTTTCTTCCAAGTGTAGATATCCTCCCCCATCATGGTGTCATTATATAAGACTATTTGAGCTACTTTTTCACCTTGGAGCATGGTCCCATTATCTTGTTTTCTTCTTCTTGACCCAACCTTTAGTCTTTTTCCCATTTACTGCTCGTATAATAGTGTCACATGTTCTACATCAGATGAATTCTTGAAACTTGCTTTCTTTTATCATTGTATTTGTTATTAGTTTCTTTTAGCCATCAAGAAGGGGGTTAATAAGGTTTGGCATCAAAGAGAGGGATAGCTCTTTTCTATAACAAATACCTTCTCTTAAGTTTTTACCTCACGGACCTATGCCAAAAGATTAAAAGCTGCCAATGCCTGTATGAAGCTAGGCCAGTCAATGGATCAGATTTTGATCCGATTTTGAGGTAAATCTCCGATATGGATTAGTATAATTGATTTAAGCAGGATTGAATCCAATAATCTATTTACTTAGTGGATTGGATATGGATTTACCTTTTCGAGTCTAGTTTGTTAAGGACCCGGTCTGGTTCAAAAATAATAGATTTATTGTTACAATCTGATAGTTTATACAAGTTTAATTTTTTTTAGAATATTTATAAATACATTTTTGGACCGGATCCTTAATCACTTCCAATATACTCATTCTATACCAAAATAAGGGTTCCCAGATCCATTTTGGGACTCCCAAAGTAAGTGTTTGCCTTCCTTCACAAGAAACCCTTTTCTAAGCCAATTGTCTATTGCACCTCTCTTAGTTGTGAGATAGAAGAAGTAACGGAATATGACATAACTAGAGGACAAATGAGGCCATTGAATAAAAAGTACATAATTATAGCCTGTGAAAAGTCAATAGGAGAGATACTTAATTTGGGAAGGAGGAAGTAGCATTTGAGTTATATCCCATCACAATTTAGTCCAAAAGAGAAGCACCTCAGCAGCTTAGATTACAATCAATACTCAAATGCATGGTTGATCATCATACACATTATCATAAAGAGCCAAAGAAACAAGTGCAGTTCAAGGTAAGCACAGAAACTGGGAACTAATGATTGAGAGGACGGCAAGGAATCCCAAACACACACTTCAACCCAAAATGGTAATGTTGCACGAAACTGTGGCTGAGTGTGTTCATTCAAAGTCATTACATTAAATGTAACACAACTTCCAATCCAACTTTCTTATAATCATAAAAAAGAATGCCTTATGCAAAAATGAGCACTAGCATAACCAAAAATATCAGTAATCTTATAAGACTATACAAAAGATGGTCAGAACTTCTCCAAATCTGGTTTAACACAACAATACCTTATCTTATTTGCATTAAAAGCAAGTATGCAGCCGCAAGTTCAAGGAAATAAAAAATATAGGTCATCAACTCTTGATAAAAAGATGAGGGAAGGCACATACGTATATGTGTGTGTGTGTGTGTGTGTGTGTGTGTATATATATATATATATATATATATATATATATATATAGAGAGAGAGAGAGAGAGGGGTGCTTGAGTAGAAAAATGCATAAAATGGAATTGAGGAATCCACTCCTTTCTGGGCTTGTACTTTATATGAATATCAATATAATCAACTGCACCAACCCACTATGGTGCACACTAGACCATAGTAACGTTTCCATCATATCAAAACGCACACAAAAAGAATATAAAAGTGAAAGGAAAACATAATTAAAACATTAAATATGTAAGTAAATTATCAGGTCTTACCTCGGAGTCAGTCTCAACAATAGAATTAAAGATTGCTTCTTCATATTTTCTGTATGCTTCCCATATATTACTACCTTCAGCAACATGCAAACCAGCAGCAATTAGAGCACGCTCAAATAGCTCCCGTGCCTTCGAAGAGCCAGCAGGAGAATATTCATGGACGGATGGATCATATTCTCTAACGAAGTTCACATAATCACACCATAAAGGGACAGACTGCATAAGAGAAACTGTTTTATTTTTTATTCAAAAATTAAAAATATGGTACAAGTGAATGTATACTCTTCATAGCTTATAAATAATGATCTGGTCATAAAATAGGAAGCATACTACCAAAACAGAGTGCAAATATGGACAGAAAGTAGCATTGATTCGCTTATTTAATTGAGCCTCTTCGCTTATTTATTTGGTTGTGAATTATTTAAATGCTTTTTAATTTCCTAAGTAACATACGAGTAAACCAAAAATTTAGCTTCTTCACAAGATATGGTCAGGGATATATTTCAATGTGTATACACAGCTCACTCTGAACATACAGTCCAATCAGTTCAGCTACTTTCCATAGTACCTACACCTTTCTAGTTTCTACTAAATCCTGCTAATGCTCTAAAAAAAAAAAAAAATCATGTGTGCCCTCCTCAACCATCAAAAATCTTCAATTCCATACGAGAAAGAAAAGAAACTAATACTGAAGGCAAAGTGAGAATCTAGTTGTTAAAGCATAAGCTCTGAAATGCTTTGTGTTCTGCACTCCCTTGACAAAAGCATTTTAACATCTTCTATAAGTTACCCCCTCCCCCTCCCCTAAACACAAAATACTAATAATGACAATAAATTTAATAAAATAAGTACATATTGATGAATCGATGTATTTATGGAGAGGATTACTCGTGATCTAATCATAGTTATTAAAGGCCCAAGGCGCACCAAGGCGCAAAAGGTGTGCCCGGAGCCTAGGCGCAAGGCGCAAGGCGGGCGCGCGCCCGAGTGACGACGCAAAAATGCCTTAAAATACTAAAAATATAGTATACATACAACATCAACAAGATGAGCAATAAATCAAATGCAAGTAGTAAATCAAACGTACGTTATAAGTCATAAAAGAAACAAGCACAAACATATGTTATATGTCATAAATGTATGTATACTATACTAAAAATATAGTATACATACAACATCAAGTGATCAGGGAGATCGTCGGAGTTCTTCCCAGGTCGCCGGAGGTCGTCGCGGTTAGTTTGAAGGAGTTCCTAGTGATCGCTACTCTTTTACAGAGTTATGACACGTGTACGTGAGAGAGTCGTGGCAGAGAAGAGAATTAGTCGTGTATTAGGTTTAATTACGATTTAATTGTTGGTCAATTATTGTGCCCGGAGCCTAGGCGCACACCATCAAGGCTCGCGCTTCAGCCTTAGGCGCGCCTAATCCCTCGCCTATGAAACAGCGCCTCGCCTAGCACAATCCAGGCTCCAAAGCTGAGCCTCTCTGCGCCCGGAGCCTAGGCGCGCGCCTAGGCGCGCTTTTAATAACTATGGATCTAATAAAATACGTCAATGGAATCATCTTTCATGTCATACTGCAATATGTCCCTTCTTTTTTACTTTCCTTCAATACAACTTATAATTCTTCTTATAAGATTAGTCTTTAATGTTTCCACTATTGTAAACTCATTATATTGCTTCCAATTGCCCTGATTTTTCAGCTTTACATCTCATACAGCTCCAGTTCATGCCAAGGAGAGATAAAAATTAGGGGAACTTCTATATTTGATTAGTCACTACGCAATCTTTTGATCAACTCCATGTGGATGATGGGGTTCTATTTTTTTATTTGATTGACTCTTTTAATTTTTTTCCATTTTTCACTTTATATATCTTTTTTTTTTCTTTTTCCAAAATTTTCATCTCACCTATTTCTTCTTTTAATTATTTTTTTCAATTGACGATCCATGTTAGCCAACCCCAAGTCATTTTGGGACTAAGGCTTTGTTGTTGTTGTTATGGGAGCGTAATGAGAAGGAATCACTGTCGCCATCCTTATTATTACCATCGGAAAGGTCATAAGCAATATATAAGGAGCATGAGAAAAACAAAACAAAATTAGTTTTAAAATTTATACTATTTAATCTTAATACTGACAACATTTGAGTTCTCCTTCCAAACTACTAAATGCTTAACAAAGTCCAAACACAGAGTTTAGATCATAAAGAAGGAAATGTATATAGGCACTGAAAGCAGAACTAACCAGATAATCAGAGACGCCACGTTCATATAACTTTTCGATGGCAAGAACTGAATCACCGCTGCAATAAGTTACCGTGATGTAAGTTGTGAGTGACTCTATAAAAGAAAGCATACTTTCATTTGCATCCAACAACCACTGCACAGCACCTTCTATTCCAGTCAAATAACAAGCCAAATAACAAAAACCAGAAATAATACTACTGTTGCTCAGCTCAAGAACTCCTCATTAACAAGTCAAGTGTTCACGAAGACTTTATATACCCTTCAAAGTAACCATTACACATGATAGTTCATCCGAACGTACCATTAACTATATAACGGGTAAACTCGCAATGTCAGGCAGTAAGAAGAATATTTTATCGAGCATGGACACTATAACAAATTAGCTGAAAATGAATAATCAGAGGAAAATTACCTCGAACCAAGAGAGACCTCATCTTTAGCCCATTCCTGCCACATAACAGGAGTTAACGGAAACAACTCACTCATTGCCTCTCTGGCTTGACGCAACTTATCAATGTCCCCTTGCTTCCTCAACACCTTAATATACTGCAACATAACAAATACATACACACACTCAATTCCATACATGAATCAACGGATGAATGAATAAATTGAACTCCGTAACTCAATACAGATAGAGTAGAGAGAAGAAGTTAGGAGTGTACTTTAACATGGGCGTCGTAATTGGCGGGGTTGGTGGAGAGCTCAGACTCTAGGTTTTGTAGCTCAAACTTGTCCTGAGCTTCGTCGTCGTCGGAATCGGAATCCGAGCCGGAGTCGGAATCGAACGCTGGAAAGGGGTTTAGTTGGTTACTAGGGTTTTGAGTGTCGAGGTTCTGGTGAGGTTCCGTAACGTCCATTGGGTCGGCGGAAGACGGCGGCGATGTATCCGGCGATTCTACCATTTCCTTGTGATTACTATTCCTTGTGATGGTTGAGAGAGCCCTGAAATTTTTCTTGCCTAAGCTACGCCTACGCGGACAGTAAATCTTCCCTCTATATCAGGCCGTTCCTAGCGTCATGTAAGCTCGGGTAAAACTAAATACTCCCTCCGTCCCGCCCGAAAGGGCAATATTGCCTCATAGCACGGAAATTAAGAAATGAATAAGAAAAGTAATTTAAGAAAGAGAAAAAGGTTAAATGTTGAGAGTATGAAAAATTAAATAGGAGAAAAAATGAGTGGGAGGAATAGTTAGGAGAGAGAATGTTGTGAGTGTAAAAGTAAAGTAGGAGAGGGAATGAGTGGGATAGGAAGAGTATAAAAATAATAAAAACTTTCCTTTTTGGGGTTGTGCCCTTTTAAATGGGACGTCCAAAAAGGAAATTTGTGCCCTTTCAAGCGGGACGGAGGGAGTAATGGCCTAAGACCATGTTTAATGGTGAACGAAAATTCGTTCACCACGTGAACGAAACTGGCCTGTGAACGAAATTTCGCTCACGCCAGCTTACATTCTGTAGTGGTGAACGAATTTTTCGTTCACAGAAATATTTTTTAATAGAAATTTGATATTATAAAATTAATAATATACATTAATAAATATTATTTTTTATTAACATCATTAACAATAAATATAATTTTGAAAATCTTGTTTTTTTTTTGCTAATAAATATTATTATTTTTATTAACATCATTAACATTAATAAATATTATTTTTTATTAACATCATCCCGTAATTACTCGTAATCAAAAAAAAAAGAAAATCTTGATTTTTTTTTCTAATTATAGAGAAAGGAAATATGGAAGAAGAGATGTACATAATCTAGCTATCTTGAGCTCTATTTATAGGGGAAAAAATAAACGTTTTTGAAATTTTGATCTAAACGACGTCGTTTGACGCAAGAGAAAATTAAAATATATAAAAAAATAAAATTTTATCAAATATATACAATAATTTTTTTTATCATTTTTAAATAGTAAAATATTAAAATTATGTCAAATATTATAAAATTAGACTCTATTTATAGAGAAAAAGAATTTATAAACATTTTTAATATTTTTATTTCAATAATATAATTTCAAAAATGTCAAAATTATAAAATACACATATAGCCATTATAGCCATGAACGAAATTTTCGCTCACGAATTCGTTCATGAAATGAACGAAACTCATGAACGAAATTTCGTTCATGGCCATGAACGAAATTTCGTTCACCACTAATTGCCATGAACGAAATTTCGTTCACGGAATTGCTCTTGGTGAACGAAATTTCGTTCACCATTAAACATGCTCTAATAACTTTATATATCTATACACATACTCTCTCCGTCCATTTACATGCTTCACACAGTTACTGTTTACACGGTTATTAAGGAGGAAGTATTATATTGAAAGTATTGTGAGTGTCAAAGTAAAATAGGAGAGAATGAATGGAGGAAATAGTAAATTATAACAGTGTTGTGAGTATTAAAATAATATAGGAGAGAGAATGAGTGGGGTAGAGTTAATATTTTAATGATATAAAGTTTCCTTTTTAGATAAAAAATAAAGTGCGAAGTATGTATTTGGACGCCCAAAATAGAAAGTGTGAAGTAAGTAAATGGACGGAGGGAGTATATCTATACTTAATTAAAAATGATATTATCTAGTATAGTATAAATGGCAACCCCTCCGTGAACAGTACAATGAACAGTTTCATAATCCAAATTTCCCATTTTGCCCTCACTAAGTTGTCTCTTTTCCATTTTGCCCTTAAAAAAATTAATTTTTTTTAAATTAAAAAAAAAAAACATGTGTCCTTGGACACGGGCTTTTACTAGTAGTATAATATGTTAATGTATATATATTCATTAGTTATTCAAATTTTTATAACTTTATTCTATTTTATTATTTGTTTTATTTTTTCTCACTTTAATTAATGAGAAAAAAAATAAACTACATTTACAAACCGAGAATATGTGTGTAAATTAAATATGAAAGTATTTATAATTGATATGGTAATATTATAGATTAAAAAAATTACAATGGAATTTTAGAAAAAATACTTTTTGTCTTTAAATTTGAAAGATATTTATCGATTACGCAAAACGAAATTAAAAAAGAAGTACTATAACCATATGAAAACAATAAATATGAAAAAGAGATTATGTATGACAAATTTATTTATTTTATTTGATCCAGTGAAAGAAAAATCGAGAGAGATGTTATGTGAAACTAAAATTTAAACTTTTAATTAATAAATTTATAGATAAATATAAATGCATTGGATTGTAGATAACAACAAATGCAATGATATAAGACCATAATCAATAATCTATAAATAGAAAAAAAATTATGATTTTCTTTGATTTGAATATTTGATTTGAATATATGAGTTATATATAAATAAAATTATGAGTCAAATTGAACCTTATAAGCATACTCTCCGTCCCATAATAAATTTTACTTCTTTCTCTTTTGGATTTCTCATAACAAATGTTATAATTTAAAATGAAAAATTGATAGTAATTATTTATTCAATAAGACTTATTTCTCATAATAAATTTTACTTCTTTGATTTGAATATATGAGTTATATATAAATAAAAGTATGTTACGAGACATGGGGAGTAAATATTATACATATACAATAACACGAAAACTTAAAATTTGATCTTATAGTTTAGCGATAAATTACAAATAAAAATAAATTTATAAAACTTGTAAAGATAACTTATAATTAGGGGCTCAATTATTTGAGCTCAAACTTATATCCTATTTAGCTGTTTAACTATTGCACACTTACAATCAAATCAACATACTTATCATCAAATCAACACATTACTTATTAAATTATTTTGCACTAATATTTCATATTAGTAAAAATGCAAGCGTTATACACTATACTGGACATAAAATATGTGCCCCTAGCTGGCATGTGCCCTGGCGATCGCCCACCCATTGGCCGACCCTGATATAGACTACTCCTTCGAACCAAATTGACTACGGTAAAATTACAAAATAGGGGCCAGCGGTATTATTTTGGGGTTCGACGTCCAAATTTTAGCCAAATAGGGTCTCTGGTACCAACATTTGATTAATTTAGGGCCTTTTGATGTAATTCGTTATAAATTTTAGTTAAGTCGCATATATCTTGCACGTGATGAACGGATTGGATTAGTCTGAAATGGGAATTAGTTCTGGAGGGGTTAATGTAAATACTTAAACTTAAAATTGAAATTTATAAAAAATTTAAAAATTCAAAACTCATAATTTAAAAAAAATAAGTAATTAAAATTTTAACTTGTTTATTTTAGTTATTTTCTAAAGCCAAAAACTTATAAAAAACGCGTTTTTTTGTAAGCTTACAAAAAAAAACGTGTTTTTAAACCGTATCTCTCTCACAGACGCAAAGCAAATAGCGTTCTCTCACTACATTCTCTCTCTATGCGCAAACCAGAGAGAGCCTCTCCGCAATCGTCTTCTTCCCCAAGCTCTCCCTCGCCGGCGACCTTCCTCAACCAATCCTCACCCTCTAAACCCTCTCCGGCCAAGCCCAAACACCAATCCTCCCTTTTCGGCCAAGCACAAACACCAATCCTCACCATTACAATCGCCCTAAACCATCTTCCACACCGGTCCTCTCCGCTCCAACCCATTCGCCGGAAACCAACCCCCTCAATCTCCATCGCCACCGTTCTCCCCCAGCAACGCCAAATACAAGGTCATCTGAATCGAAGTAGACAAATTACGATCTGGGTGGAGACGAATCAATCAATTATGTACATTGCAGAGGCTATGCCCAGCAAAATTCACATGCCCTTTATCTTCATTAAGCGAATGAATTGGAGGAATTGGGCTTTGCTCCTTCAATTTGACCAAAAAAATAGGACGGACCTTGACCTTGGTGGGGGATTTGATGTGCCGGTTATAGTGTAAACTAATGCCAGTGTTTGTTTTTTTGAGTGCCAGTTCATGTATTAGGAGTGTCAGTGCAAAGGGGTTCTTAGGGAGATTTGATGTGCCGGTTCTAGTGTATACTAATGCCGGTTTTGTTTTTTTGAGTGCCAGTTAGTGTATAATAGAGTGCCAGTAAGTGTGTAACTGAGTGTCAATGTATTTTTTGAATGCCAGTTCTTGTAATTTTGAATGTCAGTCCATGTTTTTTTGAATGCCAGTTCTTGTAATTTTGAATGTCAGTCAATGTATTTTTTGAATGCCAGTTCTTGTAATTTTGAATGCCAGTTTTTGACCTTAGGTTCGATTTTTCTTTTAGGCCGGTGGAAACCGCTTGCCCTATAGGACCCTCGCCTGGGACTGTCCACCCTGGGATGTCGAAATACAGGTGCAAAACGAGGGGCTTATCTTGCGCGAGGCGGTCTCCATTTGACCCAGGATCTAGCATAGTTGCGAAAAGAAGAGCAATCTTTTCCAACCTACCTAGGATTACGAGAAAACATGTTTTAAGTAAATTAAAACAACAAAAAAATCATAAATAAAAGAAACGGAAACCGCATGCCACGTGAGCTTTCCCCTTTTATCCCGTGAGGCCATTCCTCGTGTCTAAACCTTGCCCGTCACCCTCCAAATAACCGAGAGTGGTTGAGAATACCTGGAAGCCGCCTTTCGCATCGACGTCACAAGGTCCGATAGCCCTTCCAGTTCAACGGTCTGCACCGTCCGCTACTCTCCCATGACGGGATCAACAGATAACAGTGAGGGAAACGAAACCCCGCCACTAAGGAACCTCCAGACAATGGAGGAGGTGCTGCAAACCTTCGAAACCATCAAGAAGCGCCAAGAAGAGCAGCAAGCATGGATCGTAGACACCTTGCGTCTTCGAGGAACCGTTGCGGTTCCCCAATCCAGCGGAACCTTTGTTCTCATGATAGAGGACGAGACATCACCGGCTCCCGGTTTCTCAGCTATCACAAGGTCCCGCCTCCGCCAAGCTACGAGATCCCAAAGAACGCAAAGCAGCCCGACATGCTCCGCCTCAAAGATGGCCAGCTTCGGCTCGCACATCAAGCTCGGCACTCAACAAAGCACACATACGTGCTCAAGCTCCGAGATCCCACGCATCTCGGTATCCCCAGATTCAATCCTTTGCCTCTATATGAGCCTCGCAATCACAATCAAAAGTCCCCATGCTTACCAAGGATAGGCATCCCGAGCGGATATCCCGACATCTCAAGCTTGCCACCCGCTAGTCACGCCAATTGGGGCTAACGAATCATTTCCCCGGTTCCCACAAGCCTGACCCTTAGCGGACACGGCAATCACGCCTCAACTTCAACACCCTGCATGGGTTGATATACACTCAACTACCTCCCCAAGACTCCCGAATGGCGATCCCATCGCCTAATCCACCCCCATCTTCGGTTTTCGTCCCCGAAAACGGTAACCCACCTCGCAGACTGATCCTCACATGGCGTGGCCGATCGAACAAATGAAAGACATCAAGGCAAGCTAGCTAGTTCTCGGAAGGACTCCCTCCCGCCACCGATCCGAACAAAGTGGTCCCTCTCCCTCCAAAGTTCGGGATGCCGGAAATGGAAAAGTTTGACGGGACAGAATGCCCAAAACCCACATCGACACCTACGTCACGGGTATGAGAGCCAAAGGGGCAACCCCTCACCGGATGGCGATCACTTTTAGCATTCCCTCAAATCCACGACTAAGGTGGTTCCTCAATGTGAAGGCGTAAAACCGCTCCACATGGGATCGAGATCGGTGAAATCTTCCTGGAGAAGTATCGCGCCAACCTTGAATGGGAGACAAACCGCCATGACTCCGCAAGCCACCGAACAAAAGGATGACGAACCCGGTGGGCGAGTTCTACAAAAGATGGAACTCGGGAAGCTAAGCGAGATAATGGATCCACTTTCCAAAGAAGAGCAGATGGACATCTTCCATTCCCGCCTCAAGCCATCTTTGAGGACCTTGATCGCCCACCATTTCTATTCGGATCTTCGTGCCACGGTCAACGCCTGACAAAGTTTGAGAAGACTCGAGTCTTCAAAAGACAACAAAGAACCCCTGCCTCATCTTAGCGCTATCGAACAAACACGGCCACTTCAACTCCTGCCCGACCAAAGGAAAAGAAGCGGAACCGTACACTACATTCGAATCTGAGCTCGAAGTAAACCGCGATCAAGCGCCCCAAAGAATAACAACCCCCTCGCTTCCCACGCCCAAAGATTTAGACAACCTTGAAATGCCCTGGGTCAAGTATTTGAAGCTTTGGTGAAACGAAATCTTCTCAAGCCGCTCGAGAATTTCCAACCGAAGACTCCCAAACCCAACATGGATATGAGCAAGCACCTTTGCGCCTTCCACAACTACCCCGCGCCACACCACCGACAATTGCTTCGTGCTCAGCAGGTGGTCCAGGGGCTCATCGAGGAGGGAAAATTGGAACACCCTCGTGGTCCCAATACCCTCGGAAATCCATTCCGAACGACAGTGGTAAACTCAATAGCCTTTGACGAAACTCCAAGCGAGAGCACCCCCGCAATTTCCGAAACCGTCGCATGCCGTCCCGCTACGACCGGGAGTGTGAAACCGTAGTCAAAAGATCTCGTGACCGGAATTCCGACAAGAACGCCCAAGGGCAACCGTCTCCCTACGATCTTTGCCCCGGCCAAGGCATACAAATGGATGGATCGAACGTTCCCGTAAGAGACCGAGTCGAAACGGTAGCACGGGAAGCGGTTTAGCCTTCACAGACGATGACTTGCCAATATGTGAGAATCGGCACAACGAAGCCCTCCTCATCCTCATAAAAATAGAGATGTTCTTCCTCCCGAACGTCTTGATTGATAACGGCTCCGCAGTCAACATCATCGCTTTGAGCACATTGAAACGACTCCGCATCGACCGCTCCCTGATAAGGCCTTCACCTCGGGTAATCCGAGCCTACGATTCCACTGCACGACCAATCGTAGGAGTCATCAATCTGAGGATCCATCTCTCCCAAGCGGACTGATCCATATCTAACACAAGAGGTCGCTGAGCAAATGACCACGGGCTAAACGACGTCGGAGCCTCGGGCATGGCCTGAAGTCTCTCGCAGCCGCGAGGTGAAGCGGCGGGGCTTCCCTCTCATAAAACGATCCCCGGTCGCTGAAGGTCGATACCATGAAGAGTCTCCCCAAGACCAACGGACAATATCCTCTCCCGGCCACTGCGGTGCCCTACCACATCTAGCAAAGCCCATCGCAAATGCCAAGAGGAGGCGACCATGAAGAGCGTCGCCGTCACGCACAAGGCAAATGCGTCCCAAGAGACATCACTCTCATCATCAACCATGAACCGCTCCGGCGGCTCGGAAATGTCAATATGACCCGAATCAAGGATCATACCCCGCACTTCTTCCAACGAAGTACGAAAAAAGCCTCGCAAGCTTCACGCTCACCGCAGACCACCCATCAAAGGAAGCGAGATGGCCTCCACCTCCGGTCCTCCAATCAAAGCCCGAAAATCCTCAAAAGTGGGCACCATTTCATTATAGGAGAAACAGTGCACATGCCTCCTAACAACCCGGAACTTCGCGGCGGCCGCAACAAATCCCAATCAGAACCAACTCCTTAAAAGACCAAATCGAGCAAAGACGAAACCTTACCTCGAAAGCCCGTCTCTGATGCCTCATACGGCGCCGCATTCACGTTTTCACCGCTCGAGGAAGTGTGCTTGCCTCTCGCGAAAGCCTCGGCAAAATTCTAGGGACGTACGAAAAATCCATGGCAAAAATGGAGGTTCCTAGAGAAAATGGGGAAGAAAGCTCGAAAATAGGCCGCAAATGGGGAAATGAGGAAGAACCGTACACCGGAAAGCATTTATCTCCTTCCCAAAGCAAGGTTGGTCCGTACGGACCTCTTTGCATGCTAAGTATGTCCGTACGGACCTCCTTGCAAATGTAACCCATTTCCCCAAAGAAAACGACAACAACCATCAGTTTGTCTCGCAGGCCTTGCTCCAAAGCGCCCAAACGGCGGCCAAAGCCATTCCCGGTGAACATACACTACCCACAAACGCACTCTCGGCTCACGTGGCATGCACAAAATAAAAAATACTAGCAACAATTTCTAGGACAATTCCCAGGAATCCCAAAATGACATTACATCTTAAAATAAAATCTTTGTTTGTCGTGCAAATACGAGTGTTTTATTACAGTACATCAAATGTCCGTTGCTAAACAAAAACAAAAGGGAGAGAAGATATGAAAAGAGGGAAAGCAAATGAATACTAATCGGACTCCTCGTCATCATCATCCTCGCCAAGGTCCTCCAGAGAGAAGTCGGGCATCCCGGTGAACTCGCCGTCACGCCCTCGTCGTCGAGTATCGAGCCCGCCGAGGCTGCCACTCAAAGTAATCCGAAGGATCAAATCCGACGAAAGGATCAAAGAAAGAAGGCTCGAGGATCCCTCACCCCGTGTGTCTGCGGAGGGAAGAACTGGATAAAAGGGTTGCCGCCTCGGAGCTCAGAAGACGTCCCGCATCCATGCTATGCCGCCTCGAAGGTCCCTCCTGCCGTGGCTCCGGCTCGGCTCTCGGTGGAGGAACGTCTGCGAATGCCTCGAAGGCATAGGCCGGTACGCCGGCACGCGTCGCGAAGACCGGCAAGACATCTTCGACGCCATCTTCTTCGCAAACGACCTCGTCGCCACATAACGGCGAGTCAAGATATCATAGGCTCTCCCCGGACTCCGCACAAGCAAGCGCCGAGGAAACGCTCGGCAATACGCTTATACTCAACAACAAAAAGAGAAAAATACGAAAAGATGCCAAGATGGAAAAGAGTCGGCACACTCACCGATCTATCTGGGATCCACTCTGGTATGCGGCGGGAGCTCGCTCGAAACGGTGCATGGTACACCCTCCTCTCGATCCGTCCCCACCGGACATACGTGAAATCCGGCCCCGGCATCGGAACCTGCAGGGGAACACTGCGGGCCGGCCTCTTTCTCCCTCGCCAAGACACTGTGGCGTCCTCGGCTTCCTCCTCACGAAGGCCCCATACTCCTCTCCATACAAAATAAACTCCTCGGCGCCACACCGCCAAGGTACCTCTTAAAATCAAGCACATCCATGTCCCGGAATCAAGCATCCCAAAGGAGGGTCCCTGAGCCACGGGAAGCACACACGGGCCCATCTTTGCCCGGAAAGACCCGCTCCCCTGTGTACATGACGTCACAGTCGCCCCGCGGCATCTTCCGCCGCGCTGTCACCTCGAGCCCTCAAACTCATCACCCTCATACCGAGCCCACGGGAACAAAACAAACCCCTCCGGGCTACCCTCTCCGTACGCTCCCGCACATCCCCGTGGCGATGGTGAGCTTCCCCTGCCGGCTCCTCCTCTTCCTCGCCGTACGAGCCCAAATTTCAAAGATAGCGGGGATACGCAAAGAATGCCCCGGATCTCTATCCCACGAGAAGCACCGAAAAATCTCGTAGAACCACACACTGTGAAAAAAAAAAAAAACGAAAAGGCTCAAGGTGCAAAGAAAACGGAGAAACGACAAGTTGCTAAATCAAAAACAAAGCAATAAACGCATACCTCCAAAGCAAATTCAAACAAAGCCAATGAATCCGCTACACTCCCGCTAAACCGGTCCAAAGAAAAGTAGAGCTCGGCCAAGCCCGCTCGCCCCAAGCAATGTCACAAACTCTCCGGATCAATCAAGCTCTCCAACAGAGCAAAGGGAGCCGTTAGCCGCGTGGTTCGAGAACGAAAGTCTCGGACAGTGCAAACCACAAAAAGGAGCGCGCCACCGCTCCGCCGTCACCTGGCCGGCACCCGAACATAGGCCCCATCGCCGGCCGTGATCCTCGGCTCCACATCGCTATATAGCATCCCTGTGCCCTCTGCGAGGACGAGGCTCAAAGCCCGGCGGCTCGGTCAACACAAAGATCGGAGATCATATCTCTCCACCGCACCGGCCCCCTTTGAAGGAAAGCCGTGTCGCAGAAAGTCGGTAGGCGTCACCGTCACCTCTCCCCATCTCGGATGGAAGGTGTGGGTGGTATCCCACCAATACTCGAAAGGCCAAGGAAGACGCTCTTTGTTCTTCCTCGTGTCGAGACCCCGGCCGGGTTCTCTACAAACACACCCAAGCCGGGCGTAGACCGGCCTCCAGGACTCGGCCTACCATCCACGAAATATCGGGCATACGCCGCCACACTCAACAACAACCTCGAGCGATCCCCGAGTCTTCATCCTCTTGGCCTTCCCGGCCATAACCCCACATCCCGCAGTAAACACAACAAAGGTACGTCAATCACAGTACTTAATATAAAACAAAAGGCACAAAAGTCCGTCCCAACACGGAAAACCATGAAAATAACCCGTCACAAAACACGGCACACATTGCACATATTTTTCACATATATCCCGTCACAAAACACGGCACACATTGCACATATTTTTCACATATATCCCGTCACAAAACACGGCACACATTGCACATAATTTTCACATGCAATTTTCACATATATCCCGTCACAAAACACGGCACATGTTGCACATAATTTTCACATACATTATACCTATAATTTTTCCCATGCAGTCCGTCACAAAAACACGGCACACACTGTACACATTTTCTCAAAAGAGGGATTAAGCCCTACACGACACATTTTCAAAAAAGTCCGTCCCAACACGGCAAAAGCACATATAACCCGTCACAAAAACACAGCACATATTGCACATATTTTCCCCACAAAGTCCGTCACCCAAGAACACGGCACACACTGCATAACACATTTTCAAAAAATCCGTCCCTACACGGCACTCACTTTCAGACAAAACCCGTCACAATACACGGCACATGTCACATTTTTTTCACAAAATTTGTCACTACACGACAAACTTTTCTCATAATGTACATACATAAATAGCATACGGTACAAAACACCAAAACATGCATTTTCATAGAGAGGCACTTTATTTTCACAAATAAAAGCTAATCTACACATTTCTGCACAAAATACACATACCCACAATTTTTACATGTCCATTTTTAACAATTCATCAAGAATTTCACAAAAGGCATAAAAAATAACAAAAATTCAAAAATGCGAAAAACTAAAACCTAGTTCTAGCATTCAAAAATTTCGAGCAGGGAATCAAAACGGAACGGATTTCTTACCTCCCCGACGTTCCTAGAACGACGATTGTGCACCTCCGGATTTGGATACAAGACATCCGGGTTCTTCGAAGATGGAACAAACGAGATCCAATTTCTTTGGAGCTCCATCCGTTGCTCGACCACTTCTTGACTGCGTTGACGACGATTCCTTCGAGATCCTTCCGCCATTGCAAGCGATTCAAGCGAAAAATGGAAGATTTTGGTTAACAATGGAGGTTTCTTCCTCTCTCTCTCTCTCGGCTGGTTCGTGAAACTGGGAATGGGAAATGAAGGGGATGCCTCGGCTTTTTAACCCGGTCAAAACACAGGGAACCGTAAAAAATCAAAGTGGTCCGTACGGACCTCTTTTGCATCCAGGGTCCGTACGGACCTTCTTGCAAGGGAGAGGGCCCAACCACTACCTCGCCCACTAATCTTCAACCACCCCAAGAAGATCCCAGTGCGCAATGATCAACCACCCTTCAATTCAACCACTCCAAGTAAGCTCGAACCTCGCCCACTCCAACGGCAACGCAAGCAGGCGCCACCGACGGTAAGCCCGAACCTCGCCCACTCCAACGGCAATTCAAGCATCGGCCATCAAAGTAAACCCGAGCTCTTTCCCAACAAGTCAAAGGGAAATCGTGCAAGACTACATATCCCCAAAGACCGCCGTCGATGTAAGCCCGAACTTTGCCGACTCAACGGCAAAACAAGCGCAAGAAGGAGCCAACACCTCCGAATACAAATCCCAAGGCACGAAACGCCTCCAAAATGCCAAATGGTGAAGCAATCACCGGCCATCATCATTGCCCACTCATCAGCAACACAAGCAGGCCATCAAAGTAAGCCCGAGCTCCTTCCCCGAAGTCAAAAAGGGAATCCTTGTAAGCCCCTACAAGGCCACAATAAATTCCCAACGGATGAACACCTATGCAGCCCATCGTAAGTCCAACCTTCTCCCCAACCGACAAAGCACGAGACATCTAAACCTCTCGAAGCTCAAGGCAGCCATGCCTCCACCACCGCCGCCGTAAGACGATTCAAAGTCCTCCCGGCGTGGCACCAACCGCCGCTAGAGAGACGATTCAAAGTCCTCCCGCGTGGCACCAACCGCCGCCGAAGACGATTCAAAGTCCTCCCGCGTGGCACCAACCGCCGCCGAAGACGATTCAAAGTCCTTCGGCGTGGCACCAACCGCCGCCGAAGACGATTCAAAGTCCTCCCGGCGTGGCACCAACCGCCGCCAGAAGACGATTCAAAGTCCTCCAGCGTGGCACCAACCGCCGCCAGAAGACGATTCAAAGTCCTCCCGCGTGGCACCAACCGCCGCCAGAAGACGATTCAAAGTCCTCCAGCGTGGCACCAACCGCCGCCAGAAGACGATTCAAAGTCCTCCCGCGTGGCACCAACCGCCGCCAGAAGACGATTCAAAGTCCTCCAGCGTGGCACCAACCGCCGCTAGAAGACGATTCAAAGTCCTCCCGCATGGCACCAACCGCCGACAGAAGACGATTCAAGTCCTCACGCTATCCCCAGCCCGGAAGGCTTTAAACCACTCGATCCGGAAGACCGTATAAATCTCCCAAATCACTATCTCCGGAACCGCTGATTATTTTACTGATCCGAACAGTCAATATGAGCACCTGAGTGATGCAAACATACCCCAGAAATTTGACGATGATCCAACGGTTAATGAAGCAGGAATTTGATTTTTAATATAGCCTCGCCGGATTTGCGCCGTCGGCCATATCTCCGACACTGCTGATTATTTTTCTGATCCCAACGGTCAATATGAGCGCCTGAGTGATGCGAACATACCCCAGAAATTTGACGACGATCTAACGGTTAATGAAGCGGGAATTTAATTTTTAATATAGCGAATTTTTGGAGATTTTAGCCAATTTTCGCCGCCGGCCATTTCTCCCTCTCCGGCAATTATTTGCAAGATCCCAACGGTCATCATGTGCGCCTAGGGTATGAAATCAAAGCCCAGAAGTTTCACGACGATCCAACGGTTAACGAAGTCGGAATTCAATTTTTACATATGCGATTTGGTTTTGATGTTTTGCTGAATTTGGTTCGAATTCTGGCCATTTGACCGGAATTTTTGGTTTATATGGGTATTTTGGTAATTTTGTTGGTTCCCTGTATTTAACCATATCACTACAGCCTTGGTAGTAAAGCAAATTATTTCTACGAAAAATATTTTCCAAAAAATGTTTTACGGTGAAACAAACGGAGCCTTAATTTTGGAACGTAGGGAGTATGCTCTTTACTTAGCTTATTTATCTACAACTAAATAGATGATACAAATGTATAAACAAGTTGATAACATAACACTTCAAAGTAGGGATGTCCAAATCGGAATCGGAACCGGCTCGAAATCGTGGAATCGTCACGAATCGGAATCGGCCGGAACCGTAACCGGCGGTTTAGCGGTCCGGTTCCAGTTTCCACTTTTTAAAAATCGTGAATCGATGGTTTCGAACCGCCGAAACCGGAACCGTCAGAAACCGTAACCGAAACCATCAAAAACCGTTAACTGAAACGTTAGAGAGATTCATCGGAATATATCCGTTTAGTTTTTTTCTATCTTTTTTTATATACTTGCATCAACTATAGTGCATTGGCTGCAGTGCACCGGCTGCAATATATCGGCTATCAACTGCAGTAATTAATATTGCACAATAAGATCAGTGGTACTAAACTAAAGTAACGGTAACAGTAACACTCAGCAATCCACTCTACCTTTACCAATTTATACTTGGTAACCCACTAACCCCACCCTTATATCAGAAACCAAGAAACCAATGTTTACCACTTTAACTAAAATATTAGCAATACTCACACATAGACATGGGCAAATCGGAACCGGAATCGGAACCGGAGAACCGAATCGGAACCGGAACCGGTCGAATCGGAACCGGAAAAAACCGGAAACAAGGTGAACCAAAATTGTTCGGTTCGCGGTTACATCCCGGTTCGAAATATCTGAAAACCGTGAACCGCCGGTTTTAACCGTGGAATCGGAACCGGAGAACCGGCGGTTCTAACGAAAAATTAAAGAAAAATCAGCTTTTTTATTCAATATATATTTGACCGGGAAATCTTTCTATTTTTCTTTTGGTTGTTGTCATATGGAAGGTTCACATGTCAAGGTAGCTTTCTGCTTGTTGTTGCCTGCGATTCAGTTGGTTGAAGGAATCAACAATTCCTCTTGGATTTCCTTACCATTTTTTATTTTTAGCTGTGTTGGCCTTGTGGATTGGTCCTTAACAAGCAACTTTCTTGGCCTCTTTAGGCAGAGAAATTGGGGCGGCCGCACCAAGACTTGGGGCGACCGCACCAACTAATGCCGTAGAGTTGGGGCGGCCGTACCAAGTTGTTTGGGGCGACCGCACCACCATTTCCTTCAAAAAAAATGACGAAAAGAGAACCGGATAAACCGTGAAATCGAAACCGGAACCGTCAGCCAGGAACCGAAACCGGGAAATGGAGTTATGTAAACAGATTGTTGACTTGGACTTTCTTAATAGAATTTTGATTTTTCAGCGAGGTGGAACTTCCTATGACTTGGCTAGTGAATATGCGAGTCCACTAAATAATGAGCCTGGAACTCGAGTTTTGATGAATCATATATCTGCAAATTGATGACTGAGCGGGCTCCTTCCTTGTGAGGTCAATGTGATGCTCAGATTGTAGTGACTTGCTGAATTGACGCTTCATTAGATTCGAGTACTTTTCAAATGATTTTAACCCGCGATTTCCCTTTGATTTACAACTTCTAAAGAGGGTTTGCAACTTAGAATTTTATGGTCAAACCTTGTCCACTTTTGTTGAAGTTTGTTGGTCTTTGAGGAAGCTGAAGTATATTAAATTGCGAGGTGAATACTTTATTCAGAAAGAAAACTGGAGTGTTCTGGTGGAGATGCTTGTTTGTTACTAGATATATAGAGAATTAAAGTCCCAAGTGTATAATTTAATGGTGGTGATGTCGCGAACTTATTTGTTCCATTTAAGATAGCTTGATACTTAGCAGATTAGCCGCAAGATGACTTCATAGCTTAGTTGTTTGAAGAATTGGGCGTGGACTGAGTAGAGAGATGAAGATGTTTGAGATGCCGATTTATTACGAGTTGATGGAGATAACTCCGCTCCAAGTAGAAAATAAGTCCATGTAGATATTCGAAATAAAAATTCTTTTGAGTTTTGTAAGTTGAGTAGACCTCATGTTTTGTCTTTAACTTCCGGTCAGTTGAAGTTTGATAATAAGACAGCCTTGAGTCCTTATGTGGTAGCTTTTTGAATGAAATTTGATAGGAAATATTTCTCCGAACCTTATCGATAACCATAGTTTGTCGAAATGAATGTGATTCGCTTCTCTCTTTTGAATCTTCTTTTCATCTTGATGTCGTCTTACACAACTTGTCTTTCCAGGTACCAAATTTGTTTTAGTGGGTGCTAAAACTCTAGCAAACTTGTTTTGTCTTGGTTGGGTGTATACCCTTTATTCCCCCTTTGAAAGAGTGAGACTTGTCTTTAGCCAGCCTTACTGGAAAATATGTAAGTATAATTAACCATTTTTCACGAACCCTTTGTCTCAATATGCGAGTTGTTTGAGTGGCATCTCGCCTATTTTTCATTAGAAAATATGGCATTTCGCTAATTCTTTCCATTTAAAACATGGTATTTCGCCAATTTTTTCCATTTAAAACATGGCATTTCGCTAATTTTTTTCATTTGAAACATGGCACTAATTTTTTTCATTTGAAACATGGCATTTCGCCAAAAATTTTCCGTTTGAAACATGACATTTCGCCAATTTTTACCATTTGAAACATGGCATTTCGCCAATTTTTTCCATTTGAAACATGGTATCTCGCTAATTTTTTCCATTTGAAACATGGCATCTCGCCAATTTTTCCGTTTGAACATGGCATTTCGCCTAAATTTTCCGTTTATAACATGGCATTTTTCCAAGTTTTCGCTTTCAAGGGGTGGCATCTCGCCACCTTTTCGTTTTCATACCGCTTTAATAATTTTCTTTGGATTGATTAACCTGTTATCTATTTTTCATCTCTGTTTTCTTACATCTCGCGTGGAGATGTTAATTGGGTTTTTCTTAAGTATTCCATTTTCATTTCCATTTTCGTCTTCGCTTCTATTAATCTCACGTAGAGATGTTACTTGGGATTAACACAGGGTTTTCCATTTTCATTTCCATTTCATATCGCGTGGAGATGTTATGTGAGATTAACCCAAGGTTTTCCATTTGCGTCTTAGCTTCCATTCATCTCGCGTAGAGATGTTACTTGGGGTTTCCCAAGCATTCCATTTTCATTTCCATTTCATCTCGTGTGGAGATGTTACTTGAGATTAACCCAAAGTTTTCCATTTCCGTTTCCACATGATGCCATTTTGCCTTAATACCTGATGCCTTGAAACCAATTTTTTTATTTTTCTTACGAGTTGCAGTTTGAATTGCACCTCGCCATGCTTTTTACTTAGGACCTACCATAGTTCATCATGTTTTCCCAACCTGTGAGTTGCTATTTACGGCATTATGCCATGGGCTCATTTCCTGATACATTGAAATCAGGTTTTTAATTTTTCCTACGAGCTTGCCATTTAAATAGTAATTCGCCATGCATTTTACTCGGGACCTACCCGAGCTCATCATGTTGCCTCCCCAGGCGAATAGCTCAACATATGAATTGCTATTGAAGGCATTTCATCATGAGCTTGATTACCTAATACCTTGAAACCAGGGTTTTCGTTCTTTTCGTACTAGTTACGTTTTGTATTGTATCTCACCATGAATCTTGCTAAGGCCCTACCAGAGCTCATCATGCTGGTTTGCTCAAGTGGCGTTCTGCTAATGAAGGCAGTTCGCGGCGAGCAGGTTCCTGGTTTTGACACCAAGTTTCTATTATTTTTTCTCGAGTTGCCTTTTGAATATCAACTCGCCATTAACCATATTTCGGTCTTGCCTCAGGAGGTCATGTGCTTATGCCCTTTTGGTAATTCACTAATAAAGGTGCCATACCGTATGCGGGTTACCTGGTACCTTGAAACCAGGGTTTTGTTTTCCTATGAGTTGCTGTTTGAATAGCAACTCGCCATGAAGTTGACTTAGGACCTACCCAAGTTCTTCATGTTACCCTATTCCATATAATCTCACGTGGAGATTTTACTTGAGATTTTTTCAAGTTTTTCTGAATCCGGTAATCTCGCATGGAGATTTTACTTGGGGATGACCCAAGTTTTTTTCAAATCCGTTAATCATTTCTTTATTGACATGTCCGTTCCGTTTCATTTTCTCATGTTCATTTTTGCTCGGAGCCTTTAAACCAAGTCTTTGGTGCTCAGTGCCTTTAAACCAAGTCTTAGATGCTCGGTGCCTTTAAACCAAGTCTTTGGTGCTCGGTGCCTTTAAACCAAGTCTTTGGTGCTCGGTGACTTTAAACCAAGGTACGTTGGATGTAGAAGGTTTACCTAGGTTTCATAATGTGTTGCATGTTGATGGGCTAAATGCTAATTTGATAAGCATAAGTCAATTGTGTGATGATGATCTACAGGTCAAATTCGATAAGAAGATGTGTGAGGTCTTTGATGATTCAAATAAATGTGTTTTGACAGGAGTAAGATCCTAAGATCATTGTTACAAGTTGGTTGAAAATCTTTCATATCTTAAATCGATTCTTGATGATGTTCCTGATCTTATTGTCAAAACTGCTGAGTATGATGTTACATGTTGCATTTGGGAACTAGATCCAGTTAATGATGAATCTGAACCAGAAAAGGTGAATGAATCTGCAGAATAGCCATCTGTTCAGACAGTTGTGCAAATATTTGTTCAGACAACTGACAACACAAGTGATCAGACAACTGAAGAGCAAGGTTCAGATTCTGAAACTGATGAAAGTAAAGCAAGCAGAGAAAGGGACATTCCTTTCAGAATACAAGGAAATCACCCCAAATCTCAGGTCATTAGGGAAGTGGATGAAGGAATGAAAACAAGAGAAAATAAGGTCAACTACCATGACCTTGCAGGTTTGGTATACATGAACTCCGTATACCATCAGGTACGTTCATGTTGTTGTGTTGCCAATGACGAATCTAATTAAGAGGCATTTTTTTATGGCATTTGAGGGGGTGATAATCATTGATTCCAAAAGCAACAATGTTGAATGTTTATGTCTTGAAAATAAGTTGTATTCAAGGGAAAATAGGAAACAAACTTTTGTTTTTCTATCAGCGGCTGAATCAAAATGTTTGGCTGTTAATAGTTGGGGCATCAAACTTCTTTGGATGAACAATTTGATCAAAGACTATGTATTCAAAAACAAAAATTTATCTGTTTTTAGTTATGTTAAAAGTACCATAGATATGTCAAATGACCCTGTTCAATGTTCTACTCCTAATCATCAAGATTTTAGACTTCATTTTGTTAGAGATATTTTTGAACAAAAAATTATTAGTTGTGAATTTGGTGAAACTAATAAACGATTAATTGATATATTTATGAAGGCCATTGTTTTCGAGAGATCGACTTTCTTCCCTAAAAAGGTATCTCGAATTGTGTGTGTTGAGATGATCGCACATCTGTGCGGACATCTGTCTGCATCTCTGTATAATTGTATATTACAGAAAACACACAAAAAAAAAATCAAAAAAAAAATCTGCATTCATTAACTGCACGATTATCTCTTGTGATCACTTGATTGGTTTGCATCTTTGACAATGTGTTTGACTCTTGATTGTGAGATCCTTCTTGACTTGGTGATAAAAATTATCTTGTTAATTTCTGTGTGATATTTATCATGAATTGGATGTTTAATCTAAGGTCACTGAGAAAACAAGTTGTCTCCTCTATTTTGAAGCTTACACTCATGTGCCTAATGTCAATACCTTATTGTTGCATCACTTGAGAAGAAAAGTTGGGTAAGCACTATGGTGTGAGAGTGTATAGCTCCTCTCAGTGACTGATTTAATGCCTAATTATGGAAATGTTCTAGAGGCTACATAATTGAAGATAACTCATTGACTTTCTGTTGTCAAACCGTGTCATTGTGTAAATTTATTCATACCATATCACACTTCATTGAGATCAATCTCCACTTGTGTGCTCATAAATTGCATCATTCTAGGCATAATTATAAACTAGGTCATCTTTGGCCCCATGAAACATTCATTTGATTGTTTATTATTTTCAGCAAATTTTCGGCTAATCATTTTTTGGTTAACAATATGTTTAATGAGTGTTTGTCCAGATTTGAGTGCAAAGGAAATCTGAATGGAACAATCTTTTAGGGTTCAAGTGGATATGATTTCCTATGGTATTGCAATTGATCACAAAATTCGGGTAACATTTGGTTTTAAATTCATAATTTTTGCCCAATTTGATCCTTCAAAAGGTTTGGATACCTTGTATATCTTTGTTTCCTGTACCAAATGCACGTCTTTCCAGCCATCATCAACAACAATGGTCTGTATTTCTGGAAATCTCAATTTTTTTATAATTTCTCCACTTGTCTCTGCTGTTGTTCGGATATCTGTGCACACAACTCTGTATTCAACTGGCTGCACATGTGGTCATTATTCCCGTTTATCCATAAATCTGTAAGTATTGTTTTTCCTCCAATCTTTTTGTCTGGCTCAGTTCCTCTCAAGCTGAAACTCTAATCTTATTTCACAAAGGGATTTCTTAAGATATTTTCATGGATGTGCACAAATCTTTTGAAAATCTCTAAAGAAAAGGGGGGAGAATAGGGGAAATTCCTCTCAGACAGTCATTGAAGGAGGAGATAATCATCAATCAATGGGGAGATGTTTCTTAGATGATCAATCAAGAGAGATATATGAGATGATCATCACAGAAATACGACCAGTTTATGGGGAGCTTGATAGAATTGAGCGCAATGCATTAAGGGGAAGTTGGACTTGTCGTTGCTAATTGTGGTGATTACAGGTTTTGACCAATCACAAAAATAGGGGGAGATTGAATGAGTATAAATATACTTGAACGGAATAAAGGTGACGGGCCAGGGCCAACGAATGAAGCCAACATTTCAGACGTTACTAGGACAATACCATGGAATGGGCCAGTCTAATTGCTATAATACCAAAGGCCCAACGGCAAAGATCAGTCAACCTAGCTCATTGTCCAACCATCCTTGGTCCCGACCTAGCTTCGTCCGACATACGATCATTTACTTGTACAATTTCTATCAAGCCAAGGCACAAGTCAGGTCTACTTCGAACACTCAAGCGACCTACTAACACGTACGCCCGTCTACGTCATTATTCGTAACCGCCTCCTACATTCTCGGAGACAGTTACGCCCACCACATCTCCTTGATTTTAGGGATTCACAATGATCCCATGACACCACTATAAATACCAGACAACTCACAACGTTAAAAGGTAATGTCATCTTAGCTATTTAAGATTACTTCGTTTCCATACAGTTTATTACGAACTTATAACACGTTATCTCATCATCACGCCGGAGGGTCTTAGCCGGAGACCAACCCGGCTAGTCGTTGGTTCGTGGTTTCAGGTCATATCTGCTGGGGATCAACCTATTGCTGGACTAAGGCGAATCTGGATCGTTTCCTGCATCATCATTACTCTTGATATCTTTTTTATTTTTTCTATTCTGGTAAGTTTGAAATTGATAATCTCGGTTTTGCAGTTTTGTCCATAATCACAAAAATAGGGGGAGATTGAAAGAGTATAAACTACTCTATATTTTCTTAATTTATGATTGATTTTGTTTGACTAACAACTAATCTTTATTTATTAATATTTACCATGTAAATAAGTTAGGTTTCAAGGATAACAAGAATACTCATACTTGGTAAAAGATTCTATACTAATAAGGAAGCTTCAAGGATGGCAAGAAGACTACTACTTGAAAAAATATTCATTGTTGATAAGGAAAGAAGTGTGCAAGAAGAATCGATCCTAATTGGTGAAGGATTTTTTGTTGATAAGGAAAGGAGTGGCAAGAAAAATCCTTATTGAAGAAGGATTGTGATCAACAACTATAAAAAGGAGGCCGCCCCTCTCATTCTAATGGACGAATTTTAGAGAGAGAAACGGAGTTTACATATTTTCTTAAGTCTTTTTTTTTTCTTTGTTATTGAAGTTCAGATTATTGAATCTTCAAGATTGTTTTTATGTTTTTGTGTTTTTAATCTAGAACCACTTTGATTTTTTCATAAGTTTTTATTTTCTTTCATTGTAAGTTTTTTTTACAACTTGTTATAAACAAAGTTGTTTTATGAAAGTTTTCCAGCAAACATAGTCTTGCTGAAGTGTTTAATTTCCTTGTTATTCCGCTGCATTTAATTACCGTTCGTGTGAGTTTGTTTTTCTGTCAAGTTGTTTAGACAGTTGTCAGGACACTTGTGTGAGCAACTGTACGCACTAGTGACCAAACAAGTTTGATCAGTCCTAGCTACAATCTTTTGGGATCGGCTAACATGAATCGTAATATAAAATGGTCAATAAAAAAAAAGAAGAAGGAATAGCTGAGAAGAAAATTTGGACAAACAATGAAATAAATTGGAAAATGGAAAATGAAAAAGAAAAAGAAAAATAAAAAGTATAAATAAATAAAATAAAAATCAAACTCAATATGCTGTGAAAAATGATAGCAGAATGCACAAAATTAATCATATTCCTCGTCATCTTCTTCGTCTTCATCTTCATCTTCGTCATTATCTATAACCACAAGTTACTAAATATGTCAGTGCACGAGTAATGTTAAGAATTCATCATGTTATTAATTATCACTTGGTTGATTGGAGTCAAGTCGAAGACGATTAATGGAAACTGTACATACCTGTTTCATAAAAAGGGCGCCAAATTGATGGATCGTACACAGTTGGATCATCCCACTTATCACTTGGACGTTCAGTTTGAGGCGGATGTAACTCTGGATATAAATCATAATGGCAGAGGACATACTTCCCTTTGCTCCTTTGATATGCTGATAAATCCCCATCAAATACATCTTTATATTTGGCTTCTTGGGCTACTTCCTTTCCACTACATTTCTCTTCTTGCTCGTATACGGGGTGTGCTCCGCACTCTTTGACCACGAAACCATACCCGACAAACATCGTTACGTTCACTTCATCACCATCTTCTACTTGATCCCTATTTTTCCAGTGGCTCAACCACATCATCATATCTTCATTTCCATAATATGTAGGTCCATATGTCCACTCTAGATCCTTGCTCTTGTTACTTATTTTGACATGAAAATCATGCAAAATAGAGTGTTCATGATCGACTGAACGTGCATATACAATGCACACAGTCAAGCCTCGGATCTTGTGATTAAGAAGTGAAGGGACAGTCAAAGATACAGAAGACCCAATGCTTTTATTGCTAAACCAGCTTGGAACCTCATAACCAGGAATGAAAGTGCTGAATATACCAAATTCGTACAGTCCCTGTGCAGATAACATATTAGCATTAACAACGCCTGTGTGTGTGTTTGTGAGAGAGAGAGAGAGAGAGAACCACCTGAGGAGGACCTTTCTTTGTTGTGTGGGTCATGTTATTGCAAATTTCAACCACTATGCTTCCCATGGATTCCAAGTCAGAAATACCCAAATCATTTAGGAATTCTGAGTGGAATTTTCCCAAAGGTTCTAACGTTAATAGACCATCAAAGTTAACTAAGTTTTCGCAACCAACCAAAACCTTGAAAGTTAACGCCATCAACAATTTGGGCTGAATACTCAGTTTCTCCAACAATGTGCAGTCTCCAATGTCAAATTCATTAAGGCTCAATGGAAGGTCTGGAATATAATGAAGTTTCTTACAATCATTCAACCAAAGGGACTTGAGCATTCGAAGGGATTTGATGCTCTCTGGTAGGGTGGTCATCAGATTATTGCTTAGATCCAATTCCCATAACAAGGCTAGTCCACTAAGGTCTCTGGGAATACATCGATCTGATATATTACAGTTTCCAAGACTTAACTTTCTTAGTGTGCATGGCAAAGAAGAAAAAGTCAACTCTCCATTTTTTACTGGTTTTGATAACCAGTTACGAATACGACTAGCCCAGGAATTACTCTCGCTAAAGGGTTGGTTGAAATGATGTATAGATGTTCTGTTTGCACAGAGAACTTTCAAAGTTTTCAAATTTCCAAACTCCGCAGGCGACCAAGTAAGCTTCGAGCAACCAGAGAGAATGAGTTTTTTAAGGGTTTTCAGCTGACCAATTTTTCGAGGAAGCCTCCTGAGATTCACACATCCTTTTAGATTCAAAAGAACAAGTCTTTCCAAGTCACCAATAGATTCATGAACCTTGACAAGATTTATGCAGCCTTTAAGTGTCAACCTCTCAAGATTAGGCGTTGTCAGAAAGTCAGGTGTTCCATTAAGGCTATGGCAATGACTCAGATCTAGAATCTTCAGTACTTTAAGAAACTGCAAGAGAGAAATTTAAACTCAAGATATGATGTTGTCAAAAAGTCAGGGGTTCATAAACCAAGATTTAGCACTTTAAACTTTTAACTTACCTTGATTCCTCCCCAAACTTGTTCCAAGCTGCTATTTTGTAGGTCAAGAGCAACCAGGTTTTCGAGCGGAAAATCATCTGGGATGGTCTTCAGTGGAAACCCATGCCAACACAACCATCTTAACCTTTTGGGGAAATGTTCATAGCTTCCATTGAGTTGTACATAATTGAGCTGAAGTAGACTCAGTTTAGGCATCACTAGGAACGCGTCATTGTCAAAATTAGCCGTAGTGGGACTGGGAAAGAGCTGCGTCAATGCCTTTGTTACCGGTTTCCAGAAGAAATGAGAAATACGACGTCGTTTTGATGAATCTAACATAGATTCGTCAGTAGTATCGTCAGAATGCAGTCTTTTTGTCTTGTTATCTATAGAGAATTTGTCAGAGCAGCTTTCTTCCTTACACACATGAGTGTCAAAGATCACCCCTTCAACTCTCTCTGAACCCTAACAATAGAAAGTAATCCGTTACTAAACAAGAAAAGACGTAGTGAGCACACACAGAGACACAGACACACTCACAGATTTTTCTTTCAGAACAGAAAAAGCATCCTTATGAAGCCATAGTCGAGTACGTCTGCCAGGCATTTCCGGAGATTCTTGGCGTACAATTTCCCTTCCCATGTCTTGTATCAGTTGATGCATCATCAGCTTATTCCCTTTACCAATGGTTACAAGACATTTATCCATGAGATTCTGAATTCCAACAGCAGGATAGAGATTGCATTCCTTCAGAACCTTGACAACAAAACCTTTCTCCTTTCCAACAAAGAAACAAGCAATATGAAGAAACAATCTCTTGTCAAAATCATCTAAACAAGAATAGCTGATCTCGAGTTTCTTCTGAACATCATTATTAGGTATTTCTTCCAATTTTTCCAATGCACTTTTCCACACCTCCACACTGGCTCCCGATAGAGACGAGCCCAAAGTCTGAAGAGCTAAAGGAAGGCCTTCACAATGACCCACTATACTTCTAGAAAGTTCCAAGTAATTCTCAGGTGGATGATTCTGTCCAAAGGCATGCCAACTAAAAAGATGAAGCGACTCAATATGATCCAATCCCCAAACCTTGTGCATTTTAATCACTTCTTGAACCTTTAACAATCTTTCATGTCTAGTTGTGATGATAATCTTACTTCCGGGACAAAACCATTCTCGCATCCCAAACACTGCATTCAGCTGTTCCTCTTGATCCACATCATCAAGAACAAGAAGAACTTTTCTACAACATACAGCATTTTGAATTCTTGTTATTCCTTCATCAACACTGAATAGTCTCTCTTTTTTTCTCTTGAGAATGTCTGAAAGCAGTTGTTTTTGTAAACGCACCAAATCATTGGGTTGTTCAGAGGTTTCTCTGATGTTTGCTAGAAAGCTGCTTGCTTCAAATTTGTTGAAGTTTGAGTTATATGCGACTTTGGCTATAGTCGTCTTCCCTATTCCACCTACTCCACAAATCACCCAGACGCCTACTGAAGTAGACCCGTCTTGCAACCACAGATTAATTTTTTTGACTCTGAAATCTACGCCAGTTGGGTATCTGGTAACATTCAACACCATGGTGCTCAACATATTTCGTACTGCTTTAACAATTTCCTGGATAAACTTCGACTCGTACCTACACATTTTAAATGGACTCCTGTGAAACTGCAGAAAGAAATTAGAAAGACTGACAAATTCAGTAGTAGAAGATGAAGAATGCATTCTTTTAGGTCTAAAACACATGTCCAGGAAAATCTAGGCTCTGTCTTTGGGTTTTGGAACTGCTGCAGCAGAGGAGTCCCTACTGATAGAGATCCTATTAAATCTCTTAAAGATCCTACTTGATTTCTTACCTATTATGTTTACCTTTTCCTTATGTAAATACTTCCTCCTCCCAATAAAAGCTTCACTAATTACCCAAAAGGGCGTCCCGTTAGAAGCTTCACCTTTCCTTTTTTGGCAAAGAATCTTTACTATTTCCTCCACTCATTCTCTCTCCTAATTCACTATTACACTCACAACACTTTTCAAATTTACTATTTGCTCCACTAATTCTCTCTCCTATTTTCAAATTACACTCAGAATATTTTTTTTCCCACCTATTTCCTTAATTTGCATGCCGGGCCAAAAGGATGAAGCATTTACTGGGACGGAGGGAGTATAATTCTAGAATACTTGTAGGCTACTCTTGTGCATTTGTATATAAACATCATAACATCAATAATATTGAATGATCTCTTTCAATAACTCTTATACTCTCATATGGTATCAGAGCCATAGGTCCAAAATTTTTCTCTCTCAATTCTCCTATGGCTGCTCCTGAGATCACCTTGTTACACAACTCTGCCGAGCCCTCCAAATCACTTATTGTGGTTTCTCTTGCTCATATTCTTAAGCTTACCCCTACAAACTATCTAGCATGGAAGATCCAAATTGAGGCCACCTTGCTTGGTCATGATCTTTACATGTTTATTGATGGTACCCATTCGGCACCGCCACAACACATCACCCTAACCACCCCCTCTACCGAGTCAACAGCAACTAATGAATCCACAAACACCACCCCACCAACGCCTCCTGTTGCACCAACCACCGTCACAACATCAATCTCGAATCCCGCCTATACAACATGGTTTCGTCAGGATAAACTCATCCTAGGAGCCCTAGCTGGAACTCTCACCCCTCCCTAGTTACCCTTATCTCTCAATGTTCTACTACCCATGATGCATGGAAAACCCTAGCCAAAACCTATGCCAATCCATCCAAAGGGCATATTAAGCAAATCAAAGATCATCTTCGTAGTATCACAAAAGGTTCTCGCTCCGTTGATAAATACATGCGAGAAATCAAAACCTACACTGACCAACTTGCATCTCTTGATCGACCTCTTGATTATGAGGACATTGTCGATCGTGTTCTTGATCAACTTAATGATCCTGACTATGATAGTGTTATCCAAGCAGTTCATAGTCGTGAAAATCCCATTGATTTTGAAGAACTTCATGAAAAGCTCATAAATCGTGAGCTTACTCATAAACACAAATCTCAAACCCTACCATCTTTTCCCGCTTCCGCCAACTATTCTGCAAATTTCCTAACTGTAACCCTAACCCCAGAACTACCACTGCCGTCCCTCCTAACCCACAAACCACAAATCCGACCCATTCTAATCAGCCACAAAATTCAGCCCGTCGCCTCTACAATGGCCGTTATTAGTGATGTGGCCAATCCGGACATTATCTTGCCCTATGCCCCTCTTTTCGCCAATCTCACCCTCAAGTTACTGTCCCCACACCTCCTCAGACTAATACCTATTCGTCCCAACCACGTAACCCATCTCGAACCAATTCCAACTCCCATCCTACTGCCTATACCGCCACTACATCCTCTGCTCCAAATTGGCTCTTTGATAGCGGCGCTACCTACCATGTTACTCATGATCTAAGTAATCTTGCCTTACATTCTCCCTTCGATGGCACAGACGAACTTTTAATTGGTGATGGCTCTGGCTTGAACGTCTCCAACATTGGTTCCTCCTCTATCCTTACATCCTCTTCTCTTTTAAATCTTAGTCATGTTCTTCATGTCCCATCTATTTCACGCAATACAATTTCTGTTTCCAAACTTTGTCTTGATAATAATGTTTCCGTCACATTCTTACCCTCCTCTTTTATTGTGAAGGACCTTCAAACGAGCACTCTTCTTCAAGGAAATTATGAGTCCAGTATCTATGAATGGCATCCTCCTTCTCCTGCTGTTCATTCCGTCAAGTCTTCAACATGAATTGGCATCATAGACTAGGCCATCCGTCTTATTCAATTTTGCGTCATCTTAGTACTTCTTTTGGTTTAAATATCCCTAAGTCTTTGAATTTTCATTGCAATTCTTGTGATTGTAACAAATCTCATAAATTGCCTTTCAATGACAATACTATTACTTCTCATGGTCCACTTGATTTACTTTATAGTGATGTTTGGACATCTCCTGTCTCATCTTATGATGGTTTTAAGTATTACATTATATTTGTTGATCACTTTTCCAAGTACATCTGGATTTACCCTCTCAAACACAAAAAATGATGCCACAAAAATTTTCACTACTTTCAAACTTCGTGGTGAAAACTTTTTCAATAGATCCATCATTACTATTTTTAGTGATAATGGAGGGGAATATATTGGTCTTCGTCCACTGCTTGAATCTCATGGAATTACCCATCTTACCTCTCCTCCTCATACTCCAGAACATAATGGATATTCTGAAAGGAGACATCGACACATTGTTGAAACTGGTCTCTCTCTTCTTACCCCTTCTCATATGCCACTTAAATTTTGGCCTTTTGCCTTTGTCACGGCATGTTACTTGATAAATCGTATGCCTACTCTGTCTCTCAATCTTCGCTCTCCATATCTCCCTCTTCATGGACAAAGTCTAAATTATCTTAAACTTGGAAGTTTTGGATGTCTTTGCTATCCTTGGTTGCGTCCTTATACCTCTCACAAACTCGAACCTCACTCTTCTCCTTGTGTCTTTGTTGGTTACTCTCCTACACAAAGTGCGTACTATTGCCTCGAACCCAATTCTCTGAAAATTTTTGTGCCACGACATGTTAAATTCGTGGAAAATGAGTTTCCCCTCTACAATAAATCTTCCTCTCGTCCTTCTTCCACTTCTTCTGCCTTCTCCCAAGCTGATGCTTGGTGCACCATGCACCTTCCTATCCTCACTGTCCCACCTCCTTTATCTCCTCAATCCTCGCCCTCTTTACCCATATCAAGCACCCCACACACCCCTTGCCAAACATAGCCAGCCCCGTATCCTCCTCGGCTAATAGCTCTTCTGGCAGCCCCTCGGCTGAAACACACCCTATATGATCCTTTGCCACTGCTGAAACTTCACCCTCAACTTCTTCTGCCGAAACCCAATTCACCACCGAGCCACCTTCTCCTATCACCACCTCTTCACTGATTACCCCACCTTCCCCACCTCGTAGACCTACAACCCGACTTCAAAATAATATTATTAAACCCATACAAAAACTGAACCTACTTGCCTCCATGCAGTCCTCTTTCTCCGAGCCCACCACTATTACTCAAGCCTTGAAAATTCCCGTGGCGTGATGCAATGTAGAGTGAGTATGATGCTCTCATTAAGAATCATACTTGGGATCTTGTCCCTTCCGCTTCGTCTCAAAATCTTGTTGGTTGTAAATGGGTGTTTCATACCAAGTACAACTCAGATGGTTCTGTTGATCGACATAAAGCTAGACTTGTTGCTAAGGGGTTTCATCAGCGACCTGGCTTGGATTATTCTGAGACTTTTAGCCCGGTTGTTAAGCCTGCTACTATTCGTACCATCCTCTCCCTTGCCACAACTTATGGTTGGCCACTTCGACAGGTAGATATTAATAATGCTTTTCTTCAAGGATCACTTCTTGAAGATGTTTACATGGTACAATCTCCTGGGTTTGTTAGTCAAACTCACCCCTCTCATGTTTGCAAGCTCAGGCAAGCTCTTTATGGTCTTAAGCAGGCTCCTCGTGCATGGTACACTGAATTGAAAAACTATCTTCTTTCTATTGGGTTCAAGAATTGTGTTTCTGATGCCTCCTTGTTTACACTTCATCATCATAACTCTTTTATCTATTTACTTGTTTATGTCGATGACATTATTATTACTGGCTCAGATGCTGCTCTTCTTGAATCCTTCATAACCACTTTTTCTACAAGATTTTCTCTTAAGGATTTGGGCACATTATCCTACTTTCTTGGAGTTGAAGTTATTCCACATAAAGAAGGTTTGTTTCTTAGTCAGCACAAGTATATTCAGGATATTCTTACTCGCACCAATATGCTTAATGCTACGCCTATGCCCACTCCTCTTACTCCTCATCCACCACTTTCGGCACTTGCAGGAACACCATTGCCGAACCCTACAGAATACAGGGCTATTGTTGGTTCACTTCAGTATCTTTCTCTTACTCGTCCAGATTTATCTTTTACTGTCAATCGGCTTTCTCAGTTTCTGCATAAACCCACTGATCTTCACTGGGTAGCTCTTAAACGACTGCTTCGTTATCTTGTGGGAACTAGCTCTTATGGACTTCTTCTTCGTCAACAGTCTCCTACCTCATTGCATGCCTTTGCTGATGTTGATTGGGCTGGTGACAAAGACGCATATATGTCCACCACAGGCTACATTGTCTACTTGGGGCGAAATCCTATATCTTGGTCTTCTCGTAAGCAGCGTACTCTAGCTAGATCTTCGACGGAAGCTGAGTATCGTGCTATGCAGCCACTACTGCCGAGTTACGATGGGTTCAAAATATGTTGACTGAGCTTGGTTTCTCTATTTCTGCTCCTCCTGCCATTTATTGTGATAATATGGGGGCTACTTATGTTGCTGCTAATCCAAAGTTTCACTCTAAAATGAAACACTTCGGTCTTGATTATCTTTATGTCAGAGAACATGTTCAAGGTCAACGCCTTCGTGTTTCTCACATCTCGAACAGTGATCAACTAGCTGATGCATTGACAAAACCTCTCCCTCGTACTCGGTTTCTTCATCTCATGTCCAAGATTGGTCTTGCCTTCCGGTCGTCCATCTTGAGGGGGCCTTATAGAGATCCTATTAAATCTCTTAAAGATCCTACTTGATTTCCTACCTATTATGTTTACCTTTTCCTTATGTAAATATAATTCTAGAATACTTGTAGGCTACTCTTGTGTATTTGTATATAAACATCATAACATCAATAATATTGAATGATCTCTTTCAATAACTCTTATACTCTCATACCTACAGCCACAATCTCTGTTGGCACATCAAGGGTCGGGTTCAATATGCACCCACGTCGGACCAAATTAATCTTGGTTGTTAATCCACCAAGATTGGGGGGGGGGCGGGTTGGCCAAATCCTGTGGGTTAGCTGCAACGCTGCAGCATTTCTGATTAATCCCTTATCCACAAAGTTGCTGCTGCTACCACAACAAATCCAGGAGGAGATACATAAGTTAATTTTCCTAACAGAAACTCGGGGGTAGAACAATTCATGGAGGCTTAGGATCATCTATGCAACCCTTACAAAACAGGAAAAAAAAAACCATGAAAAAGGAAAAAAAAAAACGTGAATCCAAACAGGATCTTACCCGTCAGCTTGATCTTGTAACTCCATCCCTTTAATATCAGCTACTTCTCTAATTGCCATCTTCCATCCCTCCACCTTATCAATCCATTCCTTAATTTTCACCCCATCTCTTTCTGCCTTCACATCTTCCTCTCTGAAAATCACTTCTCCAAGAGTCTCGATTTTCCCTTTAAGTTGTGAAGGCTTAATATCATAGAAAACAGGCAAGACAATATGCCCATTAGTTTTCTTGCACTGAATGATTCTGCAGAGTTCATCAAGACACCATTTTGAAGAAACATATCCATTTGAGAACACAATTATAGAAATATTTGATTCTTTAATGGCTTTTTCAAGCTCTGACTTTATATTCTCCCCAATCTGAAGCTCGACATCATACACAAACGTGCGAATCCCTGCGTTTATTAAAGATGTATAGAGATGACCAGTAAAGGTCTTGCGAGTATCTTCATCTCTGAAACTTAAGAACACATTGTATGTGTATCGAGAAGACGAGGAAGATGAAGCTTCTTGGACCCTCATGGATTTTTCAAGCTCTGATTTTATATGCAAACTGATGAAAGCTAGTTGAAGTCTGCAATAAAACCTTGAAGAAAGGAAATTTTCAAGGAAGATGGGATCTTTTCTTGGTTTATCAGGAAAATGTTAAAAAAAAGACAAAATGATGAATTGATATATGCAAAGTCCACAAAATACAGCATAAAAATTCAAGGGTAGAACTTGTGGGAAAAGCATCTTTGGCACATGGCCGGCTGTTACAGGAATTTCAATGATTATTCTTGCTTAGTTATTCTTGACAACAACTTTCTTTTCAGTTTAGTCCTAATTATATATTAGGCAGTTATATTCTTGAGAGTTAACTCGAGGGCCTTTTTAAATTTTTTCCTTGTCAGTTATCACTTTGACAATTAACTCACAAGGTATTAAAATTACGATTAAATATAACTCTAAAATGCAGGGAGTGTCGAGATTGTAGTGGTCCAAAAGGCTCTTACAAAAATGATATCATTTCGTTTCAGAAAATTTCGGGGAAAACCTGTTTCTCCATAAGTTATAAAAAATCCTGTTTTTAAAATATATCGACTTGGTGTTTTAAAGCCTAAACTCACTGTTTTAAGGCCTAAACTCGCTATTTTATTTTCTAGCTTAAACTCACTGTTTTAACGCCTGAACTCACTGTTTCATTTTCTAGGTATTTTAAGGCCTAAACTCAATGTTTTAAGGTCTAAACTTGATATTTTTAAAGATGAACGTGGGATTTTTATAACTTACGGAGAAACATGTTTCCCCTAAAACTTACTCACGGTTGAATTAGTAAAAATGAGAGGGGGAGGGGAGGGTAGAGTGAAGACCTATTTGGTTGAATTAGTGTAGGATCGGAAAATCGGACTGAAAATGAAACAAAAGAATTGATGAAGGAAAAAAAAGCCTTTCTGAAACAGATGGAAGAGAAAGAAAAACTCAAGATTTTTTTCTGAAATAATTCATTTTTATTTTTCAAAATAACCAATATTTGAAACTATTTTTACAAAATGACCAGATTTTTGTAACTCGCTACTTAATGTAGCGAATTTAAAAATATATTCGTTGAAACTCGTTACAACAATTAGCGAGTTTAGTAAGTACATGGATTAGGGAATTGGCGTGATTAAAACTAAGTCTGTCATTAACAAATTCGCTATACCATCTAGCGAATTTAAGCGTAAAAGAAACTCGCTACATGATATAGCGAGTTTAAAAAAACAGATCTATAGACCAGGCTGGGTTACAGCCGTAAACAGAAGAAAAAAAAAACCCTAAGTAAGTCGAAGGGAGAAGGGAGAAGGGAGAAAAAGAAGAAGTTTGCCATTGCCATCTCCGTCAAATCCAAGCTTTTTATCCTTGAATTTCGTCATTGTAAGTGCAACATCCAAGCTTTTCCTTCTTTATTTTGTGATGATTTTGCTTTGATTTGGGTAATTGTTTTCTTGAAAATTTGGTTTTATTAAAAAATAGGGTAGTTGAAATTGAGAAAATGTAGGAATTTTGAACTCAATTTGTGGGCTATTGTAATCATTTGGCTAATTGTGTTATCAATGGGTGAGAATATATTGAAATAATCATTAGTTTTTTTTTTCTTGAATATTAGTGTTGTTATTGAAATAAACTAAAATTGATATTTGAACTCAATTGTTGGTAAAGTGATATAATTTGGTTGATTGTATTATAATATATGCGTGAAAATATATTGACATTGTTGTGCTTTTTTTGCTTAAAAAATTAAGAGTTTTATGAGTAATATGTTAGTATATTTGTTATTTCATTTAGAAGTATTTGTTATTGATGTCTCAACTTCTCTATGTTCATATATGTACATGCTATATGTGTTTATTTGATTTTGAAATGAGGTTTCTTTTGTTGAAACAGATGAATACCTTCATCGATCTGAGAATTTCGATAACTCTGTTTTAAATTCACATGAGGACAACATAGCTCGTTATATTTAGGATGTACAGCAGGTTATTAGTCCGCTTTCATTTCGTCGTGATGCCTCATTGCCGGATTGACGTAGCGGAAGCCAACCAAGATAAACAATAACCTACCGAAGAGGTTATCAACCTAACCCAATCCAGGAAATTAGAGTTTGAACAAGTTAAAACTTAAGGGAATCCACCCAATAAAAGTTGCAAAGCAAACTTTGATAAAAGTCAATAATAATCAAGATGTGTTTTCCAAAATCCTACAAGAGTATTTATACTCGCAACTCCAAATAAATAAAAGGAAAGAAAATAATAAAAACCTAATAAATAAATGAAAATAAATAACGGTAATAATAATACGGGACTAATACTAATTAAATAAAACAACTAAAGCTTCCTGCCCCTTCACGGATTTGCCTTGCTCGGCCGTGCCCCTAACTCCGCTCGGCCGCGTCCCTCTCACTACTCGGCCCTGCCAGACTGGTTACTGATGTGAAGCTTCTGTTTGGCCACGCTCGGCCGAGTCTTGGCCATGCTCGGCCGAGCACCTGCTGTGCTGCTCGAACTCTGCTTCTGCTTGGATTCCTAAACCTTCGCTCCCCATCTTCCTCACTGCCGTCGAGACTTGACCCCTCGACCCATGTGCTACATCATTCTCCTCCACTTCAAAAGGATTCATCCCCGAATCCGTATCCACATAAAAGGGAACATCAGGGTGAAAATCTACCAAATCCGCAACATTAAAAGTAGGGGAAATATTCCATCCCTCCGGCAAGTCCACCACATAGGCATTGTCGTTGATCTTCTTCACAATCTTACACAGTCCAATCTTCTTGGGATTAAGTTTATGATATGTACCTTGAGGAAACCTCTCCTTGCACAAATGCACCATGACCAAATCCCCCACAGAAAAGACCTTTAATCGACGCTTCCTATCGGCATCATCCTTATACTTGGCATTTGACAGTTCAATGTTTTTCTTGACCTCAGCTTGCACCTCCTCGATCAAATTTTCCATATACTCAGCCGCAACACCACAACCCGATAATTTCGGCAAAGGAATCAAATCAAGAGTATGAGTAGGAGGCCTCTGATAAACGACCTCGAATGGTGTCTTCTTGGTTGTCATGTTTGTCATATTATTAAAAGCAAACTCAGCCGTAGACAACACCAAATCCCACTTCTTTGGATGATCACTACACAAACAGCGAACCATACTACCCAAAGTTCGATTTACCACCTCCGTTTGCCCATCTGTCTCTGAGGATGAAAAGAACTACTGAACTGCAAACCAGTACGAAACAAACCCCACAGAGTACGCCAAAAGTGACTCAAAAACTCAGTATCACGATCTACGTAATCGTCTTTGGAATTCCATGTAAACGAACAACTTCCTTAAAGAATAAACTTGCAATGTGACAAGCATCATGGATCTTCCGACAAGGAATAAAATGTGCCATCTTAGAAAAACGATCAACCACCACTAAAACTGAATCGTTGGACCGTTGTCTATGAGGTAACCCAAGAAAAAAGTCCAAAGAAATATCCTCCCAAGGCCTCTCCGGAATTGACAAAGGTGTATATAAACCTGTATTTTGTGAATGCCCTTTATTGATTTGACAAACCATGCACTTCCCCATGATTCTGTAGGTGTCCCTCTGAAGTTGTGGCCAGTAATACTTCTTTGCCACCATCTCAACCGTTTTATCTCGACCACATTGTCCAACCTTATGAAGCTCATAAACGAGGCTCTCACGAATCGATCCGTTTGGAATGCCCAATTTATCCTTGAAAAACAAAAACCCATCTTGCACCATAAAAAACCCGATAGGATGTCCATCTTTGCACCTTGCCCATTCATCAGCAAAGTCATCATCATTTGCATACAAATCTTTCAAGCAATCAAAACCCACAACAATGTTCTGCATAGTAACCAATAAACTAGCTCTTCTACTCAAAGCATCGGCCACCTTATTCTGTTGCCCACTTTTGTGTTGAATAACAAAAGTAAACTGTTGCAAATAAGCCACCCAACGAGCATGCATACGATTAAGAGACTTCTTACCATTCATGTATTTCAAGGCCTCTTGATCAATATGAAGTATGAACTCCATCTGAATAAGATATTGCTCCCAATGTTTGATGGCTTGAACCACCGGATAAAATTCAAGTTCATAAGTAGTCCACTTGCGTTTAGCCTCCTCCAACGTCTGACTCATAAAAGCAACTAGCCTCTTCTCTTGAGTCCAAACAGCTCCTATCCCAATTACAGAAGCATATGTCTCCAACTCAAAAGGCTTGGAAAAATCCGATAAAGTTAGCAATGGGGCACTAGTCAACTTCTCCTTTATTAAGGCAAAACTAGCATCTGCCTCAACACCCCAATAAAACTTCCCTTTCTTCAAACACTTAGTAATCGGGGCCACAATAGTATTAACATTTCTGATAAAATGACGATAAAAAGTTGCAAGCCCATGAAAACTACGTACCTCACTAACAGTAGTAGGAGTAGGCCAATCACAAATTGCTCTAACCTTTTCGTCATCCACATGTATGCCATCTGCAGAAACAATATATCCCAAGAACAATAACTTGTCAAGCATAAAACTGCACTTCTTAAGGTTGATGTACAATTCATTCTCTCGCAAAGCTTACAATACTGCTTGAACATGCCCAATATGCTCCTCCTCAGTTTTACTAAAAATCAGGATGTCATCAAAACACACAACCAAAAATTTACCATTGAAAGGCTTTAACACTTGATTCATTATCCGCATAAAGGTACTAGGAGCATTAGACAACCCAAAAGGCATCACCAATCATTCATATAAAGCTTCCTTTGTCTTGAAAGCTATTTTCCATTCATCACCAGGACGAACACGAACTTGATGATAACCACTCTGCAAATCAATTTTAGAAAACACACACGCACCACGAAGCATATCCAACATATCATCAAGGCGGGGAATGGGAAATCTATATTTCATAGTAATTTTATTAATAGCCCTACAATCAATACACATTCGCTAAGTCCTATATTTCTTAGGGACAAGAAGTGCAGGAACCGCACAAGGTCTCAAACTTTCCTGAATGTACCCCCGCTTCAACAAATCCTCAACCTGTTCCCTCAAAATATCATGCTCCGCAGGACTCATACGATAGTGAGGGAGATTAGGAAGAGACGCACCAGGAACAAAATCAATATTATAATGAATATTACGCAAAGGAGGCAGTCCTGCAGGAAGTTCATCGGCATAACATCGTTATACTCATCCAACAAGGACTGCAAAGATTTCAAAACCAAACTAATGGTCCCAATAGGCACTTTTCGTAACATAGCGAGGACAAAATCAGCATGGACCACATCGGTAGCAAATTTGTGAGTCGTACAAAGGGAAATAATAGGTTTTGACTTAGGCTTAGACTTCACCTTCGCATACGAACTTTTATCTCTCAACGGGCATAAATGAAAACGTGTACCATCTTTCACAAAACTAAGGACATTATCCTTCCCTTTAAGAACAACATTAAGATCATACTGCCAAGGTCTACCCAACAATAAGTTACATGCAGTCATATCTACTATATCACACAAAATTTCATCCTTATAGCTACCAATATTAAAAGGGACAATACATTGCTCATTTACCTGAATAGTGCCCATTGTATTGATCCACCCAACCGAGTAAGGAGAAGGATGAGCCTGCACATCAAGCTTGAATTTGTCCACCACGCTATGAGCCACCAAGTTCTCACTGCTCCCACTATCAATAATTATGTGAACGCCCACGCCTTTAATATGTCCTTTAGTATGGAAAATATTATGCCTTTCAGGATCATCATCCTCTCTGGGTGTAGTCAACATAAGTCTATTCACCACCAATGAACCATGATCCCCAACACCCTTGTCATCATCATTGGGGTCAATCCGCTGCTCGTTACCAACACACTCAGCTTCATCTTCCTCATCTTCATCACGATCTACCATGTTCACACCCCTTCGAGTAGGACATACATTGAACAAATGGCCCACCCTACCACAACGAAAACATTTGTCACCATGATTCTTCGCATAAGGATTAGAATTCTGACGCCCATTCGTAGTAGTAGGAGTAGTCTTCTTTGCCGGTTGAGTCGGGTTAGCAGGAACATCATCCGAAATCTCCGTCGCCACCTTAGAAGGTTGGGCCTTATCCTGAATCATATTTCTATTACCCGAAGAAGAACCACAAAAAGACTAAAAATTCTATTGGGTTTTAAAAGAAGAGGAAATTTGTCGCTCCACAGGCTTTGCCCGATCAATCTCCTCATCTAAGAAGTGAATAGTATTCAATTACACTTGATTACGAATATTGATACGAAGACCTGTGATATTGTCGACACCCCATTCTGAACCAATAACTACATGATTACACTACTCTTCTTCTCTCTTTTGTGTTTTGATGAAACCATATTAGTTTCGTCATGTTTCGTTAGGTTTCTAACTAACTTTCTTAGTTTTGGACCTAACTAATTAACGCAATAACTGAAGAGGACAGAATAGTGAATTGACTAGTTGTCCCACGCGGGACATACGTGTCTCGCGCGAGACATTTCCTCTGCGGAATGTGCAGATTCACTATCCTTCTCTGTTTCAATCTCTTTTCTTGCTCCCTACTCTCCTAGTACGGGATTTACCTTATCTTGGACTCTCCTAACACCTTCCTATGAGTTTTATTCCTAAATAAAACTCTTCCAAATGAAGTCTTTGATTCCTTCCTTACTTGCGACTCCTAACTTGGTGAAAAAGTATTCTCCACCTATAAATACAAGGATCCTCCTTTGTATTTGAGGGGAGAGGAGACACTAGAACCACGTTCTAAACTAAATACTCCCTAAATTCGTTTTTTTATCATCTTCCTACGAAGATCTCGAACCTCTGTCAAGGTTATTCATTATAGTCACTCAAGAACACAAGGTAAACTCCTATACTTTCATATTTTTCTTCTCTATCCCTCTAATTGCTTTTAGAGTAGTGTAATACTATCAAAAGGGTTAATCTAGAGTCCCTTCAATCCATAGAGGTGATTTCGAAGCATACAACCCGACATTCCTAATTAAAAAATTAATTAGGATTTTCTTGTTCTTATTTAATTATTATATTGTTTTGATTGACAATACTGAATTGGCAAGACCAATCTTCGGATTGGGTGGAATGGGCGCTCCTCGACCTTCCCATCCCATAAATTAACCCCCGAACCTTCGAATCTCTTTAAATTATCAAAAATATTTTTCTTATTGTTTTCCTAAATAAATAATAACTGGCGACTCTGTATTCATTAAAATCGCATCGCTACAGTTTGGCGACTCCGCTGGGGACAATTAATTAAGAGGGCTAGACTTGCGCACATATTTAGTATTATCAATCTTTTTATTTATTTAATTTGTACTTGAACTATATACTTGCGTGAGATTGGATTACTTTAATTTTTACCGGTCATCGGTTGACTCGGGCTTTGTAATTAATTTAATTCTCTCTCTCTCTCTCTACACTTTATGTAGAACAATGACAGTCTGAGTCTTCCTAATTTGGGAGAAACGTAGGCAACCACTTGAGGCGGCCATTATCTGTTTTTCTTTTAGTTTTCAAAAAAAAAAACTTTCTATTTTACTCTATCACCTAGAATTGACTCTCACACACGTGCACATCATGATATAATTGTCATTGCACTACATACCTTTGATAAAACTCGGGACCCACACTAAGGATGGATAACGGTAATCACCTAATCGCCGGTCTCTCCAAAGTTGGATCATCCCACCTCGTGTTTTCAATCCACCTAGATTGTCAATATCGCGAGGAGCCTAGCCGTAAACCCTGCATCAACCACATATCATGTAGATTTACTTTTTAGGACACTCCGTGACCGGTCGGTTTGATCTTGGAGTCTTTGTAATCCCTTGTCAAGATCATTTTTTGTGCAATAAGCCATGGAAAAGAAATCAATAAACTGTCGCTTCGAATTTGTCCCTTTGGAAATGTCCCTATGATTGTCCCTTCGGATTTGCCCCCAAAACGGATTTTTCGTCCGACCAAAATTAAGATTAAAATCAGAAAAAATGTGACTTCCAGTGGTGTTGTCTCGTGCAAGACCACTTGTCTCATGCGAGACAAGTGTTCTGTCTTTTTTTGTTTTGGCCAAAACCTTCAAGCCTTCATACACCCTATTCAGCCGACTTGTTGGGACTCGATCATGGTTTAACATAGTTGCTACACATCTAGGTTCATCGCCAAAGCTCGACACAATGTCTACTTCTCTCCCTGTCAATGAAGCCGAAATCAAGGAAACTAAGGCCGAACTCATGCAAGCCCTGCTTAAGATGGATGAACAAAGTAAGAAAATTGATGAGCAGAATGCCCACATGGCCGCCCTCATGCAAGAGCTCCACGAGATGAAAGTCAAGAAAGTAAGAAAGCAAAAGAAGAAAGACGAATCCTCCTCTAATGAAGAGGAATCCTACCCCAAGAAGAATACGAAAACCAAGAAGTCAAGCAAGAAAGAGGAAGAATTAGATTCATCCTCTTCCTCATCCTCCTCCGGTGATGAGGGCCATATCTCCAAGGGTACTAAGACCAAGAAGGAAGGTAGTGATGAAACTACTAAGCTTGGTAATCATGTAACTAAAAACTACCTTGAGAAGAAACTTGCAACCCTTGACATTTCAAGGGGATCATTCATCCCATTTGATCCCGATCCTCTTCAACAATCCATCACCAAGTTTTCTCGCAAGTACTAGACACCCGATATTGCCAAGTTTAATGACACTACTTGTCCTCGAGCTCATGTTGAGACCTACACTTGGGCTATGCTTCTAATGGTCGTTGATAACACAATCTTGGACCAATGCTTTCCTCAAACTTTGGATGGTGCTGCAAGGGATTGGTACATGTCTCTTTCTATGACTACAAGGCTTGACTGGTCGTCTGGATGTTTAGTCTTCCAAAGCCAGTTTGAAGACAACTCCACTTACCGCCTTACTAAGAGGGATCTTGAACAAACCAAGCAACATGCAAATGAGTCTTTCGCTGAATTTGCTAGAAGATGGAGACTAAAAATTACTGAAATTGTCGAAAGACCTACTCTCAAAGAGCAAATCCACATCTTCCTCCAATGCCTCCATGATGAATTTCAAGAGAAGCTCGCCGGTAATTACTTTCCTAGTTTCAATGAACTTCATGAGTCCGAAATCAGGATTGATGACTTCCTAAAAAGTAAAAAGAAGGAAAATACTTTTCGCTACAACAAGCCCACCACAAGTAAGGATGCTTCAGTCAATACTATTGCATTCAACCTCCAACATCGGTAAGTATTCTGCTGTTCCTCCTCCCGAAAAGAAAAAGAGGCACTATGACAAACTTGAAGGAATCACTTAAGAAGAACTATTTGATGTGCTTGTCAAGAACGAAAAGATCAAACCAAGAGAAGGTGGCCCTCCTAGGGATATGGGTCCTAATCATGCTCATCACTTATTCTGCAAGTACCACAACTTCACCATCCACGACACCAAAACTTGCCACCACTTGAAGGACATTATCCAAGACCTCTTTGACAATGGAGGGCTAGAACGTCCCAACGTCATCACTAATCCTCTCCCTCATAATACATGAAGAAGATGAAGCAAGAAGAAATCTACACTTACCTCTTTGGGTCTACAACTATCCCCTCCCTCTCACCTTTGATAGAAGTAGATTAGGTTTTAAATTTCCATGAACTCGAAGAGTCGTTCTGTCTTTCTAGTACTTCTCACCTCCTCTAGTTTGTGTCATCTAAACAATCGAGTATGTTTTAATTTCTCCGTTAATCAAAGTCATTTTTCCTAAATACTTTCCCTAAGGTTATTCTACCTCATGAGTATCATTTAATTCATGCAAAATAATGGACCCTCCATTCCTTAAATCATCGCAAAAATAAAAATAAAAATAGAAACTTCTAAACGATTTTAAGAAGAAAGTTATCATTAGAAGGCTTAAGGTCTAAACATTACCCCTACTGAAAGTCAAAGGTCAACAAGCGAAAAAAGCCAAAGGTGCTGCTGTCAACCTTCATTCCAAGAAGAGTGAGGCTACTCAATTCAAAGCTTTGAGAGTACAAAACAAAAAAAAAAAACTCTCAAGCTTTCATCATCCCCACAACAAAGGTGAAACTTCAAATGCATGAAGGACTCTCCCACAAAGAAGAGGAGTCAAGTGATACCAACAAAAGAAATGAAGATTATTCAACATCCTCTTACAACAAGTGAAGAAGACTTTCAGTATCAAGAAAAATGTTTACCCTTAAGTCATACTAATGATTGACTTTCTTCTCAAACTTATTTAGAAATTTTTAGATGATGCACGGTTCATTAAAAGGTAGAACAACTTTTCTAGATATTTGAGCCAAGTAGCGTTTCTTGTTGAGTCTAAAGGCTTCATGTTATCCACTCTCATACACACTCTTAAAATCCAAGCATCAAAACTGGGGCTTCCTAACCTTTCCTCCCCCGGTCAATCTCTACTTCAACTCTTCAAAATAATCAAATCTGCATTAGGAGCTTTCCTCTTTGCTTCTCACTCTCATCATTAGAGAATACACTTCTATAGAGAGTCAATGCTTGGATCACATTTCAAAGAATAGAGTCCGTCTCTCCTCAACTAACTTGAGATCTCATTTCTCTCTCCTCAATAAGATTTTATCCACTAAGTTCTCTTCGAGTTAACATACTATTTTCAAAAAAAAAAGAAAAAGAAAAAAAAGACGCAAAAGAGATGCCCGCTAGATTGAAAAACCGAAAGGGCGGTCTTGATAAAAACCAAGGTGCATCACTAAAAAAATCAAGGACAAAGGGAGACTATTCTTCAACCTTCTTCATTGAACATCATTCGCTCCTCTTCAAATCAAATCAACAAGGAGAGCCTTCTTCGATCATCTTCAAATCAAGAGAGCAGCCTTACAAGCTTGTTCACAAAGCCATCTACCACATTTAAGCAACTTGGGGCTTGAGACAGGAAAGAGACTTGGACATAAAACCATTACGACAGTCGACATATTTGTAGTCGTTTACCTTCTAGAGACACGATTCAAGGGAGAATTAAGAATGAAGATTCGTAATAGGCCTAGATGTGTTCACACAAGGTTACTCATCGAAATTATACAACAATGAAGAAACAATACGGTACTCTCGCATGAGACAACCTCGCTGACTAGCAACAGATTCTGCATAAACCTGATTTGGTCCCAAGTTGTCAAACACAAGTTCACTCATATAGTTCACCCATTTCAAATATAAATCCATACAAATGTCCCTACATGCCCATATACCATATACTCATACATAAACTCACCACCAAAATGACCAACCGGCCATTTATACGAATAGACATGGGCACCACCACATAAGTCCAATTAAACAACTAATATCTGAAAAATATATTTGGAATCTTTATGTGCTAACAGGTACAGAAAGGTAAGAATCATTTCGGGTCCATTCGAGACCAGCATGCATATATCCTTGCATTACAGGAGCCGACAGAATCTTCAACTCAACCGACAACTTCAAAGTCTGTGACGGTAGCAACGACAACAAAGTCCATGACCTCGACAACAACAGCGACACTTGTGACCTCAAGTGGAGCATCAACAAAGTCTACAACCTCAGCAAACTTCAAAGTCCATGACCTCGGCAACCTCAACAAAGTCTGTGACCTCAATAACTTTAAAGTCTGTGACCTCGGCAACAATGGCAACGTCAGTAACCTCAGGCGACGCATCATAAAAAACCGAATATTTTCAGAATTGGGTCAAGTCTTTGATTCCTCAGTATGAATTTATCCATAGTTCGAAAGCACTCAAACAAACTCAGCTACGTCAGTAACCTTGGGCGGCGCACTTCAACAACTTCATCAACAAATCGGGTATCATCAGAATTGGGTCAAGTCCATGATTCCTCAGTACGATCTTACCTTTTTCTTTCAAATTTGCTTTTCAAATATACTTTTCAAAGTACCTAAAATGGCCTTTTAAGTGTTTTGGAGTCGAACTACATTTTGGTCTGATTCTCCGATAGAGATACGTAGGCAGCCGTGCGGCACGACCATCCCAATGTTCAGAATGATGTCTTTTCTATCGATGATATGACTTCTTCCATAAGTCTTGTCACCGAAGGGCTCTGTAGACACCTCATTCTGAACTAATAATTACGTGATTGCACTACTCTTCATCTCTCTTTTGTGTTTTGATGAAAGCATATTAGTTTCGTCGTGTTTCGTTAGGTTTCTAACTAACTTTGTTAGTTTTGGACCTAACTGACTAACGGAATAACTGAACAGGACAGAATAGTCAATTGACTAGTTGTCCTGCGCGGGACATACGTGTCTCACGTGAGACATCTCCTCTACGGAATGTGCAGATTCACTTTCCTTCTCCGTTTCAATCTCTTTTCTTGCTCTCTACTCTCCTAGTACGGTATTTACCTTATCTTGGACTCTCCTATCACCTTCCTAAGAGTTTTATTCCTAAATAAAACTCTTCCAAATGAAGTCTTTGATTCCTTCCTTACTTGAGACTCCTAACTTGGTGATCAAGTATTCTCCACCTATAAATACAAGGATCCTCCTTTGTATTTGGGGGAGAAGAGACACTAGAACCACGTTCTAAACGAAATACTCCCTAAGTGTAGGGGAAATATAGGGTCTTGATCTTGATACTGAGGCCGGATATGTGATTGAATCGTGTATAATCCACTTTTTGAATAAAGTACTTCGACCCTTATTGCCTGGGTTACACGAAATTCTTATTGGGATAAGACAATCACTCAATTTGTTTCTAGGCAAAGAGAACAAATCTAAACTTGAGAATTGTTTATGCTTTCGTTATTGTTGTATCACTTGTGTTTTTCATATGTCTACAAATGAGATCAATCTCTGTATATATACAGATGGAGAGGTAGCAGTAAAAGAGTACAATCAAAAGACATGACTTTAGCCAAGCGATGTGTCTTTTCATTTTGAACTGGCACCTGTTCAGGAACTGCTCGGCCGAGTCAAGGGACTCCCTCGGCCGAGCACATATGTCTAGTAAAATTCTGCCAAGCTGCACGGCCGTGTCTTATGAACTGCACGGCCGTGTTGTTTATACTGCTCGGCCGAGCAAGGCACATGCCTCGGCTGAGCAAGACTCTCCAGAAACTTGGCCAATCTGATATGCTCTGCTCGGCCGAGTCAAGGACTCTGCTCGGCCGAGCACATCAACAAAATGTGCTACCCTTTAACTTTTACTTCTTTATCGAGGTTGACTTCGTTTTAGCTCAAACGAGTGTGTACTCCACACTTTCCCTTACTCGTATCCGAGTCTTATACGAATCACATTGATCTCTTAGTAAATCACCATTACAATAAAATAAGTTGATGATTACAAAATCACCAACAAATCCCCTCTATTTTAGTGTAATCCTTTGATTTACTAAACTTTATAAATAACGAAACAAACGAATGCATAAATGAAAATGTCTTGCGATTGAATTTTCATCTTAGTATAATACACATTTCAAATACTCGAGAATCGGGGTGTCGTAATGATTGAACCCGTCAACTCATATGAATACCTGAAGATACTATACACATAAGTTCAGTACAATTCTCTTTGTTTAACCTTGACACTATTACAAGCCATTTGTCCATATCCATTAGTGAACATATAGGAAGCCAAGTCCTAGCTTCTTGAAGCGGCAAAACTTCATATCCACATAGGTAGTTCCTTTAATCTTGCACCCGCATTTGCAATTTTTCAAAGGAACTATTAAGAAGATATTCTTCAACCTAACCTTTACTTGCAGGTCTGAACACATACATTGGGAAAGATAATAACATGTGTTCCAATCTCCAACTGCGAGCTTTCCACATTGAATTCAAGCTTCTAACGTTGTATTAGAAGGGAATTGGGTATCTCACAATTAGAGGATTAAATAGACTTTAATCCCATTCCCATTGCAGACTTATTTACCAAGTCTCTGGCTAACCCCTTCGTCAAGTGGTCAGCCAAATTTTGTTGCGACCGAACAAATTCAACTGATATCACACCATTCATGATTAACTCCCGAATCATACTATGTCTGACACCTAAGTGTCTAGACTTGCCATTATAAATTTGACTATAGGCCCTAGCCAAGGTGGCAGCACTATCACAATGGATAGACATTGGTGATATCGGTTTTGACCATAATAGAATCTCATATATCAAGTTCCGAAGCCACTCCGCTTCTTTTCCAGCAGCAGCCAATGCTACAAACTCAGATTCCATTGTAGAATGTGTAATACATGTCTGCTTTTTAGAAGCCCAAGAAATGGCACCTCCTCCAAGCAAGAACACTCAACCGCTAGTAGAAGATGAATCTTCTTGGTTGATCCAGCTAGCATCTGTGTAACCTTCTAATATAGAAGGATGTCCACTATAACATAAACCATAGTCCATAGTACCTTTTAAGTACTTGAACACCCTTGTTATAGCATGCCAATGCTGTCTACTAGGATTACTAGTAAACCTGCTCAATCGTCCAACTGCATAAGCAATATCAGGTCGAGTGCCCGTCATAGCATACATCAAACTGCCTATGGCTTTTGAGTATTCGAGCTGTGACACAGGTTCACCAGTGTTTGATACAAGTTTCTCAGTAGGATCCATGGGAGTACTAACTTTAGAACAATCATCACAATTAAACCTCTTGAGAATTTTCTCAATATAATGAGATTGTGTAATTGCAATTCCCTTGTTCATCCGTTTAATCTTTATACCAAGAATTACGTCGGCTTCTCCCATGTCCTTCATAGAAAACTTTGATGACAAAAACTTCTTAGTTTCATCAACTACATTTTGGTCTGTGCCAAAAATCAACATGTCATCTACATATAGGCAGATGATTACACCTTTACCGGATTCATCAAATCTGCTATATACACATTTGTCGGACTGATTTAATACAAAACCATTTGACAAAACAACCTCATCAAATTTTTGATGCCACTGTTTAGGTGCTTGCTTTAGCCCATACAATGACTTAATTAACTTACATACCTTATGCTCATTACCTGGCATAACAAATCCTTCAGGTTGTTTCATATACACTTCTTCTTCCAAATCACCATTTAAGAATGCTGTTTTGACATCCATTTGATGGATCAATAGATTCTGAATAGCTGCCAAAGCTATTAGTAATCTAATAGTAGTGATACGAGCAACCGGTGCATAGGTATCGAAGTAATCGATTCCTTCCTTTTGTGTAAAGCCTTGGATTACCAATCGAGCTTTAAACTTGTCAATTGTTCCATCGACTTTCATCTTCTTTTTGAAGATCCATTTGCACCCTAAAGGTTTACAGCTTGGTGGTAAATCAGACAAGACCCATGTATTATTTTCCATAATAGAACCAATCTCATCATCGATTGCTTCTTTCCATAAACCAGCATCTCGAGATTTTATTGCTTCATCATAGGTTCTTGGATCCTCCTCTATACTATAACAGTAAGAGTATTGAGATTCAATTTGATCTCTTGATCCCATAACTAAATATAGTTGAAAATCAGAACCATATGATTTAGCTTTCCTTACTCTTTTACTTTTACGAGGTTCGAGTATCTCATTTGGTATCTCAACTGAATGATCATCCATTTGAGATTCAGCCGACATTGGTATAATATCCTTTGGTCTAGGTATTGAAGAGAAACGATTCTCATCAAAGATTGCATCTCTCGATTCTATAATTGTGTTAATAGAAATGAATTCATTAGGTTCTATAACATAAAACCTATATGCCTTGGAATGCTCAGCATATCCAACAAAGATGCAATCAATACCTTTTTCTCCCAACTTTTTCCTTTTAGGGTCCAGAAGTCTAACTACGGCCCTACATCCCCAAACTCGCAAAAATGTCAAGTTTGGTCTTTTCTTATACCAAAGCTCATATGGGGTAATCTTGTTCCTTTTATTAGGAACTCTATTCAATAGATGACAAGCCGTTAACATGGCTTCTCCCCAAAACCCGTCACTCAAACCTGAGTAAGACAACATGGCGTTAACCATTTCTTCAAGAGTTCTATTCTTCCTTTCAGCCACACCATTTTGTTGTGGTACATAAGGAGCCGTAGTCTGATGAATTATCCCTACGGATTGGAAATATTTAGGATCATAATATTCACCACCTCTATCCGTACGTAAGGTTTTAATCAAGCCATTTAGTTGAAGTTCAACTTCAGTTTTATAAATTTTAAATTTATCTAGGGCTTCATCTTTTGCATGCAGCAAGTAAATATAGCAAAACCTAGAAGCATCATCTATAAAAGTGACAATATACTTTTTATTGCCTAAAGATGGAGTTGCATGAAAATCACATAAATCACTATGAATCAATTCAAGTTTTACAGAATTCCTTGTAACACTTTTAAAAGGTTTTCTAGTGATTTTTGTCAACATGCAAGTATCACTACAAGAAAAAGGACTATTTACGGCGGTTAAAATCCGCCGTATATAAAACGCGCCCCGCCGTAAATAGTATATACGGCGGACTTTCCGCCGTAAATAGTCCAACGTATAAAGCCTCGCCGTAAATACTATATACGGCGGAAATACCACCGCCGTATATAAATGTAGTATTTACGGCGGACATACCACCACCGTATATAAATGTAATACAATACATATTTTAAGGCGTATTTGAGTAATCTTTATACGGCGGTAGGTGTAACCGCCGTAAATAAGAGACGAGTCGTCCGCTCCGTAACGAGTCGTCCCAATTGCACCCCCCACTGGTTCCCTCGTCCCCCCTTTGTAGATGAGTCGTCCATGGCCATTTTATACGGCGGATTTAGTCACCGCCGTAAATAACTTGATAGAGACGACTCATCCCAAATGGCACGAGTCGTCCCATTTAAACCCCTTACTGGTTCCCTCGTCCCCCCTTTGGGCACGACTCGTCTAGGCCTTATTTATATGGCGGATTTAGTCACCGCCGTAAATAAGCCTATTTTTTTTCCCAGGCCTGTATAATTCACTTTCCCCAAAAATACGTTCACAAAAACCAAATTCAACCTGTACACACACAAATGCAACCTGTATATAACCAAAAATACACAAATGCAATCAATGTTTACAATCTACATATTAACACAAAATTAATGTTGAATGTATCCAAACATAATAACCATTATACAAATAACGTTTGTCGTTTCCAAACATAATAACCATTAATGTTGAATGTATCACAAAAACCAAATTCACCACCTATTGATTACCGTCTTTTCCACGTTCCATCAAATGACGTTTCAAATCATCAATTTGTTGTTGTAACTGTTGTCGTTGCTCCTCATTTTGTCGGCGTTCCTCCTGAAGTTGCCTTTCAAAATCTGCTCTGACGGATGCCACCGCCTCCAATACAGCTGTCTGAGTAGTTGGGGATTTACCAAACACCTTAGTTTTGTTCACACCGCCTCACATACATCGCACTCTCCCGTGGTCATCAGTGCCCATCATACCAACAAAAATCTTTTCACGCGCCGTGGGAGAGTTTTGTTGCTCCTCTGGCAGCTCATCAATTGCATCATTAAGCGTTTGCTGTAACAAAAACAACATGTTCAATATAAATGTTTTAACTTTAATTAATATTATGAAAATGAAGTTAGAAATGAAAAAAGTATTCTATAGAATAACAAAACTGAAACAGAAAAGGTTGAAACTTTAACTTACAATCATTTGAGTGGTTTCTTGATCTGCAGGTGTTTTGCCCGTGCGCGTAGCTATGAACAAGCTTACGCGATCAGTTGGTAAACCCTTGTCGTCTCTCTACAATTTATAATAGAATCATTTGACCAAAAAAAATACATTTATATACGATACAAAAAGAAACATTAATTGACAACTGAGAACTAAATTGAACGATGACAAACCTCTTTTATGACTTTGGGATGGGACGTTTTTCCGGTCCGGTTCAGGCACGCTTGCTTTTCTCGATTCAATTTATTTGTTTCTGATATTTCCTGAAAAAAAAAAGAAGATAATATTAGTATTGATGCTGCAGGAATTGTGCTTATCAGTAATCCTCCACGTGGCAGGACCAATCACCTGGCTTCTTGACCTGAAATCAGAACCCACGACTAGCCGGATGTGTCTCCGGCGAAGACGCTCGGGCGTGAGAGTAAGATAACAGTGTATATAGCTCAAAATGTATTGAATAATGAATTCAGATAACAAAATGGCAGTTACCTTCTACTGTTTGGTAGTGATGAAGTATTTATAGGCGTTGGTGGTTGTATTTTTGGGGAGGCGACATGTGCTCCGAGATTGTAGCGGCGGTTACTGGTCATGGGAACGTGTCTATAACGGTCCCTGATTTGTAGGGATGTGGTTATGAGAATTGTTCAACTAAATACGCCGGCAAGTGTCAGGTCGTCACTTGTCTTTTAGGTCGAGGTCGCCATTTGAGGAATGGTCGACCTGACTGAGGGGTAAAGCATGAATCATACCCGTATTAGAGCTTGGATAGTGAGGTCGGACTAAGTTAGGTCGGGACCTGTAAGGTCGGACCATAGAATTAGTCAACTGATACTTGAGATGGGCTTTGGGCCTTGCTTTGATTGGGCCAGGTTCATTGAGAATGTGGGAGTCAAGGCTGTATGTGATTGGGCTTTACCCGCTTGGCCCGACTTGACACTTTTGGTATGTTCAGTGGCCCCCAACTTTCGAGTTGACTTCGTCGACTTGGAAGTTAAGAAGATCTTTGATGAGAATTACTTTACTCGCAGGTCGTTGCTAATTTTTAAAGTAGGTCGACAATGATGATGTGGCACAATCCTAGACGTTGTCGATGAACGGTCAGATCGGAACGAGCGCCGTTTTCCTGTCATCATTGCCATTCTGACGCTTGGTAGTCTTTCTCAAAATCTGCTTCGGATTTTAATTTTGGGAAATCAATTTTGAATTTCTTTTTCCTTTCCAAATTTAGGAAAATATAAATACTCAGAATTCCCCTCAGATTCGAATTCTTACCGTCTTCAAACTCTGAGAATCTCCGGCGAAAATAGCGAAGAAGCAGTTGAGTTAAATTGGGCCTCCGTCTTCTGCAACAGCTTCCTATTTCCACATTTACGAAGGTATTTCTCTCCTATTCTTCCTTTAGGGCTTTAATTTCTGTTCTGTCTTTACTTCCGCCATGGCTAGGACCTTTAGTAGCGAACCAGGGGCATGGTATGGTTACTGCACTGTTAACCGTAGGGTGTATAAGAACGTGAACGATGAGTGGAGAGTGATGTCCTTGGATGAATGCGCCTCTATTTTGACCAGGTGGGAGTTGAATTTCGGTGAGATAGGTTTGCCCATTGTAGAAGACACTGAAAACCTAGTAGTCGATGATTCGAATATCGTCACTTTTCATCTATTTCACGAACTGCTCGACCATATCACCTTGTTTTATGTTAGGGATGTCCACAAGCCCTCCTTCCTTAGGAACAGAATAGGTTTTCCAGGGGAGTCTAGGTCGCCCTTAGGTAGGTCGACTGAATGTGATCATAGGACTGACTCCCCTGCTTCCTCTTTTGTTTGTACAGATATGACGACTCGAGGTGGAGCTACAGCTTCAACTTCCTCAAGTCCCCGAATAGTGGATGCGTTTGGCTCCTCCGTCGTACCGGGGAAGAATGAAAGGGGTTATGTTCCCCAAGGGCCATTGCGTGGCAATAAGAACTTGCCCTCTAGGTACAGCTTGATCTGGGACTTCTGTGAGGTGAGTAAGGAGGATTATAGGGTGACCATTTATACTCAGAAGGAGTTTATGAGATTGTTTAGGTCATCATTCACTAAGGACCCCACTAGGGTGGCCTTCTTCTATGGTCAATTCGTAGCCGGTCTCAGGTTGCCTCTTGATCCCTTTATAAATGAGTTTTTAGAATGTGCAAATGCCCTTCCCCTTCAGCTCGGAGCCAATACTTGTAGGGTCCTTGTGTGCTTTGCTATGGTGTGCAGATTCCTGGGGTATGAACCTTGCATGAGAGTGTTCAAAGAATTTTTCTGTATTAAGTATAGCGGGGATGACCTGAGCATCAACACCCCTTCTAAACCCAAGTCTCCCAAACTTTTTACTAACCTTCCCAGCAAGCACTGTGGATGGAACTCTCATGTAGTGGTGGTAGAGAGCAGATTAGGATGGGAATTCCCATTGCCCAACGATGAAACGAAAACCATTGATGAGAGGGACTATTGGGAGCCGTCCTGGCATCTTAACTTGTATAAGACTTTGTGTCGATTAGTTGAGAGAAGGCCCATCAGCTGGGAGAGTCTGCTCACCACCAAGTATAATTTCATCCAGGCTGGGATGATGTCTGGAGATGGAGTGGTGGAGCCCCTTACTCCTGTATTGAGAGGCCAAATATATCCTGACTGGGTCACTCACTCTCTGGGTAGGTTTAGTGATAAGTGTCAACGCTGCAAGAAGACAGAAAACTACTGCAAGGATAATGGGGAGCACGCTGGTGGTAAGATCTCCTCATTCTGCAACCCTTTACTCGTCTATTGCCTGCTTGTCGATCTGACAACATAATAGATCATTTGTATTGCGTCCCTCTTTTAGCTCGTCATTTGTTAGCTCGCATATAAGATAATTGAGTCGCACATAGTTTGCTCGTACATAGAACTTCTGCTCGTATGTAGAACTTTCGTATGTCGATCTAACACTTTACTATTTTTGACTTTGTTGCAGTTTTAACCCCCGACCAAGAGGCTAACATGGGTCGTATCATTGGCGTTTCTGATAAGAAGAAGGCAAAGAAAGCTCATGGAACTGCTAATGCTCGAGCTCATAGGCAGAGGGAGGCTTCGGTAAGGACCAGCTTGCTGTCAAAGGATAACATTGGGATGGTGCCAATGGAGGGAGTTGAGGAGGATGATCTTCTAAGAAGTGATACCCAATCTGTGGATGTCAACGAAGGAGGTGACGAGTCCTCTAGGTCAGCCAAAGCAAGCTTGAGCTCCGATCCAATTCAGGACGTCAATGCTGGGACCTCTGGAGCTGACAGAGTAGGAGCCAGTCCCTTGGACGTTGTAGACGTTGATGATGACGACATGGAGGTGGATGCTGATGATCAACCTCTGAGGACTAAGAGGTTGCGATCTGATAAGGGGAAAGTTGTTCCCTCGAGCCAATTCCTTCCACCAACTATCTCGGGCCAATCTCCTCCACCAGCTTCCTCTCGCCCAACTCCAGAGTCTCTTGAGGATCAAATGAGGAGACTGAGTGACATGCCTCCTCTTACTGGGATCAACAGTTTGAGTCGACGTTATCCTGACATGAGTTTGGGCCAGGTCGTGGTCAGGAGGGCCATCGATGTTGACCTCCTGGCTCATTTTGCTGATAAGGGGATTACCCCTGAAGAATTCTCTTCTCGCTCTGGGATGATTCAATGCGAGGTAATTTTTCACTTTCTCTTTCATTCTAGTCGCTTATTCCTTTACTCGATCCACTTAAATTACGAGCTAACACTTCTTCGGTTTCTTTGAAATGTAGAATCTTACCATGGTCGAGCAAGTGAAAAGCTCTTGGAGAGCCTCCATTGAGAGGGAGAGGCAAGCCCTTCAAGATTATTCCAAAAAGGCTAAGGAGCTTGCGGATATGAAGGAGAAGTATAACGATCTGGACAACTCGTACGAAGCCAATGAGATGGTGAAGACAAAGGCCCTGTCCGACCTTGAAGCTGCAGAATCCAAACTTAAGGAGATGAAGGCGGAGAAGGATGCTGAGAAGAAAGAGCTTGAGAAGGCCAAGACGGAGCTGGCAACAGTTTCCAAGCTTCTGAAAGAGAAGGACACCTTCTTGGTCGGGCTGAATGAGGATCATCGGCTTGCACGGGTGAAGTGGGAAAAAGACCTTCAGGCTGCCGTTGCTGTTGCTGCTAAGGATGCTGCTGGAGTCGCGGTTGATAAATTTAAGGAGGGAGATGAGTACTACAATGCCATCGTGGCCAAGGCGCAGGACTTTCTTGAGGTTGGTAAGAGACACATGGCTCGTCGAGCACTGGTGGATCCAACAGCTACAGTTACCATCGAGCAATTAGCTCGTTGGTTTTCTGAGTCCCAGTACGACATGGCAGCTCGTCGGGGCCACTCGCTCGTTCCCTATCTTGAGAATGACTTGGCTTTTATTGCCCAGGAAGATGAAGAGGATAGCTGTGAGAAGTGGGAAGCTCCCCCAACTGCCGAGAGGAATTTTGATGTGGTTCTGCAAGAGCTTGAGGATGCCGCCACTATGGAAGAAGAAAATGAGCAGGTTTACTCAGAGTCGGGTAAACCCATTGATCCCCAGGAACAAGGAATTGACGGAGAAGGTCGAGCTACTGATGGTGAGCAAGCAAATGTCAAGCCGACCCCTTGATTTTGTGTGAATGATATTGTAATGGACAAGCCCCAAACAATTTTTTGCTCTTTTGTCTTGTTTGAATGCCTTGGCCCTGCTTTTTGGGAGGCATACTACTTTATAACTTTATTTGCCTAAGTCTTGGCCCAATTTGGGAGACTTACTTATATTTAATCGTAACTGACTTCTCTTTCCTGTATGTTGTATGCTTTTGATGTAAGTGTCGAGCTAGATTTAGTAGGGCAATGAGCCATCCTGATACTAAGGTCGACTTGTCCTGTAAAGGTTCAGTCGGCCTCAGACTTATGGCTGTTGGTAACAGGGTTGACTAAGAGTCAATCCTGTTAATCTCATTGAAGCTGACCAAGGGTCGAGCTCATTTGGACAAAGTCGACCCTAGTTCGGACTTGTTTTAAGGAGTGAAGCTGATTGGGAATCGAGCTAAACTAGAATAGACTGACTAAGAGTCGAGTTTGTTAGAACGAAGTCGACTAAGAATCGGACTTGTTAAATAAATAAAGCTGATTAAGAATCGAGCTAATTAGAACAGACTGACTAAGAGTCGAGTTTGTTAGAACGAAGTCGACTAAGAGTCGGACTTGTTAAATGAACAAAGCTGATTAAGAATCGAGCTAATTAGAACGAAGCTGACTAAAAGTCAAGCTTGTTGGGATTGGTGTAACACTATGCTTGATCGAACAAACTGCGCTTTTATTGAAGTAGGGAACATGCTTACATCAATTTGAAATTAGAACTAGAACAGGTTTAAACTTGGAAGTTGAAAACTAAAAGTAATACTTGATGAGGTGAGTGGCGTGCCAAGGGTGCTTCAACTCTTCTCCCCCAGGATGAGCTATCATGTAAGTTCCTTCCTTGACGACTCGAGTAACCACATAGGGACCTTCCCAGTTAGGAGATAGCTTATTCTGTTGGGTTCTCCTTCCTGTTGCCTCGATCTTCCTTAGTACATAGTCACCCACTTGGAACGACCTTGCTTTGACCCTCTTGTCGTGGTAACTTTTAGTTCGCTGCTTGTAGTTGACCATTCGAAGGTAGGCTGTATCTCGCTTCTCGTCGATCAGATCCAGGTCGATCAATCTGTTGATATCATTCTGTTCTTGATTGAAGAAAGTCACTCTAGCAGTAGGAAATCTGAGCTCTGCCGGTGCCATGGCTTCTGATCCATATGTGAGAGCAAAAGGGGTTTCCCCCGTAGGCCCCCGAGTGGTTGTACGAACTGCCCAAAGAGCAAGGGGGAGTTTGTCCAACCAATTATTGCGTCGACCTACGAGTCCTGTCTTGAGCGAGGATAGTACAAGTTTATTTGCTGCCTCAGCTTGCCCGTTGCCTTGGGGGTAGGCGACAGAAGATTTCCAATGTTTGATTCCTACTCGATTCATCTCTGCTTCGAAGGTTTGGGAGAACTGTAAACCATTGTCGGACACTATAGCTCGAGGAAAACCAAACCGACACCAAATGAAGTCATGAATGAAGTTGATGGCATTCTCCTCTGTGATACGAGCTAATGGCTTGGCCTCAACCCACTTTGTGAAATAATCGATAGCGACGATCACATACTTGCAATTTCCCCGGGCGGGAGGGAAGGGTCCAATCAAGTCGACACCCCACATATCAAATGGCCAAGCTGCAATTACTGGAGTCTGCTCGGTTGTCGGCATATGAGGTAAGTTGGCAAACCTTTGGCATTGATCACATTGCTGAACAAAGTTGTGAGTGTCAGCTCTCATATGTGGCCAATAGTATCCCAAGGTAATTAACTTGTCAGCAAGGGTCCTGGCCCCCGGGTGTCCGCCACAAATCCCACTGTGTACTTCATGTATCAATAGGGCGACCTCTTGAGGGTGGATGCACTTTAGCAACGGTCGAGTGTAGGACCTTCTGAACAGCTCGCCTCCTTGAATGACATACCTTGGAGCTTTCTTTTTGATAGCTCGAGCCTTCTTCTCGTCATCAGGCAGCTCGCCACTTTCTATGTACGCTTTCATTTCTTCGATCCAACACTTCTCATAAATCCAATTTCTCGAGGGATCATCCACACACTGAATTTTTACCCTCTCATAAGTTGGATTTTCGAGGAAAGAGATGGGCTCACCATGTGGTTCATCTGAAGTGGCTAATTTCGAGAGGAGGTCGGCTAGCTCGTTGTCTTCCCTTCCAATCCTCCGAATCTCCCAAAATTCCAAATCTTTTATTAGCTCCTTCACCAGGTCGCAGTATTTAATCAACGTGGAACTAAGCACCTCGTACTCGCCTCTGACATGGTTGACTATCAGTTGGGAATCACAATAAGCCATGATTTTAGTTGCTCCAAAACACTTGGCGTATTCTATAGCTGCTATCAAGGCTTCATATTCAGCCTGGTTGTTGGAAGCATCAAACTTGAACCTTAGTGATTCCTCGTACACGGTTCCAGACTCTGGCTCGATCAAGACAATCCCAGCTCCACTAACACTTTTGGTTGCTGATCCATCCGAATAAACCTTCCAGCAATCGTCGGGTAGAGCAATAGCGGGCTGGAACTCGTGTTCTTTTCCTTTAGCCTTCTCCTTTGGGACTCGCTGCTCATCATCTTCCTTGGTGAACGTAAGCTCGACCAAGAAGTCTGCTAGAGCTTGAGCCTTCAGCGCCTTTCGAGGTCGATACTCAATGTCAAATTCAGTAAGGGCAATTAACCAATTGAGCAGTCGACCTGAACTCTCCGGCTTATGAAGAATTTTCCTTAGGGGGGCATTTGTAAGAACCACAATTGGGTGAGCCAAAAAATAAGCTCGCAGCTTCCTTGAAGCCACGACTAGGGCATAAGCGACCTTTTCTGCATTGTAGTACCTGCTCTCACATCTGATATAAGGCTACTGATGTAGTATACTGGCTTTTGAAGCCCTTCCTCTTCTACGATCAAGGCTGGCAACCGACTTGTCTCCCACTGCATGCATACACAAACAAGGTCTCACCGGTGGTCGGGGCCGCTCGGTAGTGGAGGAGTAGCAAGGTATTCTTTGAGTTGTTGGAACGACGAATGACATTCGGCCGTCCACTCAAAGTTTTTCGTCCCCCTCAATGATTTGAAGAAGGGGAGAGACCTTTCAGCCAACTTGGATATAAAGCGACCTAGGGCTGCCACCCTGCCATTGAGTCGCTGCATCTCATTTATACTTGTAGGCTCCTTCATCTCGACTAGAGCCTTGATCTTTTCCGGGTTAGCTTCTATACCTCTCTGGGACACCATGAATCCAAGGAACTTTCCAGCTGCAACTCCAAAGACACACTTGCTGGGATTGAGCTTCATGTCATTTGCTCGCAAATTGGTGAATGTTTCTTTTAGGTCGACTACGTGACGTCCGGCCTTAGTTTTGATGACCATATCGTCGACGTAAGCCTCCATATTTCGGCCAATTTGAGAAGCAAAGACTTTGTTCACCATTCTCTGATAGGTTGCACCCGCATTCTTCAAACCAAATGGCATCATGTTGTAGCAGTAGATGCCTCCAGCCGCTTGAAATGCCATCTTGACTATGTCGTCTTCATGCATCTTAATCTGGTGGTACCTTGAGTAAGCGTCGAGGAAGCTGAGGGTTGAGTGACCAGCAATGGAATCGACTAGCTTGTCGATTCTAGGAAGAGGATAGCTGTCCTTAGGGCAAGCAAGGTTGAGAGTGGTGAAGTCGACACACATCCGCCATTTGCCATTTGATTTCTTCACCATGACCACGTTGGCCAACCACATTGTGTGAGTGGCCTCCTTGATTATCCCTGCACTCAAAAGTTTTTGTACCTCAGTTTTTATAGCCTCTTCCTTGTCGCGAGCAAAACTTCTCAACTTTTGGGGTCTAGGCTTTATGGTTGGGTTAACTTCAAGTCTGTGAACGGCGACCTCTTCCTTGATTCCCCTCATGTCCTCTACTCTCCACGCGAAGACATCTTTACTTTCCTTGAGTAGCTCAATGATTTCTGCTCGCTCCTCAACAGATAGCTGCTTTCCAATTTGAATTTTTTGGTCGGGGTAAGAAGGGTTGGTGATTATTGACTCTAGCTCATCCACAGCCTCTAGCTCTGGTCCATCCCTGAATTGCAGAGTCTCAATGATTATCTCTCTGACCCTGTGTCTCTCATCGGCCCCCAAATGTGGAGCTTCCTCAGCTATCATGTCATCCAACTTGTCTGCAACCTCACTGGTGGTGGTGGTGGCCCCCGAGTTATTGTCGATCTGGAGGCATAGCTTGCCTATGAGAACTTGATCGATCATAACTACATCTGGATCGACCTCTGTGGAATCAGAGTGACGTGTCGACTCAATCATGACCTCGTCATTTGAGCGATAGGTCGACTCTTCCACATTAGTGATTGTTGACAGTCGAGTAGTTTTGGTGACCGACTGTGACAGCTTCCAGTATCCATCTGCAGTCTCAATTTCTAACTCCCTCTTCTTTCTTTCCCGAAGAACATGGTCCAGGTAGGCTCGAGCTGTGCCTTGTACGCAGCCTACTCTGGCAGGTGTGGGGAACTTGACTCGCTGATGAGGGATCGATGCCACCATTCCAAGAGCGACCTGTCCAGGAATACCAAGTATGGCGGCATAGTCACTGTTCACATCAATCACAATAAATTGTACCTTCGACACGATCCTTTGATGGTGCTGGCCTAGGTCGACATCGAGCTCTATCTGGCCTTTAGCATCAACTCGATGGTTGGTGAAGCCCTCCAACCTGCCATCATATCTTTCCAACTGCTCGTCATTAAGACCCATCTCCTTGAAAGTCTTGTAGAACAAAATATCTTTGCAGGCCCCCGTGTCGACTAAGAGTCTGATCGTCGTACATCTGTCTATGAGACCTGGGATGACGAGAACTTGCTCCCTAGCCACCATATTAGTTGCCAACTCATGGGGGTAGAAGCTGATAGTTTCATCTCTGACATTTCTCCTTGGAGGCACGTGTGGGGCTTTACTGAGTTGAAAGATCTTGTGCTTGATAGCAGTGTTACTTGCTTGCTCTGTAATGACTCCCAGATTCAATCTAGGCTGTCTCGATCCCTGTTGTCCACCTGCTGGCTGCTCGCCTCCACCAGCTTGAGGTCTTTTCACATATGCGTCGAGTCTCCCCTGCTCGACCATTCTTTGGATGATACGTTTCAAACCCAAGCAATCCTCCGTGAGATGTCCTGTGTCTTTGTGGTAATCACAGTACTTGCTGTTGTCCCTTCTGAACTTGTTGCATGGGTTCATTGGGGCAGGTGGTGCCAACTCGACGACATTCATGATTTTTGTTCGACTCACCGTAAGGGGAGTGAAACCTCAGGCACCTTCTCTGTAGCCCTCGTCCTGTTCTTTCCATTCTTATTATTTCCTCCATTCTTGTTGGGGTCCTTCTTATCATCAGCGCCCTCAGTCTTGGGACTCTTACCATTCTTCTTCTCTTTCCTTTCCTCAGCAAGAGCGACATTATACACCTTCTCAAACAACTCCTGTCGAGTTGTTACTGTACGAACTGTGAGTTCATAATCCATGTCTGCCGAGGAAATACCGTTTCGGAAGCAATTGATGACTTCCCTATCAGTGAGGTCCTCCTCTATCTTATCAACCATTTCCTTGAACTTGGTGAAGTAGCTCATCGAGCTTTCATTTTTGGCCTGTACCAAGTTGTTCAGATCAGTGACAGTCACTTTCCGAGCTCCAGCAGTCGAGAAGCGATCTAAGAACTTTGTCCTGAAGCATGTCCAAGTGGTGATGCTACCAGCGGCTAAACCATTGAACCAAGTTAAGGCTGCCCCAGTGAGTGTGCTTAGGAAAGCTTTGCACATATTGTCATCCTCATTAGCGACAAAACACATTGTGGCTTCCAGATGCGCTATATGACTCTTTGCATTGGTTGACCCCGAATACTTCTCCAGAAGAGGCAACCTGAAAGTAGGAGGAGGTCGACTATCTCTGATTTCCTTGGATAAAGGTCGAAGAGCAAAGTCAATTCGTTCGACCTTTCCAATCTCCTTTTTCTTCTCCTCCTCCCATTGTTCGAATTTCTTTTTCATCAACAACCACTCTCTAGCGTCGGGTCTTTCATCTCCTGCAGGGGGAACAACATTCGACTTCTGACCTTCGCTTCTGGGGGGAGTTACCTGCCTACTCCTCTTGTCTCTGTGAGAATGAGCCCGCTCTGATCGAACTGGAGATCTTTGCCTGTCATTCCTTTGTGGCGACCTGCGCCTATCATCTCTGGTAGGCGACCTGCGCCTATTACCCCCGAGTGGCGACCTGCGCCTCTCGTCTCTGATAGGCGACCTGCGCCCATTCCTGTCCCTATGGGATCCTGATCTTTGTGTCCGTGCAGGGGAACCGCGTCGGCTTCTATTAGCCTCTAAATGCGTCCTCAAATCCGATTGAGCTTCCTGCTCCCTATTCCTGGTGAGGCTAGCCCTTAAGTCATTGCTCGGAACATGGACAGGCGATTGAGGTCGGGCTACCATTCTTTGATCAGCATTTTGACCCACACCCTCATTGGGCCTAACACTCCTGGCCTGTTGCCTGTTTGAGGTTTGAGAGGGAGCCACCTTCTCTGATCTTACATCTGCCTTCTCAGCCTCCTCTATTGACAATAGTTCGGCCAAAATCTGGGCTCGCTCCAATAACATTTCCTTCCTGCTCAATGGGTTGGATGAGGGACCTGCCCTATTTCCAACATTCCCCTGAGCAGTTGGATGCTTAGGAGGAGGTGGAGCTCCTTGTCCCTCAATGTGTCTTTTCCCCCTTCTCGTATCTGGCAATCCCCTGCCATCAACAACACTGGTAGAGCGTGTTTCTCTACCATGAGGGCGATTTGGCGGGGGTGGAGGCAGGTTTGCATTTTCAGCATTAGTGTTGAGATTCCCAGCGTTCATATTGTTGTTATTGTTCACTTCTTCGAACTCTTCAGAAACGTCTGCGACATGCCCGTCTGGAGTCACCATTGTTGTAGGTGGATGAGATCTTCGAGGTCAAGCTAAAGCACAGTTCCCGGCAATGGAACCAAACTGATGCTGCAGGAATTGTGCTTATCAGTAATCCTCCACGTGGCAGGACCAATCACCTGGCTTCTTGACCTGAAATCAGAACCCACGACTAGCCGGATGTGTCTCCGGCGAAGACGCTCGGGCGTGAGAGTAAGATAACGGTGTATATAGCTCAAAATGTATTGAATAATGTATTCAGATAACAAAATGGCAGTTACCTTCTACTGTTTGGTAGTGATGAAGTATTTATAGGCATTGGTGGTTGTATTTTTGGGGAGGCGACATGTGCTCCGAGATTGTAGCGGCGGTTACTGGTCATGGGAACGTGTCTATAACGGTCCCTGATTTGTAGGGATGTGGTTATGAGAATTGTTCAACTAAATACGCCGGCAAGTGTCAGGTCGTCACTTGTTGTTTAGGTCGAGGTCGCCATTTGAGGAATGGTCGACCTGACTGACGGGTAGAGCATGGATCGTACCCGTATTAGAGCTTGGATAGTGAGGTCGGACTAAGTTAGGTCGGGACCTGTAAGGTCGGACCATAGACTTAGTCGACTGATACTTGAGATGGGCTTTGGGCCTTGCTTTGATTGGGCCAGGTTCATTGAGAATGTGGGAGTCAAGGCTGTATGTGATTGGGCTTTACCCGCTTGGCCCGACTTGACACTTTTGGTATGTTCAAGTATTAATTTGACTACTTATATAAGACATTCACGATAATAGATTGAGATTAATTTGAAATATACCCGAGCCTTGTCCGTACCCCACATCGCAACAAGTGCAGCCCATTGATCCGCAATGCACCCACGGGGTGGGTTAGCCAATGCGTCTTGGTCGGATTCATACATCTTATAATGAGATTTCAACTGAGTAATATTCATAACTGAGTCAATATTCATAACAAAGTCATAACTGAGTAATATTCATAACTGAGTAATACTTATTATATGCTTGTCTCACCTGGTATTTCCAGTCACGCCACGCTTTACCGAGAGAAAGAATCATAACCGGGTAATACTCCGGAGGAGCATTTGTATTATCCTATATACACAATTCAACAAAGAAAAAAAAACAATTGTTAGAGAATCATAAAACTTTTGACTACGTACTAGAGATTTATATAAGAAATATGGATTACAACTTACCAGAACGTCATTCCATACGACATTTATGCACTCATGGTCCATCTGTGGCCACTCTCTAGTTAATGGGAAATGTTCCCCATTTCTAGCAAAAATTCCTATCTGAGTAGCTAGTTTTGCCATTTCCCCACCAACTGGTTGACCATAATTATTCCATATTATATTCAATCTCTCTTTACCCCATTTGCTGGTTGGTTTTGCCAGCCCTCTTCCTTTAGGGTTCGAGCCCTGACCTGTTAATAAATTTTTCTTTGGCGGCATATCTGTCATATGACAATTCAATTATAGCACAAAAATTGGATAAACCAAGTAAAGGACCCAAAAAAACAGTCTTATAATATATGTATAAGACCTATAAATTTATTATAGGTCTTATGTATCTTATATAAGACCTATAAACAGCAACAACAACACCCAAAAAGTATTTACAAACTACACAAGTACACAAGAGTGGAGAAACATGCTTTATGATCACATAATTAGCATCAAATACAACTAGACAAGAACACTACTTAACCAACTATGTACAAAATCTGTCTTTTTAACACTCCCCTACTTCTGAAGAATCTGTCCACTCTTTGTAATGTTGATCTTGGGACTTGCTCACAAATTTCAGATATTGGAGGATACATATTTGAATCACAAAAAGGCATTTTATTATTTGCAAACAACTAGTGAGATGCCAAAATTGCCATCCACCCTTTGCTCCAACCAAATATCTTTTGACGAACACCCTTCTTTACAGGTACAACCCAATTGCCTAAAAGCTTGGCTCAGAATAAGTAGAAAAAGAGAGAAAAAGAAAGAAAAGAAAAAGAGAAGCGGATCACCTTGCGTAACCCTCTAGAGCTGCCTAAAGAGCATTACCATTTTGCATTTAGCATCTTGCTACCTCTCACAGTTTTTTGTGGACCTCCATTTCCCAATGGAAAAATTACACGAGTATCCATTATACAAACAACAACAAAGAATGTAAACAAAGAACAACAACAAAGAATGTAAACAAAGAACAACAAAGAAGAATGTAAACAACAACAACAACGAAACAAAGAACAACAACAAGAATGTAAACAAAGAACAACAAGAAGAATAAACAACAACAACAATGTAAACAAAGAACAACAACAACAGTAAGCTGAGAGATGGTAAAAAAAAATTAAAAAAAAACATTTGTTCTGCAACAACAACAACAACAGAAACAGCAACAACAACAGCAACAGAAACAGCAACAACAGCAGCAACAGAAACAACAACAACAACAACAGTAAACTGAAGTATTATTATAGAGCAACCACTTTTACCATTCATGCCAATAACCAACATTTGTTTACTCCCAAGTGCAGTTTGATACAAAAGCGTTATTTTCAAACGATATGCTCATCTCTTATTGTTTATATATTCATTTGTATTTTAAAATAGCGGAGAGATGGTAAAAAAAATTAAAAAAACAAAATGAACAAATAAAGATTGGTCGATAAACAATCAAAGTATAAAATAGTACGGGGGGTTGGGGCTCCGCGGTACCGAATCGGTGGGGAAGCGGGGCGGGGACATCCCAAAGTGATAATGAAGAAGGAAGTAAAGGACTAACTTGATATTTGCTCGATTCAAGGTCTGAAAACACTTGCTTTGTCACCTCCGCGAGGAAACGACCTGTCAAACCATAAGCAAATGGTCAGCACTCATTATTGAGATACCATTGGCAATGCACCAGTCTAAAAATGGAATAGATATGATTTATGATACAAAAGAAGCAGAACAAATACATATTACAATTAACAATATTAATATTTAACCATACAAAATAACAAGTTTGATTGAAACATGAAACATAAGTAATAACATTGTCTTAGTAATAGTAAGCAAATAAGAGCTAAACAAATACATATTACAATTAACAATATTAATATTTAACCATACAAAATAACAAGTTTGATTGAAACATGAAACATTAATAATAACATCACAATAATAACATCACTGATGAGAGCCGGAGGTTTGTCCACGATAGTAGGTCGACGGGAAGAACGCCTCGTGCACGAGCAGTGGCTCTCGAATGCATCGTAGTCAAATAATCCTCTGAAACTGGCTCGTAACTCCGGGGCTCTGTCTGCATCGCCCAAGCCTCCAGCTGCGTATACCGGGCTCCCAAAATGGCAGTTTCATCTTCCAACCCCTCAAAACGATCCTGCACCTCCCCCCATCTAGCATCCTCTAAAGTTTGTCGACTTTGTTCTCGAGCGATAACCTCCCCCCATCTAGCATCCTCCAAATCATGTCGGCTCTGCTCCCGAGCGATCCTTGATCGCTCCTGCTCCTCCAAAAATGCCCTCATGGTATCCCACTGATCAAAAGAACCCTGCTGGCTCTGGTTCTGCTCTCCTCCCTGACCACCCTGTCTCTCCTGATCCTCCTCTTCCTGCTCCTCATCTTCCTCCTCATCAACGGGATCCATTTGATCATCAACATCGGGCATACGCCAATCCCTGGCCTGTTCACCACTCGGAAATGTGGCCCCTACCCTGCAACGGACCGTCCTCCTCCTGTGAGTACCATATTCAAACAATAAAGACCTGTTGTCTGTCGCCCTCCGGTCCCTCACAAACTTGTCATACTGCACTAGCCAGTCTCCAGAATAAAAACTCGTGCCCCCCATCAATCTCATCGCCTCGGGTTTTGGTTCACCCACACAAGCTTGAGCAATCAATGTGATCATCCCCCCTATTGATATGTTTCCCTTTATGGTAAGGGCAAATGCCTCACATCTCCGAACAAAAATATCAACCCAATCAGGAATCACCTGAAAACTCCTCAACCCTGTTCGCAAAAGGTTTACCATAGCCACATTCAATTGAGCGGGCTCTCCGTTTGCCAACCAAGACATTGATAGACCTCTGTAAAATAATTTCCAAGCCGGGTGAGAAAGAGAGGAAGCCCTAAGGTATTTTTTTTTGCAAGGCAATCCTGTGAGCTCCGAAAAGAAAAAACAAGTCCCCCCATCAGCCTCGACCCAGTTTCCTCTCGGCTGATCAACCCCAAAGATTTCCCTCAACTGATCATAAGTCACTTGATAGGCTTCATCATTCATATAAAACCGAATAGAATTTTCTTGTGACCCCTTGCCTACCTCCAAAGTTGAAAGGAACTCAAGTGAATATCTCAAATACGTAGATGGAGTCTTCCCCAGGAAATTACCTAACCCGGCTTGCGTCATCAATTCTGTTACTAACGTCTCTAAACCCAAATCCCTCAACACCGGCAAATGAAGGAAAGTGGTGACTTGAAATTTCCTACCCTCCAAATTCCGCCATTTTTTCTTTTGAGCGGCGGTCAATTGGGTCAATCCCATAAACGGCGTCAATGATGCATTAGGGGAAGTGGGATCATTTGGGACTACGGGCGGCGGGTTTTGTCTACCCCTCTTATTGCTACCCCCTCTAACGTCTCTCTCCTTAGGAGGCATATTTTCAACACAAAAACCACCTATATATAAGACGGAGAGACACAAATTTTAGTAATAACATTGTCTTAGTAAATAGTAAGCAAATAAGATCTAAACAAATACATATTATATAGAAGTAACAATATTAATATTCAACCATACAAAAATAACAAGTTTGATTGAAACATGAAACTTAAGTAATAACATTGTCTTAGTAAATAGTAAGCAAATAAGATCTAAACAAATACTACTCAAACTAATCATCATCATTATCGGCCATATCAACATCATCATTATCGGTCATATCAACATCTAGGTCATTGATATTAGTAGTTTCAATCTCGACCCCATCAACTCCCTCTCGCACCCACGATGCTTCTTCGTTAGCAACATTTTCATCCGCAGTTTTGTGAGCAAAATGGTACCAATTGTGGAATCGAATCAAACTTGTTTATCATCATTTGAATATATGTCAAAACTATCTCTTGGTGTAATCCTCATCACAACTTTCCAATCACTTTCTATAGGATCTTTAACATACCAAACTTGCTCAGCTTGAGATGCTAATATGAATGGTTCATCACCAACTCGATTATCCTTATACAACTTGTGATTGAAGTTTACAAGAGTAAATTTTTGCTCATCTTCCATCTTGCCTGTCCGGTTATCAACCCAATCACATTTAAACAATACAAATCTTATTGAGTTGCTATAACGAATTTCGAGGATCTCAATCAACTCCCCGTAGAAGTTAACATCCCCTACAATGGGATTATTATCCTTTCGGCTTGCAAAACTTGTCACACTTGCATTCAGCATGACTCCACTATTTTGAGTTTTCCTCTGTCTATCGACATCCTTCACTCGAAATCGAAAACCATTTATTATGTAAGACTTATACCGCCTCGCATCCATATGAGGACCCAATGCAAGACTCGTAATTCTTTCGGGCACTACATCTTTCGTCGTGCATACCTTTTATAAAAAACAAAATTTAATAAGAAAATATTTAAAAAGATAAATTGAAACTATTATATGAAGGTGGTTTCATACTTACATAATCCTTAAACCAGCTAACAAACTTATCATTATGTTCTTTCTCTATAAGATGTCGTTGATTACGAGGTAGTGTCTCCCTCAAATGTACACGATGCATTCTGAGCAGATTGAAAATATGAATTAAGTATTAATTTGAAATATAAAAGATATAAGGAATGTAAGCCTCATGTAAGGAATCACTTACTCTAGGTATTGTTCAACATCTTCAGTATTGAAAAGCACATATCTATGCGCTTGTACTCGTGTGATGTAATCAAGGGTAATTACCTCTTCTTTTCCTACAAAGCGGCCTAACTCATCACCTTCATCATCATTTCTTCTAGGACGATTGAACATTGTCTCAATGTCATCCAAATATTGCGTACAAAAAGTCATGCATTCTTCAGCCACAATTGCCTTAGCTATGGAGGCCTCAGGATGGGCTCGATTTCGAACATATAATTTTAATGTAAGTAGAAACCTACAAAAACATTTACTTATGCTAAAGCAAATGTAGAAAGGAATTTAACTTTTTTCAAAGTAAATTTAATATGGATGTACCTCTCTATCGGATACATCCAACGAAATTGTATTGGGCCTGCTAGCAAGGCCTCCTCGGCTAAATGCACCGGCAAGTGCTCCATAACATCAAAGAAAGCTGGTGGGAATATTTTCTCGAGAGCGCATAGTGTGACAGCCATCCGATCTTGTATCTTTTCGAGATCAGCAAGTGTATTCACATTTGAGGATAATTGCCTAAAGAAATTTGCCAACTCAATGATGGCTTTTACAATAGAAGTAGGCAACGCTTTTCGAACAGCTAAAGGGAGTAGTTGTTGGAGCAAAATATGACTATCATGGCTCTTAAGACCCCAAATAGCTCTTTCCTCTAGATGTACACAACGAGATATGTTTGACGAGTAGCCATCAGGGACTTTGACTCCCTTTAGAACTTTCAAAAATGTGTCTTTATGCTTCTTACTCATTGTGAACTGAGCCGGAGGCATAAAATCTTTGCCAGATGGAAGCTTTTGTAGATGCAATGGTTTCCGAATGTTCATCTCTTTTAGGTCTTTTCTTGCTTTATCATTATCTTTTGATTTCCCCTTGAGTACCTAACAGAGTATGTAGCACATTATCACACACATTTTTTTCAATGTGCATAACATCAAGATTATGACGAACATGATTATTTGCCCAATATGGCAACTCAAAGAAGATACTCCTCTTTTTCCAATTGTGACACAACTTAGGAACCTTTCTTTTCTCCAACTTGGCTTGTTGCTTCTCACCCTCTTCTCTTTTCCTCTTTTTAATAACATTCTATTTTATACTCTGTTTCCATATTTTCAACTTGTTTAAGCAATTTTGTTCCAAACAATAACTTGGGCTTATCTCTCACTTAATGAGTACCATCAAAAGAGCCTTTATCCTTACGAAAATCATGACTCCTAGGCAAGAAGCGTCGATGACCAATATAACAATACTTGCCACCATGATCCAACCATCGTGCTTGAGGTCTCACATTGCAACAAGGGCAAGCATATTCACCTTTAGTGCTCCATCCAGACAACATTGCATATGCAGGAAAGTCATTTATTATCCATAATAGTGAAGCTCGTAAAGTAAACAACTCGTTCCTTGATGCATCATAAGTTGATATACCATCTTCCCACAATTCCTTCAACTCATCAATTAACGGTTGGAGATACACATCTATCTTGTTGCCCGGCCCTTTTGGGCCTTGAGTAAGCACCGACAAGAAGAAATATGGTTGTTTCATGCATAACCAAGGTGGAAGATTGTATGGCATAAGCACAACCGGCCAAGTACTGTGAGATATAGTCATTGTTCTGAAAGGATTAAATCCGTCAGATGCTAATCCCAATCTAACATTCCGAATTTCACTTGAAAATAATGGATAACGTTCATTGAATTCCTTCCACGCACGAGAGTCTCAGGATGCCTCAAAGACACCATCGTCTATTCTTTTCTCGGCATGCCATCTCATGAGTGTCGCGGTCTTAGATGACCAATACAACCTTTGCAACCTTGGCTTTAAGGGAAAATACCATACTTTCTTCATCGCTACCTGCTTGGGAAGTTTATTCTTGCCACTTGTTTCCGCACCTTCACCGCTACCCCCTTCTTCTTGTTGCTTATATCTAGAGGCTCCACAAATTTCACATTTAGTAAGTTTTTCAGTTTCATTTCGAAACAACATACAATGATTAATGCACGTGTCCCACGTTTTATAACTAAAACCCAAATACGCAGTCATCTTGTACGCCTCACGATAGGAACTTGGCACTTTCGCTGACTGAGGCAATGCCCTAATGAATTTTTTTAATAAAGAAGTAAATCCCTTATCGGTCACTCGATAATTAGCCTTCAAGTGCATAAGTTCTACAATAAATGAGAGTACTGTAAACTTATCACACCCTTCCCACAAGGCTTGATCAGCATCTCTCAAAAGTCTAAGAAACTTTGTGGTGGATGCATCTGATTGTACGATTTCTTCAATTCCTGGCTGGTTACTATCCGGCATACCCATCCCTTCATGTACCATTCGCCTCATACAATCTTGCACGCCCAATTCAATTTCAATGCCATCTTCAATTGTCCTATCATTATTATCATTCTTACGCGCCAAAATGTACTCTTCCCCGTGCCTAATCCAATTCTTGTAATCTTTTTGAAATCCCACTTCAATACAATGTGATCTCACGGTTGCACGGTCTTTTTGGTAACGATTTGCGCATTTTTTACAAGGACAATATATTTCTTTAACACCAACAGACTTTTTTGAGAATGCAAAATCGAGAAAGTTGTCAACCCAGAGATATACTCATTTGAAATTCGATTATCCAAATCAATCCAACTTTTGTCCACATATGACTTGACTTGATATTTTTAACGTTAAAATACAACCTATATATAAGACCGAGAGACACAAATTTTAGAATAAAAATATACTCATAAACAAACATAGTCTAAATATGTACAACTTTTGTCCAAATATAGATAATATACATTGTTGGAGCCTAGCCTATTAGTCGAACTTGGGCCCATGATATAGTATAACCCTATGACAACATTCATTCATTCTCTCTCACAAGCCCCCCCCCTAATTGAGAAGCTAGTTTAAGGAACTAGGTTGATGTGCAAAAGAATTGATGCACATGCGACAAAAGATTTGGAACTATTTTTAGGAACTAGGTTGAAGTGCGCAACATTATTTTTCGTGTAGGGTCTACGAAGGGTACTATCTTAGGAGAGAGATGGTAATATAAGAAAAGTGTTATTATATTTAAAATAATGTGAGCCCCAAATTCTTGCTACAATTAGGCAAATCTACGAAGGGTACTATCTTAGGAGAGGAATGGATGCCCATTCTTTTACTCTAACTCTTGCACCTGATCTAAATATCTAGGTGTTATTATATTAATTCCTTTTGATAGCTGACGCCTAAAGGTTTCCTATATAACCATTTGAACTAAAAAAAAGTATTTGTTTATGTCCAGAAGTTATCCTTGATGTCATTTGTTAGGAAAACTCCATATGCTCCAGGAAAAGGGTTATCTCGAGAATAGGGTGTCTTGCTCATGTGTCATTTTCAGTTGATGGCTTGTTGGCTTTATTTATGTTTCTAAGAAGCTGATGTATTGGATCTAACTTATAGATGAAGTGGTCCAACTCTAAATCTAAAAAAGAGGTGTGAAGGAGTTGCACCATTGACTTATTACTAAAGAAAGATTCTTTCTTAATAATGATTTTATATCAAAATGTGATCAAATGAAACACCAACTGCCAGCAGTGAATCAAATAATAAAAGAAGAGAAGATCTCAAGCAATGGCCAACCATGAAGCATAAACAAGTTAATGGTAAATTTCTGTGGACTATGAAAGGAAACCAATTCCATAAGAAAAACTATTTTGGTTCAGGCCCAAATATGCTCCCAGATACTTTATGCAGACTGGTGGGGGTTGTATAGGGAACGTAAGTCCCACTAAGCAACAAGAGAAATAAATATTAACGCTCGAGAATGTTCTTATTACACTAATTCCATCCTAGGCTTATTATCAGGTAGCTGAACTCAAAAGATACGCCCAACCCCTTCCCACAAGCAACTACGCATAAAATAGAGAGTATGAGCCATGAAGCTAGAACAAAAACCAAAAATTAAAACTAAATACGCTATATCTACCTGCTGATTTGGTCACCGGCGTCGGATTTTCGTGCCCTAGCTATGGAGGAGAGAAGCTATGGAGGAGAGAAGCTATGGAGGAGAGAAAGAGAGACTGAGATACAGATCAAAGAAATCAACAAAAACAAAAAATTAAAAGTAAATACGCTATACCTACCTGATTTTGGTCACCGGCGTCGGATTTTCGAGCCCTAGCTATGGAGGAGAGAAGCTCTGTAGGAGAGAAAGAGAGATGGAGATTACCGCGAAACTGAATAGGGAAATTTGGGTTTCCCGGTATTTAATAACATTTACGGCGGACATTGTACACCGCCGTAAAAATGTGTATTATTTACGGCGGACGCGTATCAACCGCCGATAATAAGTACCTATATACGGCGGCTACTGATATACCACCGTATATAACTTCGATTTCATACGCATACATGTGAAATGTACGTATTTACTTATTTACGGCGGTCTAGTCTGCCGTATATATTAGTTATTTACGGCGACTGTGCATACCGCCGTATATATATAATATATACGGCGGACGCGTGTCCACCGCCGTAAATGAGCGCCGTAAATAGCCTCCTTTCTTGTAGTGAGGCATGACTGGAAGATGTCCAACTGTTCCTCTTCAGAAGGAGGGATGGCCATCTCACTGAGTTTCAGGTTCCACCGCTTGTAGAAATCCCCAACACTCTCATCGGGACGCTGCACGGTTGTCTGCAAGTCAACTCTATTTGTTTCCCATTCCAAATTAGCTTTGTACTTCTCTGTAAAGGAACTGGTGATCTGATCCCATGTAGCCCTGGCCTCGGGTTTTAAGCGGAAGAACCTTTTTAGAGCACTGGATTTCAAGGAGAGGCTGAAATAGTCAGCCAACTGCTGATTGGTGCATCCTTTGGCCTTCATTGCCAAGGTATATGTGTCCAGATGAGTTTTCAGGCATGCAGTCCCATCAAACAGGTCCAAATTAGGCATCACGAACTTGTGGGGCAAGGGAACAATGGAGTCCGGGTCCGTAGGTCGGAAGGCAGACTTTTTAGCAGTCAATTCAGCAATCTGCGCTTTCATTTCCTTGTGTTGCTCCATGAACCAGGCCAGGTTAGGGTCTTGTGGTGGAGCCATGGCATTCAGACCAGTGACTGAGCTAGAGTGAGGAGCTACCACTGGCGGCAGACTGGTGGAGGGAACGGCCGATCCGGGGACATAGGTAAAAACCTGTCCTTGGCCCGAATTACCCTGAGGAGCGTGAGTAGGAGCCTGGGCATAGGGATAGAACCATGCAGCTTGTTGATTTTCAACCGGCAGAGTGGGCGGAGGCAGGCCTGATGTAGTCGGGTAGCTTGGTTTTCCGACCTGAGATTCATAGGTAGGCATAGGTGCGGGTTGTTGTCCCTGGTTGTTGAACTGTATGCCAGGCTAAGGCGAAGGTGTGTAGCCGAGAGGGTATTGCGGTCCGAGGGATTCTGATGAAACTGGATTAGGGGCTTGGTGGCCCATTGGTCCCTGAGTGAGAAATGGGTTTGTAGGAGCTGTGCTAGGAGCTCGAACCGGCATCATTCTCGAGGGGGCTCTGATCGTTGCCCCGAACCAAACCGTGGCGGCATCCCAAACTATTGCCGCGGTACTACGAACCGCCGTTGTGAAGGTCTGGCTTGGTCGTTTCCAAACTGAGACGGGATCCCAATTTGCTGTGGCATTCCGAGATATCCCCAACCGTGAGAAGACATTCCGTACTGATTTTGTCCCCACTGAGGAACTGCGAGCCGTTCGCCCCATCGAGCCGCATGGATCCGAGTCGTAGCCGAGGAGCCGGCCGACCCGAAGATCGAGGAGCATGGGTTCGGTAGTAGTACCATAGGAGGTGGGTGGTGGCATCCCTGGAGTAATCGTGGCGACTGAGAGTGGGATTGGGGTCCTCTTCTTCTTCCACGGTGAAGGTGCCTTCGGGATTGATCCTGGCGGCCAAACCATGGCTCCTGATGGCTTCCATAAGGCTATTAATCTGTGCTTCCTGTCGCAATCTCATCTGTTCTGCTAACTGATTCCACTGCTGTTCTGTTTGAGGGGTCCCGGGAGGCGGAGTGATGTTGTCCCCATCATTACCGGCTGATGCAGACATTCTGAAACCCGAAGTCGGAACAAATGGTGAAGCTGACGATGAGCTTGACTCTTCCCAACTGATCAAACGGTGACCCGGCGCCCGAAACCAAGCTTTGTGAGGAGCTGCGGGGGGAAAGACACGATGGTTCAGATGTTTGGGAGTGAAGGAAGGTAGGTGTTTGGGCTTAGGGCTCATGCAACATGCAGTTATTTGTTCTTGTTTACTTAAAACATACTCCCTCCGTCCCAGCCTAAAATGCACAAAATGGAGAGGGCACGCAAAATAAGAAATGTGATGTAGGAAAGAGAAAAAGTTTAAATGCTGTGAGTATGAAAAATTAAATAGGAGAGAGAATGAGTGGGAGGTGATGTAAGAAAGAGAATGTTGTGAGTGTAAAAGTAAAGTAGGAGAGAGAATGATTGGAGAGAATAGTGATTTAAGGTTTCCTTTTTGGGAAAGTGTCATTTTAAATGGGACGCCCAAAAAGGAAATTTATGGCTTTTAGGCTGGGACGGAGGGAGTATTTTATTAACCTAATCGGTTGGAAAAGATTGCTCTTCTTTTTCGCAAACTACTCTGATTCCTGGATCAGTGGGCCCCATCACTACGCCTGCGGACCCTCAACCTGTAACCTCGAACAAGGGTTCCGTAGGGCAAGCAGGTCCCACCGACCGAAAAGAAAAACGATCCTAAAGTCTGGCGGGTAATCTAGTCTTAACGAGCATTCGATGTAAATTACGGACAAAGCTGACGTCAAAGGTCAAGATCATGTCCGGAGGGCTCGACGAAAAGTCGGCATGGCTCGGACTGATAAACGTCCATAATTGATCTTGACCCGTCATTAGTTAGGCCGTAATTAGACATGGAATAATCATTAATCCTTGATGACTCAGTGTCATGCCGGGAGTCGGTGCATAAGTTGTGCCAGTCAAAGTCAAAGTCAAGGCGCCAGTCAATATCTGGTCAAAGTTTGCGGCGGAAAATCGGCATGACTTCGACTGATTAGGGTCCCCGAAAGATATTGACTTGGTATGCCGACTAAGGCTTGACAGGAAAGGTGTATACACAGACCGGGCATGACACGGACCAAACTAAAAACCAACCGGGTCTAGGACAAAGTGTGTCACGGATAAGTGCATGGTCGATACGAGGCTCCAAGGGATGTTAGGTAGTCCCGTGCTCGCACCGAGAGGCGTAATAAGGTCAAACGGGCTGCTACTGGGATTTCCCCGGCTTAAGGACGTAGTGTGCAGTGTAAGGCCAAGTGCGCGTAGTGTGCAAGCAGTCTATCTTCTTTTTCTGAGTAAAATAGAAATTTTATGTGTCTTAAAAAGTATGATGCATGCAAAAAATAATTTCTTTTTTTTTGAAAATCCCCCTTTTTTTTGAAAATCTTTTTTTTGAAAAAAAAATTTTTGAAATTTTTTTTTTGAATTTTTTTGATTTTTTTTTTTTTGAATTTTTTTTGAATTTTTTTTTGAATTTTTTTTTTGAAAGTAAATAACACATAAGCACATAAGCACAAAAATTCAAACATTTAAGAAAATGATTCCGACAGTCAAAACACCGATTCTTTCGGGACAGTCAAAACAACACGAAATGTGCAAAACAAACACACACACACAATACAAATGGTTTCAAATGCCGGGACGGAAGTTTGACCCACAAAAGCTTTTCTTTTTTTTTTTTGAAAAAGATTTTTTTTGAAAAAGATAAAGCTCATTTTTGGTCCCCAGCGGAGTCGCCACTGTGATGATGCCCACCGCGGATTTTTCTTTTTGAAAATCAACAAAACGGAGTCGCCACGCCATTTTTATTTTAAGTACCAAAACTTTGAAAAATGCCCGAGATTAGAGATTTGGGTTCGGAGGTCACGTTACACTCCGGGAAGAACGTTAGGGTTCACCCGAAATGCCTCGTAAAACGAGTCTTCCTAATTTGAAACCATTTGTGTGTGTGTGTGTGTGTTTTGGTTAAAATAAATGTAAACTGAGAAAACTAAAAATTGAGAACTCTTTTTAAGACATTAAACAAGTCCCATGATTTTTGGTATGATTTTAGGGTTAAGTTTTGGTACTCAAAAGACTCTTTGAAGTTGAAAGTCAATTCTGCCAGAATGAAAAAGGGAGTGGACACTTGATTTTAAAATGGATTTAAGAGCTTTAAAACTTCAGAATCTGAGGAAAGTCAGAGAATAAAAGTTGTTCAAAACATCTTAAATAAGGTGACTACAAAATATTTTTATTATTGGAGTTGATTTGATGGACCAAAACCCTCTGGAAATCATAGATGTGAAATCTGGATTTCCAGAGACTGCTAAACTGACTTTTGGAAAATAATTTGAAAAGGGGAGTTATACTCACGAAAAAAATAAAGTAAAAGTATTTCTGGAATCCTATGGATGTTGGCTACAAAAAGTATTTTGTAGTCAACACCAAATTCCAAGTTTTTCTGTATCCAAAAATTAGACAATGGACAGAGGTCTTAGAGAAAGGCTACTGGACAGCAACATTCTCAAGAAGGAAAATGTGATTTTAAGGGGGTTTGCATCCATGCTTTGTCCCCATTTCCTTAGGCTTTGATTAGTGATCACTAAACATTTTAGTGGTGATCTACTATATCAAGCCATCCTTAGGGTACATTAGGACTTAAAGCACTTCATTTGCTTGGGAAGGGGAGATTTAACTTGAAATCAAGATTTTATGTATGAAAATGATTTTTAGGTTAAGAAAATGTTTGTAAGTAAGTAAAAACAATTTGGAAGGAATGTTGATCCTTGTAGAAGATCATCCATGGAGATGAACTTCCATGGTGATCCTCTTGGATCTAGGGCAAGGGATGGACAACAAGCAAGTTACATCTTTGAAATGTGAGATGCATGCATGGATGAGGGAGGTTTAAGGTAAGGAGAAGGAGGGTTTACCAATGGTGGTATCCTATCTTCTTTGTGTTTGTGTTTGAGACTTGAATTTAGTGAGTATTTGGTGAGTGTGATTTGGGAAAATAATCAAAAGAAAAAGGTGTCAATTCAAGGAATTCCCACTGTTTTCTCTAGTATTTTCGCCAAGGTGCTTGCTGTGAGTGAATTGTTCATTGATTGTTCATGGACTGAGGGGCTCAATTTATAGGCCTCTAAAATTTACATTTTCATCCGCGCGGACCTGAATGTAAGCGTGCACTGTTCATTAAATGCTGTTGCAGGCTTTGGACAAGAGGAATATTTTTCAAAATATTCAAACAACTGTGTTTTACAGCTTACCCATTTCGGTTTTTTACATTTTTTTACATTTTGTAAGATTCTTTCCCTTGTTTATCTCTAAATAGCAATCCCTAATTTACCCTTGCTTTGTTAGAAAAGTTAGGAATTGTTAGAAATGTTTGGGGTGTTAGGACTTTCGTTAATTTTCTAACGAAAATACTAACAACTCAAATTGGAGCACTTACAGCTTCGCCAAGCCGGGATTGCTCTCTGCCCCCCTCTGCTGCTTGCTGCCTCAGACACGCGATACACTCCTTCCTCACTAGCAATGGACTTGCTGCAATCAGTACTCCCGGGAGCGTCCCCGACTTGCCTAAGCTACACCGTATCATCCATCACTTATACGTTTCCCCTATAACGGGAGAGGGTCCACCTTATCATAAACACTTTCATTCCATACACGACCCCTCATAGCATAATGGCTACATACATATCCGCTCGTCAAGCCGTGCAAAATTCCCACTTCCCTTCCTATTCTCCCCAGCTGAGATGGACTTGTGCAATAAAAGATTAATAATGCATAAGCAAAGAGTCTAATAAAATGCAAGGTGCCTAGAGTGTTGTGTCTCCCCTCGCAGAGTACAATAATTAGGTGATCGTAATGTGATCGTGAGGACTGCCCCTCGAATCACAATCTTGGACAGGGATTCTAAACCCTGCAGGTGGCAGACCCCGCCTTTATTAAGTCCCGGACTCACCAGCATCATCTGAAAGAGCCCCAGTTGCCTCAGCCCCCAAGAAATGCTTGTCGAAGAAAAAGAGCTCCAGCTTCCCCAGAAAGCAGGCAATAAAGCTCACCAGCCTTGACGTCTTCAAAGACTATTTTGCAAAGACCGCCCCGTGAATGGCCACCCAACAAGTATCGACAAGTGGTATAGGTCCCTCCGGCAGCTACACCTATCCCCAGCAAAATCAATGATAGCATGAGACCCTCCGGTAGCTACAACCCTCCATCACCAATAGCAATGGTAGTCTAAAACCCTCCGGCAGCTACAAGTGAGCACAGCACAGGTATGAACGCATATTTCTTTCAAGCGTCAAATCATCATATCACAATATTTTCAAATCGGTCCGAGACACCATAGGTCTCACAACATTTTCAAAAGTGGTTCGAGACACCGTAGGTCTCACTTCATTTTCAAAAGTGGTTCGAGACGCCGTAGATCTCACAACATTTTCAAAAGTGGTTCGAGACACCGTAGGTCTCGCGTTATTTTCAAAATCGGCTCGAGACGCCGTAGATCTCACAACATCTTCAAAAGTGGTTCGAGATGCCGTAGATCTCACAACATCTTCAAAAGTGGTTCGAGACGCCGTAGGTCTCACTTCATTTTCAAATTGGTTCGAGACACCATAAGTCTCACATTATTTTCAAAATTGGTTCGAGACACTGTAGGTCTCATGTCATTTTCAAATCGGTGCTAGACACCGTAGGTCTCACGTCATTTTCAAAATTGGTTTGAGACGCCGTAGGTCTCACATCATTTTCAAAATTGGTTTGAGACACCGTAGATCTCACAATATTTTCAAAAACGGTTCGAGACACCGTATGTCTCATGTCATTTTCAAAATCGGTTCGAGATGCTGTAGATCTCACAACATTTTCAAAATCGGTTCGAGACACCGTAGATCTCATAACATTTTCAAGTCGGTTCGAGACATCGTAGGTCTCACGTCATTTTCAAAATTGGTTCGAGATGCCGTAGGTCTCACATCATTTTCAAAATTGGTTCGAGACACCGTAGATCTCACAATATTTTCAAAATTGGTTCGAGACACCGTAGATCTCATAACATTTTCAAGTCGGTTCGAGACGCCGTAGATCTCACAACATTTTCAAAGTCGGTTCGAGGCACCGTATGTCTCATGTCATTGTCACACGGTTTGAGGCACCATACGTTCTCACTTCAAGGTTTGAGGCACCATACGTTCTCACTTCTCGGTTTGAGGCACCATACGTTCTCACTTCTTCGGTTTGAGGCACCATACGTTCTCACTTCTTCGGTTTGAGGCACCATACGTTCTCACTTCTCGGTTTGAGGCACCATACGTTCTCACTTCTTCGGTTTGAGGCACCATATGTTCTCACTTCTTCAGTTTGAGGCACCTTACGTTCTCACTTCTTTTGGGTACAAAGTCCGTGGCCTCTCGTTAATGCCACCTCTTTGTTGAACTACGATTTGGCTTGATTCCCTTTTTAGGGATACGTAGGAATCCTTTCTCAAAAAGGTCCAGCCATCTGATCTCCCGGTCACCGTCCAGCCATCCGCCATATCCCCCAGCTGCTCATTGGGATTGGGTCCTTTTTGTCGACAACCTCACTTCTTCCATAAGTGACGTTGACGAGGGGCTCTGTAAGTACGCCAATCCAATTCGTGTTCCCTTTTTAAGTGCATTTTAAATGATAAAATTGCACTAAGGAGCGTTTTGATAAATCTCCGGTCCGTTCCGAGGCTTTCGGAAACATTTTATGAGCTTCTCGCGAAGAAAGTATTTTTTAGTATTTTTCCCGGACAAAAGGACCTACAAGGAATTATTGGTTTTGGACCTTTAAGGAATTAGCCCGGAATGTTCCAGAACCAGTTTCTAACGCCAGAAACGGTTATTGGTTCGTTCCGTCGTGCGACAGATTGAGCCATGGAAAAGCGAAGCGAAAGGCCGTGCGACACAAGTGACCCACTCCATGCAGCCTATAAATTGGACCCTCCCCCTCTCATATCAGGATCCCTTTCCAAGACCCTAAAGTTACTCTGCCCAATTGACGACAGAAACCATTCTCTCTACTCAAACCACACCAAACCCCTCTAATTCCATCTCTTCCTCACCCAAAATCATACACCCACCTTCATACAACTCACATCCCCTTGAAGATCTGAACAAGAGCATTCAATTGGTGTTCATTTGCACCTCCTAGCAGCTGAATTGAAGGCTTCCACACCTAACTTGGTGTAGAAGTAGAGGAGTACAAGGGTAACGCGTTTCTCCACCCTCTTCTCTCTCATTTACTTGTTTATTTGCAATTGTTCTTCCTCCACTTGATAATCAAGCTCCATCTGCTTTAGATTATCAAGTGGCAACTGCCATATCTCTGTTTAATTAGTTTTGCTTGGTTTAATTGCATATTGATGTTGTGATTTTACTTCCCTTGGTTGCTTGGTGCTCAAGGGAGTATGGATCTCCCATATCCATGCTCCCTTGGGTAATTCGTTGTTAATTTGTGTTGATCCAAGTTGGTTTGGTGTGCTTAGTAGATCTGAATCGATCCTTGTCAGTTTCTGGTTTGGAATTGTAAGATTCCTGCTGGTGGTAAACCTGTGTCACGCGACACAAGTGACTCATCCAGTCCTGTGTCACGCGACACAAGTGACCCATCTGCAGAGAATCATCTTTCAGTTGTAAGTTTGTTCCTCCTTTCCCCCCTTTGTTGGTCACTCAAATTAGGGTGTGGATTTTCCATATCCACATTCATTTGAAGTGATTAGATGGATCTATTTCCTTAGTATTCAATAATGTAAAACCTCTGCAAAGTGACCTGTCGTGTCACGCGACACAAGTGACTCCTCAAGTCCTGTGTCACGCGACACAACAAGCCTCTGCAGCAGGTTCGTTTAGTTGTAATTTTGTTTCCCCCTTTGTAATATGGGATGTGGCCTCCCATTGTCAATGGCTTACAAGTTGTTTCTTCTTCCCTTTGAGCAATAAAACAAAGTACTTCTTTGCATTCCATACATATCTTGTCTCACACACTAAAAAAAAAAAAAAAAAAAAAAATATTTGAATGAATTAAATTTTGAACGTTGGAAAGACTCGTCTACGGACGAGGCGTGTTGGGTGAACTCTTGGTTCTTCCCAACACGTAACCTGACCCCCGAACCCATTTTCTCAATAAAAGGTTTTCAATGTTTTCTCTTAAAACGGCGTGGCGACTCCTTATTTTTCTAAAATTTCGGCGAGCGCACATTTAGTTTGGTATATAAAAAAAAACAATTCACAATACAATAAAAAGCAAGGGTTACGGAATTACCGTATCTTTCTTCCCAGGTGCAGAAGTGTGTTCCCTGAGTTGGGGGTAGAAATCTCCTCGCACCGCCTGAGGGATGAACGGCCTCTGATTCCTCTGTGCATTCTTCCTTCGAGCGGCCATTTGAGCTTGTTGGGGCCCTTTCTTCGTGTGACGTGGTCTAGGAGGCATGATTGCAAGTCAAGAATGAAATCAACACTCTAATTTCTCTTGATTTCACTCGAAATCGTGCAAATGGAAGGCCTCTCCTCTCAAAAACCGCTCGCCTCCCTCTGAAATGTATTTCAAAAATGAAGACTGCTCGTTTTTATAAAAGACTGTTCATGTGCTTTAAGAAGTCGTGCGACATACCGTGTCTCTGGGCCAAAATTTCCAAAACCCCCCTGTGCTTTAGTAATTAACACTTTGATCCCTGTAGTGCTTCGAGTGTTGTTTTCCCCCGTAGGTACAACAATTAACTGAGCAAATCTCAAAGATTGTCCCTCAAAGCACAACCGAGACAAAGAATTCGTGTTTATTTGAGTCTCCCTAGCAGTGCGCACCAAAATCAATGACCCCGCCGGCAAGGCACCAACAAGAGTTCGATCCCTAACAAGCAAAGTCTTCGGCTTACCAAGCAAAGCTCAGGATACAAAAGTCAACTGCCAACAAAGATGGCCCCACCGCCAAAACGACAGCAAGAGTTCGCTACCTAGCAAGCAAAGTTCTCGTCATAACAAGCAAAGTCCCTGACCTCAAAGTCAAGAGTCAACAAAGACCGCCCCGCATCCGGCAATCGTCAACAGCAGTAGTAGCATGAGACCCTTCGGCAACTACATCTATCCCCAGTAACAGTAGCATCAGTCCCTCCGGCAGCTACAGGTAAGCACAGTCAAGTTTCTTGGGTGACTACCGCACAGTCAGGTTCTTGGGTGACAACCGCACAGTCAAGTTTCTTGGGTGACTACCGCACAGTCAGGTTCTTGGGTGACAACCGCACAGTCAAGTTTCTTGGGTGACAACCGCACAATCAAGTTTCTTGGGTGACTACCGCACAGTCAGGTTCTTGGGTGACAACCGCACAGTCAAGTTTCTTGGGTGACTACCGCACAGTCAGGTTCTTAGGTGACAACCGCATAGTCAAGTTTCTTGGGTGACTACCGCACAGTCAGTTTCTTGGGTGACAACCGCACAGTCAGGTTCTTGGGTGACAACCGCACAGTCAATTTCTTAGGTGACAACCGCACAGTCAAGTTTCTTGGGTGACAACCGCACAGTCAGGTTCTTGGGTGACAACCGCACAGTCAGATTCTAGGGTGACAACCGCACAGTCAGTTTCTTGGGTGACAATCGCACAGTCATTTCCCGGTTGACAACCACATAGTCACTTCTGAACTACGACCGACTTGATTCCCTCCCAGGGATACGTAGGAATCCTTTCTCCAAATGTCCAGCCATCCGATTCCCCAGATCATCGTCCAGCCCTTCGCCTTACCCCTCAGCTGCTCATTGGGATTGGGTCTTATTTTATCGACAACCTCACTTCTTCCATAAGTAATGTTGTCAAGGGGCTCTGTAAGTACGCCAATCCAATTCGCGACCTTTCCTGATGCATTTTAATATGATAAAATTGCATTTAGGGGCATTTTGGTAAATTCTCAGTCTATTTTGAGACTTCCGGAAACATTTCATAAGTTTTTCGCGAAGGAAGTACTTTTTTGTACTTTGCTCATACCAAGGGACCTAAGAGGAATAAATCTGTTTTGGACTTTTCAGGTATTATCCAAGAATGTTCCAGAATCAGATTTGGCGCCAAAAACGGTTGGTGACGTCTCCTGTCACGCGACAACTCGAAGCCTTGGAAAGTGGTTACAGAGTGCCGTGCGACATAAGGTGACCATGATCAGGAGCTATAAATAAGACCCTACCCCTCTCAGTTTTGGATCCGAATTTTGACTACTTAACGTCACTCTGCACAAATTACCCCAGAACCTCTCTCTCTCTCTCCTGCTCCCTCACCAAAAACTACCCAATTCCCCTCTAATTCCCTCACCCTTCATACACCTCCAACCCAATTACCCTCTTACTTCCCCAAACACCTTGAAGACCTCACTTCAGCTCTCAGTTCGTGCCTAGATCTCCACTTCAAAAGTTGAATCGAAGGCTTTTGCACCTAACTTGGTGTGGAAGTTGAGGACTACAAGGGTATCATCTCTCTCTCTCCCTCTCTCTCTTCTATTTATTTTATTGTGATTCCTTCCCTTCCACTTGATAATCAGGCTCCGTCTGCCTCAGGTTATCAAGTGACAACTGGAATCTCTCTGTTTAAATCGTGTTTACTTGAATCCAATTTCATGTTCATGATGTGATCTATTTATAATTGCAATTTGGATGTCAAGGGAGTGTGGATCTCCCATATCCAAACTCCTTTGATTGATTCGTATTTGATTCATGTTTTTTCTGATTGGTTCTGGTATAATTGATTGATTTAATTTGGCATCTGTTGAATCTGTTTCTCAGTTGTAAGGTTCCTGCAAATGGTAAACTTGTGTCACGCGACACATTTGGACATGAGGAGTCCTGTGTCACGCGACACATTATGCCCATTTGCAGGGATCATCCTTCAGTTGTAAGTTGATTTAGCTCGTTAGTTTAGAATTCAGTTGATGTGATTAGTTTGTTTCATGTTTAGATCTAGTTTGTAATTGTGCTTTTGTGTTCATTTAGAGATTTCTGTAATCTGAGTGTTGTAAGTCTCTGCAAGGTGACCATTGGTGTCACGCGACACATTTGGACATGAGGAGTCCTGTGTCACGCGACATAAGTGGTCCTTGGCAGAAGACTTAGTTTCAGTTGTAATATGTTCTCCTTGCTGTAATGGGATGTGGCCTCCCTGATCAACTGGTCTACAAGTTGTAATAATCTCATTTGTTCAATAAAATTCATGTTTATCGCACTTTCCTATTATCGTTGTTTGCACATTTTTTTGAATTATTTGGATGTCTAAATTAGAAAGACTCGTCTACTGACGAGGCATGTTGGGTGAACTCTCGGTTCTTCCCAACACGTAACCTGACCCCGAACCCATTCTCTTTCAAAAGGTTTTTCAAAGTGCACCTCTAAAAGCATGGCGTGGCGACTCCTTCATTTTCCATTTTACAAAAAATTTTCGGGCGAGCGCACATTCAGAAGATGTATAATTTAGTGGGAGTATTTATGAAATACATTAATTGCTCTTAGATGATAAATGTGTTGATATTGATATGTGTTCATATGGTTTGCATATTTTGTTGTAGAAATAGCATTACAAAATAAATTGCGATTCGTCCTTATGAAGGACAAGTTCGAAAAGAACGGTACAAGTTATTCTGATAAGATCAGATGCTCAAGAAGTGTTCTTAAGCAAAATTGTACATTCTTGACGAATCAGTTCCCACTGAACCCGCTGCAAATGTTGCAAAGGGCACATAAGGAGCAACATTAGAAACATGATGATGATTCTAAGGATGTTGCTTACCTTATACTTGCCACCATGTTTAAAGGCTCTTGAGAAGGACCTTGAACACATGGAAGTTGCTTTTGTTCTAGCACAACGCACAAAGGAAATGTTCCAAGTGCAAGCTAGGCAAGAGAGGTTTGTTGTGTTAATAGTTAACACAAGAAAGGGGTTCATAAGGAAGGTAAAGCAAAGTTTGCTAAACCTAGGGCAAAAATTGCCAAAGCCGAAGAGGCTAAACCCAAAGTGTCTCAAAAGGATGCTTTTTGCTACCATTGCAATGTGATTGTTCATTGGAAGCAAAGTTGCAAAGCTTATAAGGAAGGCCTAAAAGGTGAAGAAGGACAATATGATTGCTACTACTTCAAGTATCTATATGATAGATATTTTCCTTTCGACTTCTTGTTCATGGGTATATGATACCGGATATGGATCCCACATTTGTTTGAATGTGCAAGGAATAAAGAATAGAAAGCTACTCAAATAAGGTGAATTAAACCTATGCGTGGGAATGGAGCAAAAGTTGCTATATTAGCCATAGGGACTTATGAAGTCACTTTACCTAATGGACTAGTACTTGCTTTGAACAAGTGTCACTACGTTCCGGATTTGAGTAGGAGTATTATTTTCATTTCTTATATGGATGATGAAGGACATAATTTTCTTATTGAGAATAAGAAGTTTTATATTTATTTAATGATATGCTTATAGTATTGCATATGTCATTGAATGGTTTTCATATCCTTGATGTTAATAAACAAAATAATATTGAAGATATTTATAATATAAGTGAGAAATCTAAACAGAATAATGTGAGCAACACGTTCATATGACATTGTCGGTTTGGTCATATAAATGAGAATCGTATATCTAAACTCCATTAACATGGACATTTAGACTCATATGATTATGAATCATTTGAGGTAGGTGAATCTTTTTTATTGGGTAAAATGACCAAACCACCCTACACTAAGAGAAGTGGGAGGGCTAGTGACTTATTGGCCCTTATACATGAGATGTATGTGGACTATTAAGCAGCATTGCTAGGGGAGGATTTTGGTATTTCATCACATTCACCGGTGACTTATCTAGATATGGCTATGTCTATCTGATGAAGTCCAAAGGTGAATCGTTTGAGATGTTTTGAACATTTCAAGATGAAGTACAAAACAACTTGGTAAAATTATTAAGTACTTCGATTCGATCGTGGCAGTGAATATTTGCGCCAAGAGTTTGACAATCATTTCAAAACTATGAAATCGTTTCAGAGTTGACTCCACCCGGAACACCACATTGTATGGTGTGTCTGAGAGGAGGAATTGAGCCTTGTATGACATGGTTCGTTCGATGATATGTCAAGTTGACCTTCCTGTTTCCTTTTGAGGATATGCATTAGAAATGATGCGGTTAAACTGAATCGAGTCCCTACTAAATCGGTTTCAAAGACCCCACATGAGATGTGGTATGAAAGAAAACTTAGTTTGTCTTTCATGAAGATTTGGGGTAGCAAAGCTTATGTGAAGAGACTTGTATCTGATAAGTTAGCACCAAAATCTGACAAGGTTATTTTCGGATATTAATTTTACAACCGCAAAGAGAACAAAATGTTTGTTGCTCTGTATGATTCGTTTCTTGAGAAATAGTTTCTCAATAAATAATATAATGGGAGTAAAATTAATCTTGAAGAAGTTCAAGAACCTGAAAATGACATGGAACCAAGAGTAGAGACGGAACCAAGTTCACAAGGAGTTGTGAAACCGGTTCAAGATGCACAAGTCCATCGTAGATTGGATAGGTTACAATTCGGACTCGAGAAATATTGATTTCTCGTATCGGAAAGTAATAAAGTGGAAGTCATTGAGAATGATGATTCTACTTCCTATCTTGAGGCGATGTCCACTCCTAATTCGGACAAATGGTTAGGAACCATGGAGTCCGAATTACAATCCATGTTTGATAATCAAGTTTGAAACTTGATTGAGCTACCTGAAGGTGTAAAAACTAAAGGGTACAAGTAGGTCTTCAAGATCGACGTGGATGGGAAGGTGTATACTTTCATGGATAAGGATTGTAGCAAATGGATTTAGGCAAATTCATAGAATTTACTATGTTGAAACCTTTACGCTAGTTACAATTCCAAAGTCTATTAGAATTTCAATTGCCATAACCACATATTGTGACTATGTGATATGACAAATGGATGTCAAACGGCTTTCCTAAATGGAAAGATTCTTAAGGATGTGTATAGTACACAACCCGAAGTTTTGTCGATCCAAGGAATTCTAATAAAGTATGCATGTTACAAAGATCCATAATATGGGTTGAAGCAAGCTTCGAGGAGTTGGAATCTTCATTTTGATGAATCGGTCAAAGAGTTTGACTTCATAAATTATGAAGATGAACCTTGTGTATACATGAAATTCAGTGGGAACGTAGTATTATTTCTATTGTTATATGACAATGATATCTTACTCAATGGAAAACAAAGTTCCGACACTTAAGACTGTCAAGTCTTGGTCAAGGAAATGTTTCTCAATGAAAGATATGGGTGAAGCCGCTTACATCCTTGGCATCAAGATCTATAGAGATAGATCTATAAGGATAAATTGGTTTGAGTCAAAGTACTCACATTGATAAGGTTCTTATAAGATTCTAAGAAAAGTAACTTGTAAATGGGTCATGGTGTTACTCTTAGCAATACTCATTGTCTTATGACAACTGGTGAGCAAAAGGGAATGAATGAAGTTCCATATGCTCCGGCATTTGGATCTGTCATGTATGCCATGATTTGTACTAGACCCGACGTCTCGTATGCTTTAAGCATAACGAGTCAATACCAATCTGATCCTGTTGAGAACCATTGGATGGCAGTTGAGACGATCCTTAAGTACTTAAGAAGAACTAAGGATACATTCTTGGTATTTGAAAGGTTGGAAGTTAATCTTGTTGTAAGGGTTACACAGATGCTAGCCTCCAAACTGACAAAGTTAATTTAAAATTGCAATTAGGATTTGTGTTTATACTTAATGGAGTTGCGGTTTTGTTGGAAGAGTTTCAAGCAGAAAACCATAGCCGTTTCTACAACTAAGGCCAAATTGTAGCAACATTAGATGTAGCTAAAAGAGGCAGTTTGGATCAAAAGTCCATTTAGTATTTTGGAAATGTTCCAAGTATCACTAATCGGTGGAACTTTGTTGTGACAATTATGGTGCCATTTATACAAGCAATGGAACCAAGGTCACATCAGCAATCCAAACACATACTTAGACGTTTTTCAAGAAATCATAAGAATGAGAAGGTGTTAAGATATGCAAAGTATCAACCGATGATGACATTGGGGATTCACTTACAAAGATCCTCGCACAAGTAGAAGCACGATGGTCATGTTAAGTCCATGGGTATACGATACCTAGGAGATGGAGCCTAGTGCAAGTGGGAGATTGTTGGTGTAATGCCCTAGGCTATAGTTATGTTTAACTTGAACCGTTAGGTATCATCTTTATCATTTATTATAGAGTACGTGTTTATTTGGTTCATTATATGTTTTACATGTTTATTATACTGAACTGCGTCCCTAGTTGTTGTGAACAACTAGTATAAGTTGGTAATGGATAATCATGGAGATGATTATATGCATGGAGATGCACGTTACACTTATGGGTACTTGCTAGAGAACAAGTACTGTACATGACCTACTTATGAGATTTATGACATGGTCTGTTGTCATGATTAAATCTCATGATAGTCGTGTCATTGGAATCCTTCGTACCTGAGATTATCATCGTCTTCCATATGATGAACGTTTTGTTTAATATAGTCTAACACTATCTTTAATCGGATAGCAATAAGGGCTATGTTAGCACGATTGGATTCTTGTAGGAAGAATGATAAGTCAAGACGGGATTTGTCCCTCTCTATTAGAGAGAGATGTTAGCTTGGGCCCCTCGATGAATAGTGTTGATGAAATGTATGGCCATACTCAAGAGATTTGACAGAGATCAAATGCACTTGTATTATCAACATATTCAGAATCGAGAAAGCATTGAACGGTATGAGTTGACATAGACCATGACTCATGTTCAATTGGACATCGTGGACAAAGGGATTGTGACATTTGATCTATCGAGGAATCAAGATTTGATGTTATATTAATTGGGTGGATATAATGGTTTGCTAGAAACCACTTATGTCTTGTGAGGTCATGTTTTGACTCACTACCAACATAATATAATTCCTTTTGGGTCACACACAAAGAACGAATTTGATTCTGGCTGGAAAATGGAATTTTGGCTTGTACTGTCGTGCGACATACTCTGCCACCTGGAAAATTGGAAATAGGCTCCTATGGTCGCGCGACATACTTGGCCTTCCGTTGGGCACGACTCGTGCTCTTGAGCACGAGTCGTTCCGAGAACCCGCACGACTGCTTTTTGAAGCACGACTCGTATCACGAGTGTTTTGGCTCAAGCACGACTCGTTCCCTCAGGCATGAGTCGTGCCCACAGCTAAAAACGTGTCCGATCAGCATTCCTTGGCGTGGAAGGTGTAAGTACGCCAATCCAATTCGCAACCTTTTTGATGCATTTTAATATAATAAAACTGCATTAAGGGGCGTTTTGGTAAATTCCCGGCCTATCCCGAGACTTCCGGAAACGTTCCATGAGTTTCCCGCGAGGGAAGTACCTTTTGGTACATCATTCATGCCAAAGGACCCCTTGGGAATAAAACCTGTTGGACCTTTTGGGTATTTTCCCGGAATGTTCCGTAAGCGGTTTTGGCGCCAAAAGCGGTTGAGCCACCTTGTGTCACGCGACAGCTTGAGGCATGGAAAGTGGACGCGTAAGGTCGTGCGACATACTAAGGCAGCCAACTGCAGCCTATAAATAAGACCCTCCCCCTCATTGAAAGAGGATCCGAATTCTAGCCTACTGTTACTCTGCCAAAATAGCAGTGTAACGAGCGTCCCAAGCACAAAACCTCTCTCTCTCCTACCCTCCAACCCACTAATCCCTCTCATCCAAACCCAATTCTCTACCTACACCAATTGGAACCCTTGGATCGTAGCCGTGAGATCTACAACGAAGAATTGAAGGATTCTATATCTGACTAGATATAGAATTCGTGGAATCAACAAGGGTAACAATTCCATAACTCTCTCTCTCTCTCTCTCTCTCTCATTTAATTCCTTGCAATTTTATAGTTCTCTTTTGTTTGGATTCAGTAATCGATCCTAGCCATCGAATTCTTGAATCCCAATCGCAATCTCTCGTTTAACTTGCATAGATTGTGTAATTGAGCTCATATTGATTGATATGGTTGAATTTGGTGTTTGAGCCCCCAAGGGGTGTGGATCTACCCATATCCACACTCCCGGGTCGATTTGATGTTGTTTATGTTTTTTCGTTCATAATTCGGCTTGTTAATTAGATACGTATAGCTTACATTAATTTCGAGTTCATATTGTGAGGTTTCGCAGTAAGGCTCATATGTGTCACGCGACACCTTCGTCCTCAAGTGATCCTGTGTCACGCGACACATGTGGTCATTGGTACGATGTGTCATGCGACACACATGACCCATCTGCAGTGACTCTTTTCCTTTGTAATCTGTTCTAGTTTGTTTGTATCAGGGATGTGGTCTCCCTAAATAATGGGCTCACAATATGTAATTTCTCGTTTCATAATTAATAAGATGCATTTTATCACATTTCGTTTATTATCGATATTTGCACACACTTTGGATTTACTTGGATGTGTTTGATTGAAAGAATCGTCTATGGACGAGGCGTGTTGGGTGAACTCTCGGTTCTTCCCAACACGTAACCTGACCCCCGAACTCATGTTTTCTCTCTAAAACAAAGGTTTTCAATGTTTCCTCTTAAAACGGCGTGGCGACTCCTATTTTTCCTAATTTCGGGCGAGCGCGCACATTTTCAGTGGCGACTCTGCTGGGGATTTCACTTGAAAACCTGTTTTTCAAGTGTTAAGTGGGTCAAGCTTTCGTTTAGTCAAAAAACATCCAATGCATCCATGTTGTGTACATTATTCGATAATCATTTGTGATGCCTACATTTTGTTGATTATGGAACTTGTGAGCCCTTTGTGCTTGTGGTCATTTGTTGTGCATTGGTATCTCTGTGTTGCTCTTGATATGGTAAAGCAGGGGCTGATTTGATGATTTGAGGAGCTGCTGGTTCAGTGACCACCCAAGTCGTGCGACACCTTTGTCTCTGGTTGTCTTGTGTCACGCGACAAAAGGTGGCCACTGAACAGATCATCAGAAGACTGGTTTGAGGGCAGTCCCTTGGACCAAAGCGTGACTCATTTGGTTATTGTTCCCTGTTTACCTTGTGTGAGGGTGTGTGTTTTCTTCTTAAAAAAAACAAATAAAAAATAAAAAAATAATAATAATAAAAAAAAATCTTGTTTTTTGCAAATAAACGAATTAGTCATCCGCACACTACATCACTTAGATTTAGAACCCTCGGGTGCGATTGACGGCATCGCGGACGGCCATGAAATTTGCCTACGCTTGAGCGCCTGAAATCAAACCTAAACCCCTAGTGCGTTATAGGTGGCACCACACTAAACCTTACCCACGGTTGGTTTTTGATACGATGTTTTCATTACAACAAAAATGAATTGTTTTTGAAAAATATCATAGATTCTTATACCTTCTCCCAAAACCTCATACCTTGTGGGCATGTTGCCAAATGCAACATGATTTCACGTGGGAACATGTCACTCTCGTGGCGTGTTCTAAACGAGAGATCATGCCGCATTGCCAACATGTACCGACGAGAGGTCATGCCGGATTTTTCTTCGAAATTCTTCGAAAAGACCCGTTATCTTTGCCCAAATTTCCTTAGAAATTTGGACGAACCTCTTCGTTCCATAAAGATGTTAGGGTTTGGTTAGGTATCATTACCTATTATATGTTTCAAAACAAGACATTTGATGTAATTCGAACGCCGCGTCACTAGGTTCCCCCGAGGCATAGTTAGCATGAATAAAGGCTTATCCTTTCCCAACTGTATTTAGGATTTAAAATACTGATTTATACTTGAACATAAATGATTTTGTGTTTGTGCGAGTCTGTCCCATTTTCCTTCCCTCTCCCGTTCCTTAAACTATCCCTTCGATACCTTATAACCAATCCTTCTGAAGCAAGGGGAAGAGACAAGTTTGGGGGGGGGCGTGCTCTGTTACAAGAAGGGCGATTAACCAGTACGTATTTCCAAATATTTGCAAGGTTTTCCTCCAAAGTTCCGGTTCATTCTACTGCTCAAAGATGTCTGGTGCAAAAGATGTGTCACCCGCTCAGTTTGGAATTCCCTTCGCTTCGAGTCAGTGGGATATGGATGATTTGTCAATAACAGAATTGCGAGCTGCCCTTGAAGCTGCCATGATTCGGGAATGCAAAGCCCAATTGCTTGCCCAGGTTGCCAAAGCTCGAGAGGAAGAGACTCATTCCAGATTTGTTGAAGCAATGCGCCTCCGGGGAATTACAGTAGTTCGTCACGAAGATGGATCATATGAGGAGATTATCAAGACCAGTAGTATTGATTGCGGGGATAGAAATGCAATGAAAGAGATGAATGGAGACAAAGTGGCGGTGAAATTCTTTTTCCAACATCCTAGATGGCTCAAACTCAGTATCGAGTATAAACAATCAAACCCCGAGAATTTCAATGTCCATAAGCAACCCGATTTGAAAAGCCGCACCAACCAGATTCCCGGTGGTGTACCATTTCTTCAATCAGAACGGTTCACTGAAACTCCACCCCGACCAAGCTCTCCCACAAGAATGTTTCCCACAATCACCAATGAGTGCGTACGTGTTCAACTTGTCACCCTCTCATGAGCGGCCTTCGGGATCAACTCCGCACGTGATCGTTAATCATATGTCTTTCATGCCAACTCGAACCCTACCCCGCAAGAGACAACAATATCCGAGCCTCCTTCCGAGAAGGTCCGAAAAGAAGAAAGAGAGCTTATTGGGGAAAAGTGGGAATGCCCATGAACCGTTTCTTAAATTGCCGACAAGCGGAGGATTGGTGTACCCGTTGGTGAATTATACTCCTCTCCGTCATGATGAAAGCCTGGACCCAAGCAAGTATTGCGATTATCACCAATACTCGGGACATGTTACCCATGGGTGCTTACAATTGAGGGTAATCATCGAAGAGCTCATTGATGAAGGGAAGATTGGATTGGGTTCTCCCGATAATGGCAATGTCCGAGATCTTCGCCCGTATCCCCTCGCAAGAAACGAGAATACGATGATCTAGGGATGTCGACCGAAGAAGCTTTCAATGGATTAAGGCGTAAAGGAATGATAAAGCCACCGGAGAATTATCAACCCAAGAAACCTCTCGCTTAATTTGGATCGTAGCAAGTATTGCTATTACCATCGCATCCCGGGCATGTCACGAACGATTGCGTCTCTTTAAAGCGGCTCATCCAAAGGCTTATTAATAAAGGCGAATTGAGAAAGCTCACCCCAATGTGATTACCGGCCCTCCTCGCAATATCAACGGAGGTCGAAGATATCTTCCCGAAAAATCGGCCGCGGCATCGTAGGTTCTAGAGTGTCTTTTATGCGGTCGTGAGTCTGTCAAGTCCATGATATGAATCTTTTATAATATTAATGAAAGTCTTTATTTCTATTCTTGCTAGACTCGAGATATTACGTGTTCACTTACATTCTGCTTAAATTGAAATGGTCTTATTTTACATGATCATTTGTGCTGCTCACCGACTAATGCTTTGAAACGACTAGTATTTGAATTAATCGGAACAAGAAAATCTGCTGATATCATTCTCTAAACCGGGGCTGATCAAGCCCCCAGTTTGCATTTTCTGTGCTCACATATTTTCATTTCGTCCTCTCTATCTCGTTGTTCGAGGAATTTGCACGGGTTTTTCCCCAAAATGAGCTTAAGCAAAGCAGCGAAGACCCAATCTCGTTTGGATCATCCGGTGGGAACTGCGGTTGAAACCTCCACCCTTAGGAAAACCTTTACCTTGCCCTCACTAAACAATACCCCTTCATTTCAAGATCAGCACGCTTTGAAACCCGTCTATCCATTCCCAGAAGAAGAGGGACCATCCTTGAGGCTCCTGTGATTCAAAAGAAGATCGACCGTCTCCGAATTCAAGAATGGCAGAAAGCAATGATCCATCCTGGGGACTAGCTGAAATCCTCCTCTCAAAAGAAAAAAGAGGGAGATAAAAATAAAAAAAAAGAAAGAGAATGAAAAGAAAAGAAAGAGAGCCTGGTCCCCAGTGATCCTCTCAGAAGCGAAAGTCAGAAGATTCGGTCGTTACTCAAAAGGAGTCTCAGAGTGAACAAAGAGACAGCACGGATGTCTCCTCACCACTACCTCAAACCGATCCCAAGCCGTCCTCTCAATTTTAGAGGACATTACCCTTACCTTCGACCTTGACCAAAAGCCAAAAGATCGACCTCTCATTCTTAGAAGCAAAGAAAGATGCAATCATGAATTCCCTCGCCTTAGAAATCCCAAACACCTACCCAAGAGCCAACCTCTCATCTTTAGAGGTTCAACCAAAGAAGAAAAAGCCTAGCCGACCTCTCATCTTAAAAGGACATGATATCCCAAATCACCCGAAGACCGATCCAAATCCCGAAACCCACCTAGCTACTACCGGATAGCAGTTTCAGCCTAATATCGTCGAGATCTAATACGTATTATTGCTTGAAGCGAGCCACGTCCATCCCGGCTCAAAGGACCATCAATTGAAGATTGTGCAAATTCCGTCCGTTCATTTGACGTTGCATGTGAGCATACTTCATTTCTCCTCCGCAAACATCTGCCGTGAATGTCCCACTCGGGCTTCGCATCTGTGTCTCCCATCGACACTCTAAGAGGACACGTTCTTTCAACTCTCAAAAATTCTCGAAGGTCCTCACATTCTCGAACTTCAACGTTCATTCTTTTCATTCGATATGAGCCCGAAATACGACGACTTTAGCTCCTCCTACGGAGGAACGTAGGCGACCATAATTTGGTTCACCAAAATCACGAGACGGATCTCGAAAATCCGGTCTCTTCAAGGACCATGCCCATACACCGTCTATCCTTCCGAGTCCAATTCTCGATATCGGTGTATTTTCTCCTCGGGATTGATAAAAAATACTTGTTCATATCAGCTTTGGCGGTTTGACTAACCCGAACATCAATAAAGGGTTTTAAGCAACTTTGTGATCATCATGAATAAGATAAGTTTTCAAGTGTCTCGAAAAGTCTTCTATTGCTACATAATAGGGAGATAGAGCTAAACACCGTTTCGGTCAGCAGGGGGTTCCATACACTTTCCACACCTTGTGATGCTTATACTCTCTCAAAAGAGTCAAACCTAAAAACGAGAGTGTCATAAACAGAATTCGGGATTCATTTCCCACCATCCGAAAGATATGTCCCCGCATGCAAATTTCTTGAGTCTTGTCTCGCTTTGACCGACTGATCAAATCAAAGGATCAATCTCGGATGGGGCCGCATAAGGATGTGTATGAAGTGGGGCTTTGGCCGTAAGACGATGAACATTTTGTGTGTGATTTCCGGGGCTGTTATCATGATAGCAATGCTTGAAAATGGATTCCCTAGCAAAGAGGCTCACTCTTCGATGAACCTCTTGGATTCCACATCCTGAATAAGAAGATTGATTATGGGAAACAATGAAGAAGTCCATGGCGAAGGTTTGTCAACCTGGCTCGCAATGTCACGCGACGTAACATACCTGTGTCACTTAGAGTCGTGCGACATGATAAATCCAAAGATCGGACATCGGCAAGCCGCAAATCGATATGTACCGGGGCACTCCCAGACTTGTCCCAAGCCGCAAACAACAAGGCTCCCGCAAACAATCAAGGGGAGGAAGTTTCATTCAAAAGCAACATACACATGAACCATTACCCTCATATACAAACCCCAAAGTCACATAAACCATTCAAAAGCCATTCATTCCATGCACCTCTTTTTTCTTTCCCAAAATATAAAAGCTCGCACAAACAAATAAACAACTAATAATGTTTTAGGTGCAAAATAAAGAAAGAAAAGAAAAAAAGAGTATTTGTTTCTTTCCCCAAAAACAGGTACATAAACCAAAAGAGGATCATAAATCGTCCAGGGACTACTCCGAATCATCGAAATGTAAGTATCACCATCGGCAGAGCTACTATCGTCATCTGCGGTCTCCTCACTGTCTTCCCCATCGCATCACCTTCCTCTTGGTCCGGGCCGGCACGGGCTCATGATAAACAACGGGATCATCCCGGAAGAGCTCATGCATAACGAGAACGGGGAAAGTCTCAAGCTCATGAGGATCTCGGGAAGACTCACTATCGTAGATGGGAGGATTAGGAGGACGACGAACGTCTTGGTCCTAGGCAAATGAGTATCCTCGGCAGACAAATCGATCTGAGCCCTCTTCCTACCGGGCAAGCTAACCGTGGAATCACCGTCATCGTAACTACCGGAACCTTGAGCCGCAAGTTTCTCCCTCGAGATATTGATTGCTCCTCATCAACCGATCAACCATGTCCATGGCCCCGGTATAGCGACGAGCAAAGCCCCGGTATACGTCGGTGATACCGATACAAGCAAATGAAAAAGAATCGAAATCGATCAAAACAAGGGAATGGAAGGATATTTACGGTTCAAAGTCACTTACAGATTGAGTCCCCTCCGAAGATGATAATATGGAAAAACCTGCGGTGTCAAGAGTGGCCCGCCTCACAGATCTCCATCCCGAAAATCAACGAAAGGAGGTGGCGAGAGGTGCATCCGTCACATATCCAGGAGAAGGCCCGGCAGCCTTGAGCATCGAAGTATCGGGAACATTAGGAATATCATGTCTCGGAGCAACCTGCGGCGATCTCAACCTCGTAGCCACATAATTGTCATAATCCGCATCATCCTCCGTATAATTGAAGGCGGGCTCTCCACGGATCAAAGTGACCACATTCTCCAACTTCCGAGGAAACCACATCTCGGCGGGAGGATCATAGGGAACCCCGCCGTACTACCCGGACCGTGCCGCCTACAAACCCTCTCACCCAAATATAATGCATCCCCAGACAAACCCACCAACAGGTTTGCGGCACTCGGTAAGATGAAGGGCATGATCCGAGATGGACCCCGCATATCTATCGGCCCAAGGAAACAAAGTCAAACTCCCGGGGACTCCTCGCAAACAAACCATGGTATCGGCCGAGAGGCGATCATCCGTCCCTTAGAATCACCGTACGAATCTTTTGCCTAGCATCCTTCACCCAGCGTCTCATGGCAGGAAATGTGGTAACCGGAAATGTCCCCCTACTCTCCAAGCATAACACCCAATGACCTCATAAGCCCAAGCACGAAAAGAAGGACAGAGCAGAGTCAAAAAGACAGTAAAAGCAAGATTCAAATAAAGGAGGCAAACCAAGAAATACCTCAAATGCAAAGTGGCGGCGGTTGAAGGACTTAGCTTTCCCCTACTAACATCATCAAAAGCCAAAAACAACTCAGCTAAACCTGCCTCCCCCAAGACAATGATCCAACGGTAGCCCAATCTCTCGAAGCTCCAATAAAGAAAGCAAAGTCGTGGACGTGGCATTGATAAACAACATATCCGAGAAGCCAACCCAAACAAACGCCCGGCCAATCTCTCGGCCCTCAACCTCGTCCTCATCGGTATGCCATCTCTGCGGGAAAACCGGTGCTCGATCAACCATCGGCCATGAAGATATCCCAACTCATACCCGTTCCCCTTCTTGTCCTGGGGAACAAAGCCGATCACTCCATAAAGTAAGCATCGGTAGGAGGTCGTGGGTCATCAATCGTAACGTGCTCCTCCGCATACAAAGGCTCATCGGTGAAAGGCGGACCGATGTGACGGCAAAATCATATGGCGTGACGGTCGCCTCGCCCCAAGAGAAGTGAAAAGAGTGAGTAGTCTCCCACCAGAACTCTCTGAAAGCCTTTACCAAGCCAATGCTCCTCTGTGTGCCGCCAACGGCTTTGGCCATCTCAAAGAACCGCTGACCACTGCAAAGCATATACCGGACCTTTTGGCGAGTGGACAAGCTCCCGACTACCGGCAAAGAAATCCCACAATCCGCCAACGACCTCTGGAGAGCCCCGGTACGCAAATCCTACTGTAAACACGGCGCAGTATGAATATCTCAAATTTACTCGTCAAATCAATTTCAATTTCAAGCAAAACTAGGTTTTGTGCATACATTTCACAATTGCTAAAGTAAAATCGAGCATGCAATAAACTTCGAGTCCGAACAAAGAAAGGAAAAGAAAGAAAAATCAATCTTTTTCGAAAAAATTTAATTTCCTCAGCCGCACCAAAAGCTAGGGTTACAATTATTACCTTCTTCTCCGGCCCGAGGAATGTTCTTTCAAATGAGGGTAGAAATCTCCCCTAACAGTTTGAGGAACAAAAGGTCTCGATTCCTCGTAGCATTCTTCCGCCGTGCGGCTAATTGGGCCTCGAGTCGGGCGTTCTGGTGGGGCGGAGCCTAGGAGGCATTTTTGACAAATCAAGCCTGGGAATCAAACCCTAGAATCGGTCGGCAATTGAAAATGAGTGAAATGGCGTGCTTTTCTCGCCAAGATCGTCCACCTCCCTCCAAACAATGTTGTTCGAAATGAGGACTGTTCACCCTTTTAAAAGATCGATCACGGCTTTAAATGGTCGTGCGACACGGCGTTCCCTCAAAGCCAAAATTCCCAAAATACCCTCGCACTCTAATGATGTACAAATTTTGACCCCGCGTGGAGTTGTTGTTTTACCCCGCAGTACAATAATCAATTGAGTCTCGAAGACTCGGACCTCCGACCAAACCGGAGAAGAAAGAACAAAACAAAAAAGCATGCGTATTCGTGATGCCCCAAGAAGAGCTCGACAATACCAGAAACCAAGAAAAGCCTCTCAAGCAGAGCCAAACCAAGAAAAGCCTCTCAAGCAGAGCCAAACCAAGAAAAGCCTCTCTAGAGGAGCACACAAAGGAAAAAGCCTCTCTAGCGGAGCCCACCAAGAAGAAAAGCCTCTCAAGCAGAGCCAAACCCAGGAAAAAGCCTCTCAAGCAGAGCCAAACCAAGAAAAGCCTCTCAAGCAGAGCCAAACCTTAAAAGACTTCTAGCGGAGCACACAAAGAAGAAAAGACTCTCTAGCGGAGCACACAAAGAAGAAAAGCCTCTCTAGCGGAGCACACAAAGAAGAAAAGCCTCCCTAGCGGAGCACACAAAGAAGAAAAGCCTCTCAAGCAGAGCCAAACCAAGAAAAGCCTCTCAAGCGGAGCACAACAGAAGTCACAGGTAAGCACAGCAAAGGTATGAAGACACATCTCTACCCCTGTCTTGCTTGTAGTCGTATTGGTAATTCCGAACTACGATTTGGCTTGATTCCCTTCTTAAAGGGATACGTAGGAATCCTTTCTCGAAAGGTCCACCCATAATTTTCCCTTCTCACCCTTCTAGCCCTTCACCTTAACCCCAGCCGCTCATTGAGATTGGGTCTTATTTTATCGACAACCCCACTTTTTCCAAAAGTGACGTTGCCGAGGGGCTCTGTAAGTACGCCAATCCAATTCGCAAACTTTTCGATGCATTTTAATATAATAAAACTGCATTAAGGGGCGTTTTGGTAAATTCCCGGCCTATCCCGAGACTTCCGGAAACGTTCCATGAGTTTCCCGCGAGGGAAGTACCTTTTGGTACATCATTCATGCCAAAGGACCCCTTGGGAATAAAACCTGTTGGACCTGTTGGGTATTTTCCCTAATGTTCCGAACCGGTTTTGGCGCCAAAAGCGGTTGAGCCACCTTGTGTCACGCGACAGCTTGAGGCATGGAAAGTGGACGCGTAAGGTCGTGCGACATACTAAGGCAGCCAACTGCAGCCTATAAATAAGACCCTCCCCCTCATTGAAAGAGGATCCGAATTCTAGCCTACTGTTACTCTGCCAAAATAGCAGTGTAACGAGCGTTCCAAGCACAAAACCTCTCTCTCTCTCCTACCCTCCAACCCACTAATCCCTCTCATCCAAACCCAATTCTCTACCTACACCAATTGGAACCCTTGGATCAGAGCTGTGAGATCTACAACGAAGAATTGAAGGATTCTATATCTGACTAGATATAGAATTCGTGGAATCAACAAGGGTAACAATTCCCTAACCCTCTCTCTCTCTCTCTCTCTCATTTAATTCCTTGCAATTTTATAGTTCTATTTTGTTTGGATTCAGTAATCAGATCCTAGCCATCTGAATTATCAATCCCACCGCAATCTCTGTTTAACTTGCATAGATTGTGTAATTGAGCTCATATTGATTGATATGGTTGAATTTGGTGTTTGAGCCCCCAAGGGGGTGTGGATCTACCCATATCCACACTCCCTGGGTCGATTTGATGTTGTTTATGTTTTTTCGTTCATAATTCAAATTTGTTAATTAGATCTCGTATAGCTTCGTTAATTTCGAGTTCATATTGTGAGGTTTCTGCAGAAGGCTCATATGTGTCACGCAACACCTTCGTCCCCAAGTGATCCCGTGTCACGCGACACATGTGGTCATCGGGTACGATGTGTCATGCGACACACATGACCCATCTGCAGTGACTCTTTTCCTTTGTAATCTGTTCTAGTTTGTTTGTATCAGGGATGTGGTCTCCCTAAATAATGGGCTCACAATATGTAATTTCTCGTTTCATAATTAATAAGATGCATTTTATCACATTTCGTTTATTATCGATATTTGCACACACTTTGGATTTACTTGGATGTGTTTGATTGAAAGAATCGTCTATGGACGAGGCGTGTTGGGTGAACTCTCGGTTCTTCCCAACACGTAACCTGACCCCCGAACTCATGTTTTCTCTCTAAAACAAAGGTTTTCAATGTTTCCTCTTAAAACGGCGTGGCGACTCCTATTTTTCCTAATTTCGGGCGAGCGCGCACATTTTCAGAAGGTTTTGGTGTTTGACAAGGTTTCTATCCTAATTGTTAGGGGTTTTATATGGTATATAAATATAACCTTTGTGCAGCCATAAACCTCTCTCTTACATCAAAGTTTTAGGTTTATGAAACTCTAGATTTTGGTTTTGATTTTAAATCAAAAGGCAACCAAATAATTTCATAGTTTTTCCCATTGATTATTGAAAACGTTTCAATAATCGGGAAGGATCATCTAGCAATCCAACAAGAAAAGTTCTTGGTTTGTTCACGTGTGGATCACCATTAGAGGGAGGTTGCTTTATCTCCTAAAGCTTGAAGATCTCCATTGTTGATTTCATCACCAAGGTTGAACAAGGAAGATAGAAGATTCGACATCAAAATTCTAGGCTTGAATTTTGAATTCTATTTTGACAAAACAAATCACATTCAAGGTATGTAATTCTATTTCATGTTATTCTAATCTCTTCATGCTAGACGGATCTAAGGGCTAGGGTTTTGATGTTCTTTGTTAAAATTTCCGCTGCGTTTGTAACCCCAAAACCCAACATGGATGAGTCATTTACATCGACAAGGTCAAATATGGCGTGCTTCTTAACACCTCGCACAGCATCTCGCCACTCACAATTGAATAAGACAACATTGTTTCCACCCAAATACTCCACCTCGACTACTTCTTTTAGGACACCATAATAATCAAGGTTTCCTTTAAGATTCACACCGCTATTCCACGTTAATTTAGAGTCCCCATAAGCTTTGGTATGAAACACATAGCCATTCACGAAATAACCGTTGTATAAATTAATGTTCAAGTATGGAGTTGCTGCTAAATGTCTTAACCTCGCAGCTTTGACATCACCCGGATGTTCAGTTATCTATAAGACAATATGTAACCAATTTAATAAAATTTTAAGATTGAATGTTTAAAAAAGTGTATAAAATAAATTTGAATGAAACGAAATATTTACATATTTCCTTAGCCAGTTTGGAAATTCTTTATCTGTCCTAATTGCGATGAGTTCTGGAGATAAATCTTGAGCTAAATCTTCAAATATTTTGCAATAGGATTAAACAAGGCATTTCATTTGCAGGTAATTAAACATGCATAATTTAATCGACGAGGTGTAAACATAACATCAATGACTTACTTGACATATTCCTCAACCTCGTCACAGTTAAGAAGAACATACAGTGAGACCGCGGCAAACTCTTTAGCGGTTAACATACGCGTACCAACCCGTTTGCCGAGGAACCGACCAGGGGATGAAAATACAGAGATGCTTCCATTAGACGGACAATCACCATCGTAATTGCGGCCAAGCCTAGTCAATATCGTATCAACATTAGGATGAAAATATGTTTCGACAAAGGCAACAATCTCATCTATAATAACAGCCTCTGAAATTGAGGCCTCGACCATGGCCCTATTGCTCATCTTCCTTTTCAATTGACCTAGATACCTAAAAGCCATTTGTAGATTAAAACATAAATAATGTTAAAGAAGGTATATTGTTAACGCTCAAATTATTTAGAAATAGAATAAATTCAATTACCTCTCAAATGGATACATCCATCTGTATTGAACTGGACCACCGACTCTTGCTTCGTATGCCAAGTGGACCGGTAAATGCTCCATTGAATCAAAGAACGAAGGAGGAAATATCTTCTCAAGTTTGTACAAAGTCACTACGATGCTCTCCTCAAGCTTTTCCATGTGATCAACACGTAGTGTGGTCGATGTTAACGCTCGGAAAAACTCTCTTAACTCTGTTAACGCCACCCAGATATTGTCAGGCAAGAGATCCCTGAGAGAAATCGGAAGTAGTCTATCCAGCAAAACGTGGCAATCATGACTCTTCAAAACCTACACTTTCCCCTCCTCTACATTGACACAGTTACAATGTTAGACGCATAACCATCTGGAAGCTTTAAATCCTTGAGCCATTTCAGGAGGAGGTGTTTGTTTTCCTTTGTAAGAACGTATTGAGCCACCTGCTTCACTGTTTTACCATTGACCTCAGACAACTCTAAGGCCGGCCGCTTACAGATTTCCTTAAGGCCCATTCGACCTTTGACTGTGTCTTTAGTTGTTGCCTTGAAATCCATCAACGTGTTAAAAACATTATCGAATACATTCTTCTCAATGTGCATCACGTCAAGGTTATGTCGAATGAGGTTTGTTTTCCAGTATGGCAACTCCCAAAATATACTCCTCTTGGTCCAGTTATGGGAAGTCCCAAACCCTTGTATTTTGCTCTTCGAAAACTTTTTCCCCCACCGAGGATCGGGTAATCTAGATACCTCGCTATAGACCGCGTCACCACTCAAATGAATCAGGGGCTCATCATGGTCATTCTTATTCTTTTTAAACGCATTCTTCTGGGTCCTGAATGGGTGGTACTCCGGAAGAAATTGTCTATGGCAATCGAACCAACATGGTTTTCCAGAGTGCTTGAGCGTGAAAGACTTTGTGTCACTCATACAATACGGACATGCCAACTTCCCGTGGGTGCTCCAACCCGATAACATCCCATATGCATGGAAGTCATTAATTGTCCACATCAACGCAGCCTTCAGGCTGAAATTCTCTCGCTTGAAAGCATCCCACGTTTCGACCCCATCCTCGCAAAGTTGTTTCAATTTGTCCATCAAAGGTCGGAGATAGACGTCAATGTTCCTTCTAGGGCTGTTTGGTCCGGGGATGAATAACGATAAGAACATGTAGGGATCACTCATACACAACCAGGGGGGAAGATTGTAGATAGTGGCTATAACCGGCTAACGAGAGTAAGATTTTTCCCCAGGACCAAACAGATTAAAACCATCAGAGCAGATTCATAACCGTATATTTCTTACTTCAGACGCAATGTCAGGATAAGTCTTATCAAAGTGTTTCCATGCCTCCCCATCACTGGGATGAATCAACACACCCTCTTCACGCAAACTTTCCTTATGCCAACGCATTGCTTCTGCAGTAGATTTAGACGCGTAGAGGCATTGCAATCTCGGAATCAATGGCATGTAACACAACTGCTTATGTGGTTTGTTTTTCTTGCGTTTTGAACTACCCCTCCGATTTGGCTTATATCTACTTTCTCCATAAATTGAACACTCTGTCTTCTGTGAATCTTCCTTGTAGAATAGCATGCAGTCATTCTTACACGCATCAATCTTTTCATAACATAGCCCAATCTGCCCAACCAACTTCTTTGTCTCATAAAAGTTTGTAACCATCTTATTCTCTTTCGGCAACAATTGCTTAATTGCTTTCATGATACGATTATAAGCAGTCTGGCTAATATTGCAATCAGCCTTTATGTTAAGGAGCTCAGCCACAGCCTCCAACACACTGATCTCGCAACCTGGATAGACCTTCTCTTTTGCAGAGTCCATAGCATCAATAAATTTCTTGGCTGCAGGACTTGGTTCCTGCTGTTGGTTCTTTGACCAATCGAATTCAGGACCGGCTGCATCCCTAACCATATCTTCCATATTCAAAGGTGGTTCTTCATTGTCCTGAATAATAGGTTCGGGTTTAGGAGGTACATGAACATTCCTGGGGGGATTATTCGCAACATTTGGGCGTAATATCATTTGCTCACCATGTGAGCTGTCCACCGTTTGTACCCAACATCAAACCCGTTATGCAAAAGATGTCTCTGAGTATCGATCACGCGTAGAAACTTGATATTAAGACACTTGGCGCATGGACACCTAATCTTATCACCATTCATGTGACTGGGATTTGATGTAGCAAATTCAATAAATCCCTTCAACCCTCTTATGAACTCAGGATTGATACCCATTTGATTCAGCAACCTCTGATTGTACATCCAACTACGATCATCGTTGACAGACATCACTCCTGCATTGCAATCTATATATTATACGTGCACTCAATCTAATCGACGGATGAAACAAAATTGGGATGTTAATAATTATTTCATTTCATAATATATTAACAGTTTAGATGTAATTAACGTATTACCATTCCCTAAATTTGAATTACAAACTTAAAAGCAACAAGACACTTCATTTAGGTTTAGAATTGGGGTTGGCTTCTATCCCATCACGAAATGCACGATTATATGAATTGCAAATATCACTTTGTCTACTTGCTTTATAATCGAAAATCAAGAAATTTCGGCAGCATAACCCCATGGTCTCCAAGTGCACGACGTAGACTAGGTCAATCAAACACTATCGATTAGAATCGACAGTATGTAATCAACCATGTCTAGTATACACTCAGAGAACAATATGAATGCAACCAAAATATCTCAACTATCGACTATTCAAGCAATTTTAATAGACAAAGATGATATTTACAAAATCATATAATCATGCATTTCAAGACTGTCCACACGGACAATTTAAGAATCGATGACTACATGTTGACCTCAACATGATAAGTTAAAGATTCTTAAACGGGTTTCTAAGCTTTTGTGTTTCAACCGTCACAACGTCACTTCATAACATTAATTTTTATTCATTTCCGTAAAATGGATAATTTTACAATAATGAATTAACACACACATCTATCATATTTTTTAAATTATTAATATTGTGAATAATTTTAAATATTAATATTTAATTCTTTGTTGTAAAATATATAATTTTACAATGATGAATTAACATTTATAGACATCTGTTTTTTTAAATAGTTAACATTTAAATAATAAATGTATTTTAATTTTTTATTTCTTTAGACCTTTAACTTTTTAATTGATCCGTGTCTTACAACAATATCAAATAATAATTTGATTTTATTTCGATTGTTCGATTGCTTGATTGGGTATCAAAAGTTAGTATGCCTATAAAATGTCAATCTAGGTCCACCACTTTATCAGATGCAGGCCAGTCATCTTTACAAATTCATGTGATATAAACCAGTTGTGTAAAAGTAATATAACATGATTAAATCCAGCAAACTTCAAATCTACCAAAGAAATATATCTAATTCAACGAACGAAGAGCATGAAAAACAAAAACATCAATTTAGAACCGGCTTATTGAGTACTTATTCGCAACTAAAACAAAACAAGTATGTTTCTCCCAAAGGCATATATGTTCTACGAATAACATTGAAGACCTAGCAAATTGGCAGTGAAAATAGTTCACGTAATATTTTTTAACTTCAATCAAAACCACTAATGAAAGGTAAATAATATTTCAAAAACAATTCCAATACTTCTTCTACAAAGGTGCTCCAAGAGGGAATCAATTGTTCTGAAGCTAGGTATTTCACTGCCCCTAAATTTTCTACTTTATGATCATGTTACCTCTTCCTCTAATTCAAATCTCTTTTGCACCAATACAGTGACATCAATAATAACCCCCATATTTTCTACCTCAATCAGCAAACTCAAACACCAGCCCATTTTAGTCCGACTATTTCATACTATGTACCAAATCACTAGACCAACAACCCATTCTCGTATTATCCTAATCAAAGTCACCCAAATCTGCAAGGAGACACTATCAATTCGAAGATATTAACCACCAACCACAATACCCTATAAATCCAAGCATCAATTATCAAGAAACACAAAACCAGTTGAGGCGATTGCGAGGTGGGGACGGCAAGGAGGGATGTGAGAGAGAGAGAGATTGCTAACCAGTTGAGGCGATTAACCGAAAGAGGAGCTGTGACTTTTCCGGCCGGTGTGTGAGTGCGGCGGCAACAGCTCGTAACGGTGGAGAGGGTAGACGGCGGCAGCTTCGTGGCGCTGTGGAGAGGGTGGACGGCGTGTGTGACCGTGAGGGAAGAGAGAGAAAGACGAGAGATCGTAGTAAGGAGAGAGAGAGAGATTTAGGTCGTAAACGATTTTGGGAAAGGTTAATTTGTATTTATATTTAACCTCAGTGACGGAACTATTCCGCCGGTAGAATTAAATTTCAGCGGCGAAATTTAATTTTGTCGGTAGAATTAACTATCACCAATGAAAAATTCCGCCCCTAGTTATTATGAAAACACGAGGATTGATGACTTGGCTCTGTGCACTAACTGAATCGTATTCCGTCGGTGGTATTTTTAATTTAATTAATATCAGTATTTTTATTTATATAAAACATAAAAATTATTTTAACTAAAATATAACAAATTACATTAAAAAAATAAATATTAGTCAATAAATATTATTTTTGAAAAATAAATAAATCATAAATTAAAATAAAATAAAAATATAGCTAAAAAAATTAAAATAAATCATACCCTAACCCATATACCACTACTACCACTAATACCACTACTACTACTACTACCACCACCACTATCACCACCACTACTACCACTACCATCATTACTACTACCACCACTACTACCATTACCACCACTACCACTACTACAACCACCACCACCACCACTATCACTACTACCACTACCACCACCACCATTAATACTACCACCACTACTACCACTACCACTACTACTAGCAATACCACCACCACCACTACGACTACCACTACCACTACCACCACTACTACTACCATCACTACTACCACTACTACTACCACTACCACTACTACCACTACTATCACCACAACTACTACCACTACCACCATTACTATCACTACTACCGCTACTACCACTACTACTAATCCATATACCCTAAACCCGAAATCTCAAATCTCATATACTTATACCCCAACCCCTAACTCCTAAATCATATACTTATACACCTAACCCCTAAACCCTAAACCCTAAATCTCAAATCTCATATACTTATACCCCAACCCCTAAACCCTAAATCATATACTTATACCCGAATCCTAAACCCTAAACCCTAAACAAATGAAAGTATATAGAATAAAAGAGGGACGGACTACCCTATATTTATTTTTTTTTATTTTTTATTCACTAGGAAATAATATTAAAGACTTTGTTAATTAGTGATTTTTTTTTACAAAAAGGTATATAAAAAAAGATAGGAAAAAACTAAATAAATGAAAGTATATAGAAGAAAAGAAGGATGGACTACCCTACATTTATTTATTTTTAATTTTTTATTGACTAGGAAATAATATTTTATACTTTGATAAATAAAAATAAAAATTAAAAACAAAATTAAATTATCACCGACAAAATTATTTCGTCGCTGATAAACTAAAAAATATTTAAAATAAAATTAAATTATCACCGACGGAATTATTCCGTCGCTGATAAATTAAAAAGAATTAAAAATTAAATTAAATTATCACCAACTGAATAATTTCGTCGCTGATAAATTAAAAAAAATTAAAACAAAATTAAATTATCACCTACGAAAAAATTATGTCGCTGATAAATTAAAAAAAAATTAAATTAAATTATCACCGACGAAATAATTCCGCCGCTGATAAATTAAAAAAAATAAAAAATATTCAATTCACACCGGCGGATTAATTTCGCCGCTGATAAAAGAAATAGCGACGAAAAATTCCGTCGGTAAAGTCAAGACCGATCAAACACACATTAGTGGAGGTATTGAAACGAATATTTGTTTTTAGAGATGGAATCCAGCGGCGGAATTAAATTTCGTCGGTAATTTCGACGCCAAATTTATTCCGTCGCTATAGCATCATTTTTGCCGCTGGGTATTCCGTCGCTAAAGATCCAATTTTTAGTAGTGTTCTTAATATTTTTTAAAATTCTCATAAGGCTATTCGTCTATCTAAAACTGAAACAATACTTACGCACTTAGTTAACTATAAACATTTATATTGAGAGAAAAAACTATATACATTTATATTAAAGTGTAACAATAAGCGTGCAAGTGTTGTTTCAGTTTAGATTATTTACAAAAATGACACCGCACTTTTCAGTCTTGTTTAGGCCCAATTAAAAAAATACGTTTTTCCTAATCAATCAAAAAACACGTTTTCATAAAATTTTGGCTTTATTTTTTCACTTTATTTTATTAATAAATTTACTTAACGATAATTCGTATTAGATAATAAAAAAAAAGCTAACATTATTTTTGTGAGCAAAGATATTTTAACATTAAAATTTTGTTGTTGTTATTATATATATCTCAAATAAAACATATTTACATAATTACAAACAAAATGTTACTTACCTAACCTACTTTTTATCCAATTTTTTTTTTTGTGAATGGTGTTTTGGACAATAATGTCCCAACTCAGTGCTATTGTTGATCCATATTGAATTGATTTCTTAATAAACATCAGAAGTTAAACTAATTTTTTGATTGAGGCGGGGGCGAGTATAGTTTTTATTTTCTTATTAATTTTGAGTTGGTATTAAGAATTTTTTTTATTTTTTTTTGTGATTAGAATAAACGTATTTTTAAAACAGGCCTGAATCGAGCCCCAACAAACACTCTCACAGGAGATAAAAAACAAATAAACTGACGCAACAAAATAATTGCACTATAAATTACAACAAGTTTGAGTGATAAATATCGTCAACACTACTAGAAACAGGGTCATTACCGGCTGACTTTTACCGACGGACGTAGTCCGTCGGTAATACCGACGGAAAATTATCATTTACCGACGAAAATTTATTTTAATTTACCGGGAATTTTTTTTTTTAAATTTCGTTTTGTCCGTCGGTAATTGATGAAATTCCGTCGGTATTACCGGCGGATTTCCGGCGGACATGGTCCGTCAGATATCAATCCGACTTCGTCCGTCGGTAACGAAGCCTTATATATACGCGTATACTCCCCATTTTTAATTACGCTTCATTTTAATTACGCCTCCTTCGTTCCTTCCTCAGTCGTTCGCGAACCCTAACGCCAAGCCGTCGCCGCCGAGCCTCGCCGTTGCCGGTAAGTCCTCTTTCTCTCTCTCAATCGCTTTCTCTTTCTCACTCGATTTCTCTCTCTCACTTTCTCTCTCTCTCTCATCAGTAATTCGCCAAGAACACGCCGTCGCCGCCGTCTCTTTCCATCGCCGTTTGCCGTCGCCGGTCGCCGGTACGTTCTCTCCCTCTCTCTCACTTTCTCTCTCTCAATCGTTCTCTCTCTCACTCGATTTCTCTCTCTCACTCACTTTCTCTCTCACTCATCAGTCACGTCTCAGAAGTCGCCGTTCCCCCTCTGTCACGACCCAAAACCTAGGCACCATTTTATTCACGTGTGGGGCACGTGGAGCGGGGCCGTTGCATTTTATTAGTTGCATTTCATAATAAGTGGGATTTTTATATGTTAGTTTTAACATTTTAATAAATTATTTGACATCTTAGTTATGTTAATAAATTGTGTGATGTTTTAAGAGTGTTAATAAATTAATTTTAATTACTTAATGTCTAAATGAAATAAAAAGGAATTTTGTAGTAAAGTTATAATATTAAAAATATTAAATAAAAAGCTTTACAAAAGTTGAAGGGGTCTAGGTGTAATTGAAAACTTAAGATAGTTGTTCGAAATAACCTAAAGCTTGGAGGGCCTAGAGGGTAACATTTGTTTTATACTCCCTCTGTCCCATAAGTCTTAAAAAAACTTTATATTTTGGGCGTCCCATAACTCTTAAGAAATTTACTATTCCCTCCACTCATTCTCTCTCCTACATTATTTTAATACTCACAACACATTATAATTTACTATTCCCTCCACTCATTCTCTCTCCTATTTAATTTTTCACACTCACAACACTTCTTCCACTCATTCTCTCTCCTAATACTATAATAATATTCCTTAATTCTCGTGCCAAATAGAATCTTCCTAAGCTCTATGGGACGGAGGGAGTATATATATCCCTTTTCCTTTCTTGAAATTGAAAGGGAAAAAGATCATTCCAGCGTGAGGTGAGAGAGAGAGCTCGGAGAGAGAAGGAGAAAATACTTGCTCCGTCTCCAGATCCTTTTTAATTCATTTTCTTTCAAAAATTTTATAAAATCAACCGTTGGTCCGTTTGACGATCCGACTGCGGCGGAGCGATCAGGAAGGCGAGGAGAACGTTTAGAGCCGATCGGATCGTGTTTCCGTTTCGACATATTTTTAGGTAAGTTATTATGATTTCTTTCGAATAATTGTTCATACTACGAGAAATGATGATATTACGTGTTTTAAATGATATTTGATATTCTGGAATCAATATATGTTTGGCTTTTGATAAATTTCGGAAATTATTTGGGTTGTAGGAATAAAATAAAATAAAATGGATTATTGAATGGGTATGTTAAGATCTTGGGAAAAGTAGAGTAAAGAGTGATAATATGGGTGAGGTTCCTTATAATGAAATTATCTAAGTTGTAAAGTTGTGATTAAATGTGTTGTATGATGTTGTTATTACACTATAAATGGTTATTGATAAATTGATTGGCTTTGAAATGATTTTGAAAGTAAGTAGGAAAAAAAAAAGGTGTAAAATGGTTATATGACATGGAGGAAAAATTTGGGTATTGAATTGGGTTGAGAACGATAAAGTTGATGTTTTAATGGTTGGGATTGCTAGAACCATTTTTTCGTTAAGTTGGAATCATTATATCATATGAAGTTAAAGGGTGTTACAATGTGTTATTACTATTATTTAAATATGTTGGATCATTTGGCTTGGCTTGAAACGGATGAGAAATGGTTAGTGGTAGATTGGTAGGTAAAAAGGGAACTTATGGTTGGGTACGATTTGAATGAGATGGGAAGAATGATATAGAGTATGATTGTGGTTTGTAAGTTATTATGATTCCTTTCAATTTTGAGCATATGAAGTTATATAATGTTGAAATATGTTATATACCATGTTTGGGACTTGATTTCCTTCTTCTTGGCTTAAGAAACATTGATTAGTAAAGAGTTGAAGTTGAAGAACATTTAAAGGGTAATGGAATAGTGGGTCACCTTTGGGATTAATGGAGTATAATGTTATAAACCATGTATTGAGTGTTGCTATGACTTAAAAATGGTATCTAAGCTAGTTTTGGTCTGTTGGAACTGGTGTTGGCCTTGGGAAAACAGAGGAGAGTAATAAATGGGATTTGGTGGAGCAACTGCTGATGTTCTGCGATCTGGTATCTGATTTTGGCCTTGGCACGAGTCGTGCCCTTTTGCCATTCGTGAAAAAGAGTCGTGAAAACTGGTCCCAATCGTTCTGATCAAAATGAGGGAATGAGTCGTGCCCTGCAATGGAAATTCGGAATCAACTTTTAAGGCTTGGAAATCTAATCAACTTAGAGCATAACTGAACCCTCTTTAATTATGATTAAAGTAGAGCACTTTAGCTTCACATTGATGTCTTAATCGGTTAAAATTGGAATTGGGGAAGTAGTATAAATATTGCTTGGAAACGGGTTGGAAGCCATTATTAATTGAGAACCAAAGTTTATAGAAACTTGGTATCTCTTTATGGAACTTGAAAGGGAGTTGTGTAATGTGATGTTATGAACACGTAAAGCTACTTGTATGTTATTATACCCCTACGTGATTACTTGGGGATGGTTATATGTTAAATTTGTGCGTGAAATAATTGTTGCACGGCATCATGGAATTGATGATGAGCATACATGCCACACGTGGATTATATTGACTCATTAGTGTTTATATTTATGTTACACTAATTGAGATGTTCAACATGAGTAATTGTACCATGTTTTATACTGTTCAACATGAGTAATTGTACCATGTTTTATACTGTTCAACATGAGTAATTGTACCATGTTTTATATTGTTCAACATGAGTAATTATACCATGTTATATATAAATATTGATATCCTATTGGGTGGATTTGACTTCAAGTAACTGTTATGTGCTTGAATGTGATTATGGTTATGTTTAATATCAGCTGATATTTCGGGGGTATAATGGAATACGACCACTTATGAGAAGTTGTAACATTAGGTGCTCGGATTTCATTATACCTGTGTCCGTTTCCACCCCACTGTGGCCACAGTTTGGGGCTCAGTTACTATGGATATGCCTAAGCAGTTCATAGGATACTGATACCTTACATGGTTCCCTGAAAAATGGGTCTTGTAAGGCGTGAATAGGCCTAAGCCGTTCACACATATAGAGGATGGGTCCCATGAGGATGTAAGCCCATACCCACGTAGTACGACTTATTATTCAGACGGGAAAAGGTAAGATCAGGTAATATAATGTGTTTACAGTATTCCAAATATGATGTGGAACAACATGCTTATGTGTTGCATCTTATTTGGCATCTTGTTGCATGCATAATAACTTACTGAGATTCTTTCTCACCCCTCCTCCCTTTAATTTTTTTAGATCCAGCTGAGACAGGTAGACCAGACCGATGAGGCCGGGGAGGAGTTTGGACCGTCTATTGGGTTGTCAGGGTATGATATGATAGGGAGTTGGGAATGCAGTTGGGGTTATTATTAATTTGTTGAAAATTTCATTGTTTAAAGCTTTTATAAATACTTTCAGTTGTAAATTAAAACAGGTTATCATTTTTAAAGCAGGCTGACGTCACCTCCTAGTGGAGTGGTCAGGTGGTTTTATTTTCAAAAGTTTAATTGACTTTCATTATAATTAAAGGAAAAGTTTTTATTTTTAGGAGGTGGTTTGGGGACCCTCCAGCTGGGGCACGATTTTATAGGTCCCGGGGTTGGGGAGGCCCCACAGTTGGTATCAGAGCTAAGGTTAGAAGTTAAGGGTAGAAGTCTAGTCTAAGGGGGAGTGTGTGATGCCTGACGACGAGTGTTTAGCGTAGGAATTTGTTCAATGGCGGAAAATAGTAATGACCAACCAAGGGAATAAGGAATTATGAGTAATATGGAGAGATAGATTCCTCTGCTGTCATTAGAAGTATATTACTTATCTTAGGAAGTAGGGGCAATACTTGTATGAATCCCCGTTCACCTCATTATTAGGTGGCATTGTATTTCTGCTTTTATTTGCATAATTTGCCTCAGAGTTGCCTTATGTGCTGGAGGTGTCTACTCCTATAGGAGAGTACCTCGAATCATCTTTGATTATCATGGTTATGATGTGATTATGTGGGCATGTATTGCCAGTGGATGTGGTAGATATATCAATCCGTAATTTACTGTTATACCTGGCCTGAATTGGCTAAATAAGTTGTTGTGCTTGGGGAGGACTGTCGCAAGAAGCGAGTCTCCTTATCTATGGTTGAATTGCCTCTGTGTTTAGTTGTGGCGGATAAGTTATTAATTGAAATTTATGTCATATATGCATTAAATGTCAATAAGTATAGTTTAACTAATATGAGAGTTAAATGGGATTATGTATTAGAAGTGAGTAAAAGTCACCTGAATTACCTCATGTAATGTTGGTAAAAGAGTTGGTAAAGTGTTTTTATCAGAATAGTGCATGTCGCCAGTTAGGGGGGATATAATTCCTAATAGATTTAAAGTCAGGGTGGTTGCACATATCCAAAACACCTTATAGAAGGGCATTGGTTGTGTTGCAAATATGATGAGTAGAATTTTAAAACCTGATTTTGATATTTTAGTGGTCAGCTCGATGGATGCTATCTTTGTATATTCAGAGTTGTGGAAGGATTTTCAAAATCAATTGCAAGTTATGTTACCCGTGTCTTGTGAGAATCAAATGTTAATGGAATTCAACAAGTGTAAATTTGGCTCGAGAATATGGTAATTTTGGGATCTTGTAATTTTAAGCCCGGTATTGTTGTTACTTTTTCGAGGATTGAGACTCTGGTCGAATGGAACAACCTTAGACAGCGTTAGAACTCCGTAGTTTCTGGGTTTGGCAGGTTATTACCACAAGAGTATTGATGGATTTCCAAGAATTGTAACCCCAGTGATTCAATTGCTTTCGAAGGAGGTATCATTTATATGAAATGTTAAAGTGTGGAATCAACTTTGCAGAATGGAAGATGGATTGACTACAGTTTCGACCTTTACCCTACATGAGGGATGTGAACTTGTAGTTGTCATGTGCGCGTCAAGAGAAAGATTTGGGTTGTGCTTTATACAGAATGGGAAGGCGATAGCTTATGCTTCAAGGGAATCATAGTGGCGCAGCGGAAGCGTGAAATGGATTACGGCTATTTTGCGTTATTTAAGTGGAAATATCCTCTGCATGAAGTTAAATTTGAGATTTGTACAAATCATAAGAATGGAAGTATTTGTGTAATCAAAGGGGATTGAACAACAGGTGGAGAAATTGTTGGAGCATTAAAAGAACTTAATTGCGTTATTACCTAACATCCGAGAAGACTACTGTGGTTGTAGAGACGATTAGTTAAAAAAAAAAAAACTTTCTTATCAACATTGCCATCCTGCGAATTACGAGATGAGATATTAATTGCGAATGTTCAAGCTACCCTATCCGGTATGAAGACCCTACAGAAGTTCAACAAATGATTCTGAATCGAGGGAGTTATCTGACATTTCAAGATGGAAGAACCGAAGATATTGTATTGCATAATGATGGAATATTAACCTTCAACGACATAATTGATGTACCATTTTTATAAGAGAATAAGAGATCTATTTTTAGAGGAAGACCATAAATCAAGACTTGCGATGAATTCAAGACATTTGAAGATGTATCAAGAATTGAGAACGGATTAGAAGAATGAGGATAAGAAGACATTGTGATGGATTTTATAACGGGACTACCTTCGACATCAAAGGAAATGGACTCGTAGAGGCATAGTGGATATATTTATCAAAGTTGGCTCATTAATACCAAGAGGAATAAACTACGAAAAGGGAAAGTTAACCTAATAGTATGGGCGAGAGAGTTGGTCGATTCTACGGAGTATTAATCACTATATTATATCAGATCAAGATGCGAGATTCATATTGCGATTGTGGGAAGATTGAGTACGAGACTTTGGGACTTCCAGATGCCTTCAGATGTGCGTTATATCTCCAGATGGATTGGGCAGACAGACAGAGAGAACTATCCAGAATCTTGAGAATGGGTGATGTGAGTATCCGATGGACTTTCATTAACTTTGAGAAGTTCGTGTAACCTTAGTTGAAGTGCATATATCAGCAGTGATCAGTCCAGTGTTGAAGCGACGCCGTATGCAGCATTGCAGTGGAGAAGAGTCCTTATAACCATTTCCTTGCGTTGAGTTTTTCAATCAAGGCTATTCATGTGGGTCTAACTTATGTGGAAAAAACATTGAGTGGTATTAGAAGCAAATCCGGAAATGGAAAACCTAGAATAGTCGGGTTGTGAAAGTGTAGTGGAAGAATCATGTTAGTAAAGAAGCCCTTGGGTTGCGGGAATCCGAGAGGCGTGAGAGATTTGTGCTCATTTGAGTATTCAGGTAAGTATGTTTAAAATTCGGGACGAATTTTCTTTAAGGGGGAGTGAATGTCACGACCCGAAACCTAGGCACCATTTTACTCACGTGTGGGGCACGTGGAGCGGGGCCGTTGCATTTTATTAGTTGCATTTCATAATAAGTGGGATTTTTATATGTTAGTTTTAACATTTTAATAAATTATTTGACATCTTAGTTATGTTAATAAATTGTGTGATGTTTTAAGAGTGTTAATAAATTAATTTTAATTACTTAATATCTAAATGGAATAAAAAGGAATTTTGTAGTAAAGTTATAATATTAAAAATATTAAATAAAAAGCTTTACAAAAGTTGAGGGGGTCTAGGTGTAATTGAAAACTTAAGATAGTTGTTCGAAATAACCTAAAGCTTGGAGGGCCTAGAGGGTAACATTTGTTTTATATATATACTCCCTCCGTCCCGGAACTTACTTCACAAACACTGTTTGCACTGGTTTTAAGGAGAGAGTATTATATTGAAAGTGTTGTGAGTGTGAAAATAAAATAGGAGAGAGAATGAGTGGAGAGAATAGTAAATTATAATGGTGTTGTGAGTATTAAAATAATGTAGGAGAGAGAATGAGTGGAGGGAATAGTAAAGATTCCTTTCCATTTTAGGTAAGTTTTAAATGTGTGAAGTAAGTTTTGGGACGCCCAAAAGGGAAAGTGTGAAGATTGTTCCGGGACGGAGGGAGTATATCCCTTTTCCTTTCTTGAAATTGAAAGGGAAAAAGATCATTCCAGCGTGAGGTGAGAGAGAGAGCTCGGAGAGAGAAGGAGAAAAATACTTGCTCCGTCTCCAAATCCTTTTTAATTCATTTTCTTCCAAAATTTTTATAAAATCAACCGTTGGTCCGTTTGACGATCCGATTGCGGCGGAGCGATCAGGAAGGCGAGGAGAACGTTTAGAGCCGATCGGATCGTGTTTCCGTTTCGACATATTTTTAGGTAAGTTATTATGATTTCTTTCGAATAATTGTTCATACTATGAGAAATGATGATATTACGTGTTTTAAATGATATTTGATATTCTGGGATCAATATATGTTTGGCTTTTGATAAATTTCGGAAATTATTTGGGTTGTAGGAATAAAATAAAAGAAAATGGATTATTGAATGGGTATGTTAAGATCTTGGAAAAAGTAGAGTAAAGGGTGATAATATGGGTGAGGTTCCTTATAATGAAATTATCTAAGTTGTAAAGTTGTGATTAAATGTGTTGTATGATGTTGTTATTACACTATAAATGGTTATTGATAAATTGATTGGCTTTGAAATGATTTTGAAAGTAAGTAGAAAAAAAAAAGGTGTAAAATGGTTATATGACATGGAGGAAAAATTTGGGTATTGAATTGGGTTGAGAACGATAAAGTTGATGTTTTAATGGTTGGGATTGCTAGAACCATTTTTTCGTTAAGTTGGAATCATTATATCATATGAAGTTAAAGGGTGTTACAATGTGTTATTACTATTATTTAAATATGTTGGATCATTTGGCTTGGCTTGAAACGGATGAGAAATGGTTAGTGGTAGATTGGTAGGTAAAGAGGGAACTTATGGTTGGGTACGATTTGAATGAGATGGGAAGAATGATATAGAGTATGATTGTGGTTTGTAAGTTATTATGATTCCTTTCAATTTTGAGCATATGAAGTTATATAATGTTGAAATATGTTATATACCATGTTTGGGACTTGATTTCCTCCTTCTTGGCTTAAGAAACATTGATTAGTAAAGAGTTGAAGTTGAAGAACATTTAAAGGGTAATGGAATAGTGGGTCACCTTTGGGATTAATGGAGTATAATGTTATAAACCATGTATTGAGTGTTGCTATGAGTTAAAAATGGTATCTAAGCTAGTTTTGGTCTGTTGGAACTGGTGTTGGCCTTGGGAAAACAGAGGAGAGTAATAAATGGGATTTGGTGGAGCAACTGCTGATGTTCTGCGATCTGGTATCTGATTTTGGCCTTGGCACGAGTCGTGCCAAGGGGCACGAGTCGTGCCCTTTTGCCATTCGTGAAAACGAGTCGTGAAAACTGGTCCCAATCGTTCTGATCAAAATGAGGGAAAAAGGCACGAGTCGTGCCAAGGGACACGAGTCGTGCCCTGCAATGGAAATTCGGAATCAACTTTTAAGGCTTGGAAATCTAATCAACTTAGAGCATAACTGAACCCTCTTTAATTATGATTAAAGTAGAGCAGTTTAGCTTCACATCGATGTCTTAATCGGTTAAAATTGGAATTGGGAAAGTAGTATAAATATTGCTTGGAAACGGGTTGGAAGCCATTGTTAATTGAGAACCAAAGTTTATAGAAACTTGGTATCTCTTTATGGAACTTGAAAGGGAGTTGTGTAATGTGATGTTATGAACACGTAAAGCTACTTGTATGTTATTATACCCCTACGTGATTACTTGGGGATGGTTATATGTTAAATTTGTGCGTGAAATAATTGTTGCACGGCATCATGGAATTGATGATGAGCATACATGCCACACGTGGATTATATTGACTCATTAGTGTTTATATTTATGTTACACTAATTGAGATGTTCAACATGAGTAATTGTACCATGTTTTATACTGTTCAACATGAGTAATTGTACCATGTTTTATACTGTTCAACATGAGTAATTGTACCATGTTTTATATTGTTCAACATGAGTAATTATACCATGTTATATATATATTGATATCCTATTGGGTGAATTTGACTTCAAGTAACTGTTATGTGCTTGAATGTGATTATGGTTATGTTTAATATCAGCTGATATTTCGGGGGTATAATGGAATACGACCACTTATGAGAAGTTGTAACATTAGGTGCTCGGATTTCATTATACCTGTGTCCGTTTCCACCCCACTGTGGCCACAGTTTGGGGCTCAGTTACTATGGATATGCCTAAGCAGTTCATAGGATACTGATACCTTACATGGTTCCCTGAAAAATGGGTCTTGTAAGGCGTGAATAGGCCTAAGCCGTTCACACATATAGAGGATGGGTCCCATGAGGATGTAAGCCCATACCCACGTAGTACGACTTATTGTTCAGATGGGAAAAGGTAAGATCAGGTAATGTAATGTGTTTACAGTATTCCAAATATGATGTGGAACAACATGCTTATGTGTTGCATCTTATTTGGCATCTTGCTGCATGCATAATAACTTACTGAGATTCTTTCTCACCCCTCCTCCCTTTAATTTTTTTAGATCCAGCTGAGACAGGTAGACCAGACCGGTGAGGCCGGGGAGGAGTTTGGACCGTCTCTTGGGTTGTCAGGGTATGATATGATAGGGAGTTGGGAATGCATTTGGGGTTATTATTAATTTGTTGAAAATTTCATTGTTTAAAGATTTTATAAATACTTTCAGTTGTAAATTAAAACATGTTATCATTTTAAAAGCAGGCTGACGTCACCTCCTAGTGGAGTGGTCAGGTGGTTTTATTTTCAAAAGTTTAATTGACTTTCATTATAATTAAAGGAAAAGTTTTAATTTTTAGGAGGTGGTTTGGGGACCCTCCAACTGGGGCACGATTTTATAGGTCCCGGGGTTGGGGAGGCCCCGCATCCTCGCCCTCGCTCGCCGTTCATCGCCGTCACTCTCAGGTTTTGATTTGGTTTTGAATTGTTACTTGTTAATTTTTCGATAAATATAAAATATTTATCGTTAGTTAGTGAATATATTCATTATCCTAAAACAAATACGATATTGTTTATTCTGTGTTTGTGTGTGTGCAATTAGAAATGTAGGGTTTGAGGTATTAAAAATGTATGTTTGTGTTATCAATGTGTCTTATGTGCGAGGGGCCTACGGATTAAACAAATGTTGAAATTGCACAAGGAGTTGGTTTTTATATGAACTTGCTGTTTGTTTATAGATATTAGGGATAATGGAATGGAAAATTATTTGAATAAGAGGCTCAGGAGCTTTGGTTATCCCTTATTTGAACTAATCTTATCACTCTAATTATTGATTGATATTTGTGTAAATTTTCAAATATTTGAATGTTTGATGCTTGATTGGTCCTCCGATTTAGGTTGTTTGCATTTTCTAACTAGTTTATCAAGCTGGGTTTTGGAAGTGGCTCTTCATTATACCTAATTGGTAGTTAATTAGGCTTGAAATAGATTGAGGTACAACTCTATTTAAAATATAAATAAGATGAGAGCCTTTTTCACCCACAGCTATCAAAATTCGTCGTCTTTGATCAAGGAAGACAGAGCAAACAAGTTCATTACCGTTTGAGCAAAGGATTTTCTATTTAATAAGAGTTTTTTCAGTTTCACTGTCCTCTTTCTCTCTAAGGATCTCAAACATCACTTGAGATCCTTATAGAGGAGGACAGTGAAACTGAAAAAAATTCTTATTAAACAGAAAATCCTTTGCTCAAACGGCAATGAACTTGTTTGCTCTGTCTTTCTTGGTCTAAGATGAGATTGGGTTTTGATAGTTGTGGATGAGAACGACTCTTATCTTGTTTATAAATGTTAATTTAATTCATCATTGTAAAATTTCAAATTTTACAATAAAGAATTAATATTTCAAATTATTCACAATATTAATAATTTAAAAAATATGATAGATGTGTGTGTTAATTCATTATTGTAAAATTATGCATTTTACGGTAATGAATAAAAATTAATGTTACGACGTGACGTTGTGACGGTTGAAACACAAAAGCTTAGAAACCCGTTTAAGAATCTTTAACTTATCATGTTGAGGTCAACATGTAGTCATCGATTCTTAAATTGTCCGTGTGGACAGTCTTGAAATGCACGATTATGTGATTTGTAAATATCATCATTGTCTATTAAAATTGCTTGAATAGTCGATAGTTGAGATATTTCGGTTGCATTAATCCTATTGTTCTCTGAGTGTATACTAGACATATATGGTTGATTACACACTGTCGATTCTAATTGATAGTGTTTGATTGACCTAGTCTACGTCGTGCACTTGGAGACCATGGGGTTATGCTGCCGAAATTTCTTGATTTTCGATTATAAAGCAAGTAGACAAGGTGATATTTGCAATTCATACGTGTATTTCGGGATGGGATAGAAGCCAACCCAATTCTAAACCTAATGGACATGAATTGTCCTTTCATCATAGGGAATGATATACTTTACAACAAAGAATTAAATATTAATATTTAAAATTATTCAAAATATTAATAATTAAAAAAATGTGATAGATGTGTGCGATAGAAGCCAACCCCAATTCTAAACCTAAAGAAACATGTCTTGTTGCTTTTAAGTTTGTAATCCAAATTTAGGGAATTGTAATGCGTTAATTACATCTAAACTGTTAATACATTATGAAATGCAGGAGTTAATTATGTTTGGAGAAGATCGTAGTTGGATGGATAATCGTAGTAATCCCAGTAGAAGGGGTGTCAGACCTCAATTCTTAGAAGGTTTAGAACATTTCGTGGAGTTTGCTAGAGCGTATCCCCAGTGCATGCGTGGTGATAAGATTAGGTGTCCTTGTAAAAAGTGTAAGAATAGAAAAAATCTGAGTGTTGGATGGGTAAAGAAACATGTTTTAGAGGCAGGGTTTGTTGATGGTTACAAGGTATGGGTAGCGCACGGGGAGCGTTATGTGGTTGAAACAAGTGTTCGCAATCATCCTACTGTATCAAGTGGTCCGCCAAGGGAACCTGAACATTTGATTGATGAAGAGGAGCCGTCTGTCGGTTTGGATGATATGGTTCGAAATGCGGTTGGCCCAGAGTTTGATTGGAACCCTAATCCAACAGAGGCACCAAATCCCGTTGCAAAGAAGTTTATGGATTTAATGGACTCTGCAAATGAGAAAATTCATCCTGGTGCAAAGACTACAGTGTTAGAGCAAGTGACTGAGCTTCTAACTATCAAGGCTGATACAAATATGAGCCAGCATACTTACGATCGTATAATGTCATGGGGACAATGGATGCTACCCGAAGAAAATAATATGGTTCACAATTTTTATGAGACGAAAAAGTTGGTGGGGCAGATCGGTCTTATATATGTTAAAATTGATGCTTGCAAGAATCAGTGCATGCTTTTTTATAAAGAAAATGAGGGCCTCGATTCATGTTCAATATGTGGACTTAGTAGGTATAAGCCACAACGCCGTGGTAGTGCCAAGCACAAGAAAAACGTGCCTCGGGCGCAGTTACGTTATATGCCGCTAATTCCCGGTGTTGCAACGAATTTACGCATTGAAAGAAAGCTCGAAGCCATGCGTTGGCACAAAGAGTGTCCTCGTGAAGAGGGTGTGATGACTCATCCTTCGACGGTGAAGCATGGAAACATTTTGATGCCACTTACCCCGATTTTGCGCGGATCCTGGAAACATAAGGCTGGGGATATGTACAGATGGGTTTTCTCCATTTGGATCAGGGGCAAAATCTTATTCATGTTGGCCTGTTATAGTCACAGTGTATAATCTTCCCCCGTGGTTATGTATGACTGATCCTTATATGTATTTGAGTTTGTTCATTCCCGGGCCTTCGAATCCAGGCAAAAACATTGATGTGTATCTTCGACCTCTGTTGGATGAACTCAAACAGCTGTGGAATGATGGTGTCCAGACATGGGATGCTTTCAAGTTGCAAAATTTTAACAAGAGGGCTGCAGTGATGTGGACAATTAATGACTTTCCTGCTTATGGTATGATGTCGAGATGGAGCACACATGGGAGATTGGCCTGTCCGTATTGTATGGAAAATACAGATGCATTCACACTTCAGCATTACAAGAAGCAGTGTTGATTTGATTGCCACAGACAGTTTCTTCCTAGTGACCATCCATTTCGTAAACAATAAATAAATAAGTAAAAAACAATAATAATAATAATAATAATAATAATAATAAATAATAATAATAATAATAATAATAATAATAATAATAAATAATAATAATAAAAAATATAATAATAAAAAATAAAAAATAAAATAAAAAATAAAAAATAAAAATAAAAATAAAAATATACATATATGTATATATATAAATATCATTATTGTCTATTAAAATTGCTTGAATAGTCGATAGTTGAAATATTTCGGTTGCATTAATCCTATTGTTCTCTGAGTGTATACTAGACATGATTGATTACACACTGTCGATTCTAATCGATAGTGTTTGATTGACCTAGTCTACGTCGTGCACTTGGAGACCATGGGGTTATACTGCCAAAATTTCTTGATTTTCGATTATAAAGCAAGTAGACAAAGTGATATTTGCAATTCATACGTGTATTTCGGGATGGGATAGAAGCCAACCCCACTACTATCACGTACAACCACTACCATGGGGTTATGCTGGAGTGGAAAATCTCAAGTTTTTTGCACAAGCATTAGGCCCAAAGATTGAAACTTTGAAAGTAGATTTACCAATTAATCAGAAAACAAGAAAATCCCCAACTTCGCCTTCGGTTTGTAGAAGATACAAAACCGGAGTTCGGGATTTTCTTGTTTTCTGATTAATTATTATAATAGTAAATCTACTTTCAAAGTTTCAATCTTTGGGCCAAATGCTTGTGCAAAAGACTTGATATTTTCCACTCCAGCTCATTATAAATGTAAACCCTCTCTCTACCCCTCTCTATTTTGTTAATTTTGTGGTGGTGGTGGTAGTGGTGGTATACGTAGTAGTATTAGTAATAGTAGTGGTAGTAGTGGTGGTAGTAGCGGTAGTAGTGGTAATAGTGGTGGTGGTAGTACGTAGTGGTGGTGGTAGTAGTAGTGATGGTGGTAGTGGGACTCTTTTGACATAGTGTATATTGGCTGCAAACATCTTACTCCATAATTTGCTTGGACATGTAGTCATTATTTTGAATGCTTCCTACTATTTAAATTTTGTTCTACTTGATAATATTTTCTATCTACATATATAATATACTAGTTTAGATATGTCGGGTCGAGGTGGCAATCGTTCAAAGAGAGGGAAGGTTGCGGGTTTTGTCCATCGTCTTGTTTCACCAAGGACGGGAGGGAGGATCTACTTACTGGTTACGGACGTAGTGAACCATCCGGGCGGGTTAATTTGGACGCAATTATTAATGAGGAAGGAAAAATGGAAATATCTATCTCTCCCAGTGGCCAGTAAGTATTATTTAATTATAAATGTCATATATATAATGTTTACATTTTATTATTGTCTTTTTATTTGTATATATATTGATATATTGTTTTTTAATTAATATCTTGATAGGTTTATACATGCATGGTGGTGGTAGCGGTAGCAGCAGCGGCAGCGCTCGTGGTTGTTAAACATGAATTTTCATTGACATGTAATTAAACAAACAAACAAACAAACATATGTAGTTTCTCTTTCCCTTTTCCCTTTTCCCCGGCCTTTCCCCGGCCTTTTCCCCTTCCCTTTTCCCCTTTCCCCGTTTCCCCTTTCCCCTTTCCCTTTCCCCCTTTCCCCGGCCGTTTCCCCTTTCCCCTTTCCCCGGCCGTTTCCCCTTTCCCCTTCCCCTGTCGCTTGATTTTGACAAACATATGTATTTTATTTGATGTACAAGCGAAACAGGTTGTTTGTGTGTATTTGTAGTTTGTAATTGTATTTGTTTAAAACAGGTTGTTTGAACAGGTTTACAGCCTTTTACAGGTGGTTTAATAATAAAACAGATTTTTTTTTAAAATCTGACCAGATTACCGACGGAAATTTCCGTCGGTAAATTAATAAAAAAAAAATAATACTAATTTTCGGCGGAAATATCCGTCGAAAAATAATAAAAAATTAAAAAAATAAAACTCATTACCAACGGACACATCCGTCGGATTAGGGTTTAAATTTCCGACGGACATATCCGCCGGTAAATTTTATGGTTTCCGACGGCTATAACCGTCGGTAATGGATTTTATTTTTTTTTATTTTTTTATATTTACCGACGGATATTTCCATCGGTAACCTCCGGATATTGCTCCGGTTAACCGGCCGGCGTAACTCATTTTCGACGGACGTTTTCCGGCGAAATTTTAGATTTTTCGGCGGACAATCCGCCGAAAATACCGGCGGAATTTGTCCGTCGGTATTACCAACCAATTATTTCTGACGGAACCCGACGGACTAATTCCGTCGGTAATATACATTTACCGACGGATATCTGGAATTACCGACGAAAATTTCCGTCGGTAAAAGGCTTATTTCTAGTAGTGCAATGCATTTTAATATTGCAGTACATGTGTTTAAGAACTCCAGTTAATATATTTTAGAATGCTAGTTCATAATTGAGTTTATTTGGTGTTTAAAATGACCAGTTGTATTGTTTAAGATGGTTAGTGCATTTGTTTTGTTGGTACCATTCCTTTAATTTTGAGTGTCACTACTCCATGTCCATGTGTTGAATAGCGTCAGTCTATTGTCTATGTGTTACATAGTGCCAGTTTGTGTCATCAGAAAGCTAGTTGCAGTTTTGAAAAGTGTTAGGAGGTTTGAAAAGTTTCGATTATTTATAAAAAATGATACTGCGCTTTTCAGTCTTGTTTAGGCCCAATTAAAAAATATGTTTTTATTAATCAATCAAAAAAAACACGTTTTCATAAAATTTTGGCTTTATTTTTTACTTTATTTTATTAATAAATTTACTTAACAATAATTCGAATTAGATAATAAAAAAATTAACATTATTTTTGTGAGCAAAGATATTTTAACATTAAAATTTTGTTGTTGTTTATATCTCAAATAAAACATATTTACAACCTCATTGACAATTTAACTGGCAAAATTTATAATTATGAAACCGAGAAATTATTTCTTAATATATTTTAAAATTCTCATAAGGCTATTCGTCTATCTAAAACTGAAACAACACTTACACACTTAGTTAACTATAAACATTTATATTGAGAGAAAAAACTATACTCCCTCCATCCCACTCCAAGTATCACTTTTTATCCAAAATGGCGTCCTGTTTAAAGCGTTATCTTTCCTAAAAAGGAAATGTTTTATTAATATTCTATTATCACATCCACTATTCCCTCCACTAATTTTCTCTGCTCTACACTCACAACACTTTTTAAATTCACTATTTTCTCTACTAATTCTCTTTCCTATTTTCAAATTACACTCACAATATTTTTTTCCCCCTTTTATTCTTAATTTGTGTGCCATCCCTAAAAGGAGGGAGTATACATTTATATTAAAGTGTTAACAATCTCGTTTACTTTCGTCACCTTATTAGTGGAAATAGCCCAATGCTAGGAATCCGTACGCACTGTGCCAAAACAAATACTATTGCTCAACGAATTACCCCATCTTAGGTCTCACTACATTACCTTTGTAGCAAGTTGCAAAAATATTACACCATTTTTCTCTCCTTAAAGTCTCAATAATTAATATTACCAAAAAGCCCTCGCTCAAACCCTATAAATTGGGGTGAACAAACCCAGTAACACAAACAACACCGGTGCATGCAATTGTGTGTACTAGTAGTCTTCCAAGAAAAATGAGGAGCAAAATGAGGAGCTTCCACAGCTCTTCTTTCTCAGCCCTCGTTTTTTTCATTACCCTTTTGGCTTCTTCAGCTTTCATCACCGAAGCCACCATCACGCTTCCACCCATTAATTGCAAACTCAATCCATTACTTTGTTCTATTTGCAATCTCATCACCCCTCGCCCAAGCATTTGTCCCCCACTATCTCCACCCCCACCTCCATCACCACCACCACCATCACCCCCACCACCACCACCCCCATCTCCACCTCCACCATCCCCCTCACCACCACCTCCACCAATAAAACGACCACCCCCACCCCACCCCCACAAATTAAGTCACCACCTCCACCAATAAAACGACCGCCCCCACCCCCACCAATTAAGTCACCACCACCACCTCCATCTCCACCTCCACCATCCCCCTCACCACCACCTCCACCAATAAAACGACCACCCCCACCCCCACCTCCACCACCACCATCTCCACCACCACCACCACCTCCATCTCCACCTCCACCATCCCCCTCACCACCACCTCCACCAATAAAACGACCACCCCCACCCCCACCTCCACCTCCATCACCACCACCACCTCCACCTCCATCTCCACCTCCACCATCCCCATCACCACCACCTCCACCAATAAAACGACCACCCCCACCCCCACCTCCATCACCACCACCACCACCTCCACCACCACCACCACCTCCATCTCCACCTCCACCATCCCCCTCACCACCACCTCCACCAATAAAACAACCACCCCCACCCCCACCCCCACAAATTAAGTCACCACCTCCACCAATAAAACGACCGCCCCCACCCCCACCAATTAAGTCACCACCACCACCTCCATCTCCACCTCCACCATCCCCCCCACCACCACCTCCACCAATAAAACGACCACCCCACCCCCACCTCCATCACCACCACCACCATCTCCACCACCACCACCTCCATCTCCACCTCCACCTCACTCACCACCACCCCCACCTCCATCACCTCATCTCCACCTCCACCATCACCTCCATCTCACTCCACCATCCCCTCACCACCACCTCCACAATAAAACGACCACCCCCACCCCCACCTCTATCACCACCACCACCATCTCCACCACCACCACCACCTCCATCTCCACCTCCACCATCCCCCTCACCACCACCCCCACCTCCATCACCACCATCTCCACCACCACCATCACCTCCATCTCCACCTCCACCATCCCCCTCACCACCACCTCCACCAATAAAACGACCACCCCCACCCCCACCTCCATCACCACCACCACCATCTCCACCACCACCACCACCTCCATCTCCACCTCCACCATCCCCCTCACCACCACCTCCAACAATAAAACGACCACCCTCACCCCCACCACAATCTCCACCACCACCACCACCACCTTCCATCTCCACCTCCACCATCCCCCTCACCACCACCTCCACCAATAAAACAACCACCCCCACCCCCACCTCCATCACCACCACCACCATCTCCACCCCCACCACCACCTCCATCTCCAACCCCACCATCCCCCTCACCACCACCTCCACCAATAAAACAACCACCCCCACCTCCATCACCACCACCGCCATCTCCATCTCCACCACCTCCATCTCCACCTCCACCATCCCTCTCACCACCACCTCCAATAAAACGACCACCCCCACCCTCACCCCCACAAATTAAGTCACCACCTCCACCAATAAAACGACCGCCCCCACCCCCACCAATTAAGTCACCACCACCACCGCCTCCACGTCGTCGCCCATAATCACCTGATGATAATCATCCTGGTACTAGTTCTTTGTGCTTTAACCCAACATCATATCAACTTGTCACCTCAGAAGCATATCGACGAGTTCCATAAGTTTCTATCTTTTTTGTACCTTTAATTCATTGTTGTCGCGTCAAACACCATACGTCATAACTTTCTTACTTTTTTATTAGCTCTCCAACACGTAAATGTGCATGGTATTTATATTTGCCAATCATAAAGAAAATGTGGCAATTATACTCCTTTGTTGCTCATAATGGCCGTTAGTATTGGCCTAGTACGTGTTAACAAATAAATAAAATGAGTGCTATAATATCCATTCACTATAGATCTACATGATATTATGGGTTCATTTCTTTTGTGTTATAATAATATTGTTATTGATGCATCACAAAAAATAACATCAAGGACATTTTTATGTTGCCAAATTAAAATGTTTCAAATATAACATAGGTGATGGGTACAGACTCGTGATCTTCATGAGAGAAGGCAAGGACCTATCACATTGAGCCAAATGTGAATCGGCTATTATAGTTGTTATTACAATGTTGCTGCAGTTCTCTTAACTTAATTATAATTTATAAAACTTTATAATTCTCTTAAATCTTAATAAACTTTTACTGAAAATAATAGTACAAGATTAAGTATTGAGTTAATATGAAATTATTCAGAGCCCAAGACTCGACTGAAAACCCCACCCATAAACGTCATTTTTTCGCTTAAACGGAGAAAAATATTTGGAGAACTCATGAAAATATTCCCTAAATTTAGGACATTATAAGACCAATACATTATAGGACCGTTTTCATTGCTCCGGTCCAATGGTCCGATACGATCAGATTCCGTGGTTCCACTAATTATAGTCTACAATATTTTTACAAAAACAGAACATATAACAATTAAATATTTTCATTTGTTATGCCAACAAAAAAAAAATTAAACTAAATAAAGTGCTAGAAAATTCAATATTTCAAATCACAACATAAAATATAAAACATTAATTAATTATTCACCTTCAAATATTAAACATTAATTAATTGTAAAGAGAAGAGAAGAGAAAAAGAGTCGAGAGAGAATGGGATGGAAACGACACAAATGAAGAGAGATTTAAGGTTATTGACTTACTGTTTAGCGACTTAGCCTTTTTCTTTAACGAACGACTTAGCGTTTATCATACGGGAATTAAGAATTTTTAAATTATAAATATGTGAATATATAATTAAATAAATATATATATATATATATATATATATATATATATATATATATATATATATATATATATATATATATATATATATATTAATATATAAATAATCGGTCCAATCCAGTTCAGGACCATTTTTTTTCAAAATCAGGATCATACCAAATAACTGATTTTATAAAAAATTAGAACCAGAACCACACAAATACTATTGATTTAATCTGATTTTTATTGATTCTGTCCGATTCCACAATTTATTTTTTCACAACCCTAATTAAAGTCATACTCTCTCTATTGTTTCATTTTAGTGGTTCTTAATTTATAGTTTTAGTTTGGTTTCTTTTGTAAATAAATGACAAAATATCAATGGTGTAGACAATTTTGTCTTAATAAAATTTATAGAATTACAAAAAAATTGTTACTTACCTAACCTACTTTTTAACCACTTTCATTATGAATCCTGTTTTGGACAGTAATGTCCTAACTCAATGCTATTGTTGTTGATACCTATTGAATTGATTTCTTACCCAAGTTAAACTTTTTTTTTGATTGAGACGGAGGGAGTATAATTTTTATTTTCTTATTATTTTTGAGTTGGTCTTATGAAAAATACGTTTTTATTAGTGATTGAAAAAAACGTATTTTTGAACCAGGCCTGAATCGATCGCCAACAAACACTCTCTCAGGAGATAAAAAACACATAAACTGGCAAAACAAAATAATTGCACTATTACAGCAAGTTTGAGTGATAAAAATCGTCAATTTATTTTAAGATTGCAATACATGTGTTTAAGAACGCCGGTTCATATGTTTTAGAATGCTAGTGAATATGTAATTGAGTTTATGTGATGCAATGCAATGCGAGGAAAGAAAGCAAGCACGATAATTGAAATTTGTGACGGGAGTCTAACCCGCTCAAAGGAAAAAAGCTTTCTTTTTAGTTTTTTTTTTTCGAAAAGAGATACCGGTACGTGGGATTGTTAAACCACCGTTTATCCCAAGCCCCGGGTTAGGGAGCGATACAGGAAGGTTAAATGGTTTCCACCTATATACCGGGTATCGTTTATTTTGAAAATGAAAGCTTTTCTCCTTTGGGACATTCCCCAGCAGAGTCGCCAAACTGTGAATGTGTGCCCAAATTCTAATTTTTTGTTTTTTTAGATTGGATTTACGCGAGTTTGAAAACATCCGATTTAATTTGAAAAAACGGAGTCGTCACGCCATTTTGATTTCCTCAAAACTTTGAAAAAGAGGATTTTAGGGTTCGGAGGTTAAGTTACCCCTTGGGAAGAACGGATCGTCGTTCACCCAAGGTGCCTTGCCGTAGCAAGTCTCCCTAGATTCCATTTTTCGTGCTTGCTTGTGTGCTTTCTTGTGTGCATGTGTTGAAAAGAGAGGGGGGAATGTCCCAAGTTGTCTTCCGGACGTACAAACCATTTAGTTGGTTGTCGCTCGGGATTCCTTGGATTTTTATGTGTTCGAGACTTTGATCCCGTCCTCATCTTGGACTTGTGATCATCGCTTTTTGACCTTGGGTCTTGCGTGATCGAGAGAAGGACTCTCTTTTATAGTCCAAAATGAGGTTCTTTAGAAAAGGAGTGTCCTTAGCCCATCAATCATACGCCTTGAGACGATTGAGCTTATATTGGAGCTATCATGCTCGTCTCAAGGGATAATCGGAGATATAGGTTCAAGGTTTATCCCTTTCTAAAGAGATTGTGGCACCTTTAATGGAAGAAACGATGTAAAGATAGGATCTTTACACCGGTCCATTCCGAAGGGTTGCATCAAGTACCAATTGGGGACTAGGGGAATACATGTAAAAATGACATTTTTAGTGAAAAGATGACATTTTTGGGTGCAAAGGATGCTTTTGATTGCAAATGATGCTTTTTGATGTAAAGAAAGGATTTTTATGCAAAGGATGCATTTTTATGTGGAAAAATAGTGTTTTTAGGCAAAGGATGCATCTTTGATGCAAAGAAATGATCTTTAATGCAAAGGATGCATTTTTATGTATGAAAATGAGTTTTAGGGTGCAAAGGATGCAATTTTGATGCAAAGATTACATTTTTATATGCAAAGGATGCATAAAGATATCATTTTTATGTAAAAAAGGGACTTTTCGGTGCAAAGGATGCACCTTTAACGCAAATATTATATTTTTATGGGCAAAGGATGCTTATTTCATGCAAAGGATGCAAAGGGGGAGGGGGTATGATTTATATGAATAAAGATAGGATCTTTAACAACAAATACCAAGTCCCAAGCAAGATAATAGTAATATATGAATGCAAGGAGCAATTATATCACATGAACAAGTATGATGCAAGGTAAGGGGGTGAGAGGTTACCAATGGTGGTGACCTCTTCTTCTTTGGATCTTGCCTAGCGGAAGGACCAACTTGGAAGGCTTCAAGGAGGAGGGAGGTGGCTCTTGGCACTCTTCAACTTCCTAGATTTTCGCAGCAGTGCTTGAATATAGTTTTTGGTACTGAATATGGTATATTGTTGTGTGTGAAAATGGGTAGATGAGGGCTCTATTTATAGGCAGTCTGGATAAGGCTAATGAAGCCGTGCGGCTAGGAGTCTTCTCCTAATGCAGCCGTGCGGCATTATCCTGTATGACTCAACATGTTTCTAGAATCATGCAAGGTGGCACTTCTAGAAGGTTTTCCATATTAAGGAAAACGTGCCCTTTTAATTTAAATCAGTCCCTTCATTCCTCGGAAGGTTCGGAACAGTTCCGGAATTGCTCCCGGACTTTAGGAAAGTCCGGGAAATTGCCGAAAAACTTAACCGGAAGGCATGAGCCAGATTTGGGTACTTACAGAAGCCCCTCGGCAACGTCACTTGCAGGGCGAGTGGGGTTGTCGATAGAAAAGGATCCGATCTGGCGAATGCCGAGACGGATTAGGTGACCAAGGTGGTCGAGTGGCTGAACCTTTGGAAGGCTACCTACGTATCCCGGAGGAATCAAGCCAGGCCGTAGTTCAGAATCCACTGGGGAAAGGGGTGTCATATGTGACGAATTGGCTGAACCTAAAGTAGGCTACCTACGTATCCCGGAGGAATCAAGCCAGGCCGTAGTTCGAACTTTTACTGAGTCGAAATGTTATTCCTTCATCTTGGAATAACGGAGATCGAAAGAGAGTGAAATGTTATTCCTTTATCCTGGAATAACGGAGATCGCGAGAGAGCGAAATGTTATTCCTTCATCCTGGAATAACGGAGATCGAAAGAGAGCGAAATGTTATTCCTTCATTCTGGAATAACGGAGATCGCGAGAGAGCGAAATGTTATTCCTTCATTCTGGAATAACGGAGATCGCGAGAGAGGTCGAAATGTTATTCCTTCATCCTGGAATAACGGAGATCGAAAGTGAGCGAAATGTTATTCCTTCATTCTGGAATAACGGAGATCGCGAGAGAGCGAAATGTTATTCCTTCATTCTGGAATAACGGAGATCGCGAGAGAGAATGGATTTTGTAAAGAAGTAGGAAGGACTTGATAATTTTTGTAAAGAAAGTGAGACGTACCCGATAATATTTTTGTAAAGAAAGTGGGACGTACCCAATAATTTTTTGTAAAGAAACGGGAAGGACCCGATAATTTTTGTAAAGCAATGGGACGTACCCGATGATTTTTCATAAAAGAGTGGGAAGGACCCGATAGTCTTTGTAAAGCAACGGGACGTACCCGATGATTTAATTATTTGAAAGTAGAATTGAAAACGCCAAGGGCAAATAAAATGAGCCACAGGGGTAAATTTGTAAAATAGGCCACGGGGGCACTGGAGGGAAAACTGGATTGGAAATGATTGGAAATGCCAGGGGCACAAAGGGTAAAACAGGCCTATGGGGGATAAAATTGTAAAATTGAGCCTTCAGGGGCAAAATTGTAAAAACTAGCCACAGGGGCTTAGTATGTCGCACGACATAAGAGGCCATGTGGACAGATTCTTTAAAAATTTGCACAGTCGTCATTTGAAACTCAATTAAAATTGAAATTGAGAGGGAGACGAAAACGAGAGGAGAGAGAGAGAGAGAGAGTAGCCATCGGAGAGAAATCGAGAGGAATCGAGAGAAACCACACATTTCGAGTCTGATTCAATTGGAGAAAATGCCTCCTAGATTGCGTCCTACCAAGAGGGCTCCACAGCACGCCGAGTTGGCTACTCGACGGAAGGGGGTTCAGAGGAACCAAAGGCCATTCATTCCGGAAGCTCAAAGAGGGGATTTCTACCCACAGCTTGATGAACAAACCTCGGATGTCGGGAAGAAAGATGTGGTACGTAACCCTTGCTAGGTTTTAAAAATTTTTGATTTGGGTGAAATCGATTTGAACTGGATATTCCAGACTGCTATGAGTTACCATGAATTTGTATGTGAACATGGATTGAATTGAGAAATGTGATGCTAAATGAATGCTCTACACTGATAGGTTTTGACCTATTTTCAAGAAAAAGTATGAGATATTTATACCTGTGCTATGTTTAGCTGCAGGGATTGCGCACCCGTGGTTCTCCGGAGGTGATTGGTAGGCTATGGCAGAGCTTGCCGGGCAGCCAGGAGCAGATACATTTGCCTAAGGGCATGGTTTACGCCGTTGGGATGGGGCGATTTTTTGAGATGGCGAAGGCCATTGGAGACACCCAGAGGAGTGTGGAATTGGTGAAGGCGTTTAGGGAGTTTTGGTGGGAGACCACTCACTCATTCCATTTCTCCTGGGGCGAGACGACAGTCACACCGTATGATTTCGCGGTCATCACAGGATTGCCCTTTACGGCTGAGCCACTCTATATAGATGAGCCTGCACAGGGAGCTGAGCCCCAGCCTATTGCTGATGCCGACCTTATGAGCTTACTTGGTTTCGTTCCCCAGATCAAAAAGGGGAATGGATACGAGCTGGGTGAGCTGCATGGTTTGATTGGAGAGCAGAGTAGGGACTACCTTGTTGTTGATGATCCTGCGGAGAGCCGGCTGAGAGCCGAGAGATTGGCGAGAGCCTTTGTATGGGTGGGTTTTTCTGACATGCTGTTCATCAACAGCGCATCTACTGCCCTGATTTCACTGCTGGAGCTTCTGAGAGCTTGGGATGCCGTGGGGAATCTGTCCTGGGGTGAGGCAGGTTTAGCCGAGATGTACTTGGCTCTGGATGATGTTAGCAGAGGGAAGGCGAAGTATTTCACCTGCTGTCACCTGGTGTGATGTACCCAATTTTTTTTTGTGAAAGATCAAACGGAGTCGCCACGCCATTTTAATTTTGAGGGCCAAAACTTTGAAAAATGCCCGGAATCAAGAGATTCGAGTTCGGAGGTCACGTTACGCGCCGGGAAGGACGTTAGTGTGCACCCGGAACGCCTCGTAAAAACGAGTCTTCCAAACATTCAAAATCCTTTGTTGTGTGTGTGTGTGTGTGTGTGTGTGTTTTGGCCAAAATAATTTGAAACTGAGGTAAGTAAAAATTGGGAACTCTTTTTAAGGCTTTAAACTGATCCCATGATTTTTTGGATGATTTTTGGGTTGAGATTTGGAACTCAAAATATTTTTGGAAGTTGAAAACCATTTCTGCCAGAATGAAAAAGGCAGTTGACCCTTGACTTTGAAATGGACTTTAGGGCTTGAAAACTCCAGAATCTGGGAAAAGTACGGGAATGAAAAATGTTCAAAACACCTTAAAAAAGGTTTCTGTAAAAGAACTTTTCATTTTGGAGATGATTTGAGGGGTCAAAACCTTCTGGAAATCTCAGATCTGAAATATGGATTTCCAGAGACTGATGAACTGACCTTTAAAAGAAAATTTGAAAAATGGATTTTTACTCACGCAAAAAATAAAGTAAAAAATATTTCTGGAAATCTCTGGATGTTGTCTACAAAAAGTATTTTGTAGTCAACACCTAATTCCAAGTTTTAATGGGTCCAAAAAATAGGAAAATGGACTGAGTTCTCAGAACAATGCTACTGGACAGCAAGATGTTCTTGAGGGAAAATGTGATTTTTGGGGGATTTGCATCTATGTTCACCCCATTTTCATCCCTAGACTTGATTCCACTACCTTGTTTCAAGTGGTTATCATATTCAAGTCATCCTTGGGGAATTTATGGGGTTTAAGCATATCCTTTGCAAAGGGAAAGGGGATCTTTGTAAAGATGAATTTAAAGAGAAAAATCAATTTAGAGATTTAAAATGTAGACCATTTGAGATGGTCATTCATGAAGATGAACTTCAAGATGACCATCTTAGGTCAAAACTTAAGTTAAACTAGACATCAAGTAGATCCAAGTAAGAAGAACAAGATGAACAAGAAGTTAAAAGAGAATTTTAGGGTTTTGAGAAGGAGGGCTTTACCAATGGTGACACCCTATCTTCCTAGGCTTGGAATTTGACTTGAGGAGTATCAAGATTTGGTGTTTGACTTGAGGAGTATCAAGGTTTGGTGTTTTGGAGTTGTGTTTGGGTGGATTCAAGGCTTGAATGTGTTTAGGGTTTGATGATAGAGTTGATCAAAGAGAAAACAAGTAGATAACACTTAAGTCCTCTATGTTTTCTCTCTAATCCTCCTCTTTGGTGGTGGTTTAAGCTTGAGCTTGTGTGTGTTTAAGGATGATTTGAGAGTGTTTGGAGTGGGATTGGGAAATATTCAAGAGAAAATGGTGGCAATCTAAGGATTCCCCATTGTTTTCTCTCTATATTTCGCCGCAGTTTCGTTCTTTGTGATCCAATTGTGTTGTGTAAGGCGAGAGAGGAGGGTTCAATTTATAGAACACGTGAGAAACAATCATATCCGCGCAGAGGGTCTGTTGGCGTGCACTTTGTTCATCTGCTACGGTCTTGGCTTTTGGACAGAGGAATAATCTTTTTAAAATTCAAAGCTGGGCTGTTTTTCAACTTACCAATTCGGGTTTTTTCCATTTCTTTTGCTTTTTAGGATTCCTTTCCTTGTTTATCTTTAAATGGCAATGCCCACTTTACCCTTGCTTTGTTAGAAAGGTTAGGGTTTGTTAGAAATGTTAGAAATGTTAAAACTTTCGTTAATTTTCTAATGAAAATACTAACAAACTCAAATTGGAGCACTTACAGTAGCCCCTCGGCGACGGTGCTTTCGAAGGAAGCGGGGTCGTCGATAAGAGTAAGGCTCCATATTTGACGGGATGATCAAGTGATCGAGTGGTGAACCTATTTAATAGGCTACCTACGTATCCCGAGTGGGAATCAAGCCGGCCGTAGTTCGGGTCTTTGACCACAGGGATGATGGCGTTTTAGGTGCCTCGAACCTGATGAGCGAGTTCTGCAGTTGGTTGCTGGAGAGAAACTCTGCTGGGGATAAGAGATGATCATTTTGATCGGAGGGCTATCCGCTCCGCTGGGGATAGGAATGACCATTTTCGATCTGATGGCTGAAATTGCATATCCGCTCCGCTGGGGATAATTGCGATGATCATTTTGATCGGAGTGCTATCCGCTCTGCTGGGGATAGGAATGACCATTTTCGGTCTGAGGGCTATCCGCTCTGCTGGGGATAGGAGATGATCATCTTGATCGGAGGGCTATCCGCTCTGCTGGGGATAGGAATGACCATTTTCGGTCTGATGGCTGAAATTGCATATCCGCTCTGCTGGGGATAAGAATGACCTTTTTGGTCGGATGGCTGAAATTGTATATCCGCTCTGTCGGGGATTTTTCGGTCTGGGGGCTATCCGCTCTGCTGGGGATAAGAGATGATCATCTTGATCGGAGGGCTATCCGCTCTGCTGGGGATAGGAATGACCATTTTCGGTCTGATGGCTAAAATTGCATATCCGCTCTGCTGGGGATAAGAATGACCTTTTTGGTCGGATGGCTGAAATTGTATATCCGCTCTGCCGGGGATTTTTCGGTCTGGGGGCTATCCGCTCTGCTGGGGATAAGAGATGATCATCTTGATCGGAGGGCTATCCGCTCTGCTGGGGATAGGAATGACCATTTTCTGTCTGATGGCTGGACCTAATGATAGGCTACCTACGTATCCCTAGTGGGAATCAAGTCGGTCGTAGTTCGAAATCTACTCGAGATTCCGTTGGCATTTTGGGATTCCGTTAGTTTATTTGGGGTTTCGTTAGCCTTTGCTGGGGAAAGTCAGACGTATTCGTCGAGGAAATCGGTCTTACGTTTAACTGCCGTGGCTGATTTTGATGAAAGATACGGGATCTCGTTATCTTTCTCGGGGAGATCGGTCTTACGTTTAACTGCCGGAGTTGATTTTGATGAAAGAAACGGGATTCCGTTATCTTTCTCGGGGCACTCGGTCTTACGTTTTTTGCTAGGGATGATTTTGATAGGGTATGAACCTAAATGGAGACTTAGTTCGGGAGTATGAACCTAAGTTGAGGTTCGGTTCGGGAGTATGAACCTAAATGGGAACTTAGTTCAGGAGTATGAACCTAAGTTGAGGTTTGGTGCAGGAGTATGAACCTAAATGGAGACTTAGTTCAGGAGTATGAACCTAAGTTGAGGTTCGGTTCAGGAGTATGAACCTAAATGGAGACTTAGTTCAGGAGTATGAACCTAAATTGAGGTTTTGTTCAGGAGTATGAACCTAAATGGGAACTTAGTTCAGGAGTATGAACCTAAGTTGAGGTTCGGTTCAGGAGTATGAACCTAAATGGGAACTTAGTTAAGGAGTATGAACCTAAGTTGAGGTTTTGTTCAGGAGTATGAACCTAAATGGAGACTTAGTTCAGGAGTATGATCCTAAGTCAGGACTTGGTTCGGGAGTATGAACTGTTTGAGGTTTTGTACACGATGGAGGCTATTTGAAGGTGTTCTTCTTTGGGGAAGACTCGGGTTTACGAGAACTATCGAGAAGAAAGGTGACCAATGTTGGTCAAGTGGATGGACCTATGGTAGGCTACATAGTTTGTCACCCAAGGATTGACTGTATCTGGGGGTCACCCGAGGATTGACTATTTTAGGGAAGTCGCCCGAGAGATTGACTGTATTTGGGAGTTACCCGAGAGATTGACTATTTTAGGGAAGTCGCCCGGGGATTGACTATTTTAGGGAAGTTGCCCTATGGTTTGACTATTTTTGGGAAGTCGCCCTATGGTCTGACTATTTTTGGGAAGTCACCCTAAGATCTGACTATTTTCGGGAAGTCACCGTATGATCTGACTATTTTTGGGAAGTCGCCCTATGGTTTGACTATTTTTGGGAAGTCACCCTATGGTTTGACTATTTTAGGGAAGTCGCCCTATGGTTTGACTATTTTTGGGAAGTCACCCTAAGATCTGACTATTTTCGAGAAGTCACCGTATGATCTGACTATTTTTGGGAAGTCGCCCTATGGTTTGACTATTTTTGGGAAGTCACCCTAAAATTTGATGATAATGTTCTTTCAGAAAAGTAGTTGACTAAGATATGCTTTCATACATGTCTTTGTGCTTACACGTAGGCTCCGGAAGGGGCGAGGCTACGGGCGATGTTGATGAAGAGTTGTTAGGTTGCCGTTCGTGGGACGGTTTACGCCGACGATTTGCTTTGTCTTTGGAGGCATTTTGACTGAAGGAGGAGTTTGGTTGAGTCTGCATCTTGCTGGTGATCGTCAACCTGGTAGAGGTTGTTAAGCTTGTCTTCACATTGGGGCTTCTTGTTTTTTTGAGAACTTGGTGTCTCTGACCGCATCGTATTTGAGAACTTGGTGTCCCTGACCGATTTGTATTTGGAGAACTTGGCGTCTCTGACCGAACTGTATTGGAGAGCTTGGCGTCACGACCGATTTGTATTTGGAGAACTTGGCGTCTCTCGGACCGAACCCGTATTGGAGAACTTGGCGTCTCTGACCGATTTTCATTTTGAGAACTTGGCGTCTCGACCGCCGTGTATTTGAGACCTTGGTATCTTTGACCAATTTGCATTTTGAGAACTTGGCGTCTCGGCCGTGCGTATTTGAGAACTTGGCGTCTCTGACCGATTTGTATTTGAGAACTTGGCGTCTCTGACCTATTTGTATTTTGAGAACTTGGCGTCCCTGACCGATTTGTAGACACTGGAGGCGGTCTTCATACGTTTGTGGATGTCGGGAGCTGTTTTCATCCATTGGAGGTCGTCTTTAGCAAGTTGCGAGCGCCGGAGGTTGTCATTGCCAAGGTGTAGACATGGGGACTATCTTTGCCAAGCGTAGATCTTTGGAGTTTGTCTTCATCCATTTGTGGACATTGGAGGTCGACTTTGGTGAAGATCATCCTTGCTTAGAAAAGGGGATTTGATTTCACTTTTGAATTCCTGCATTCGTTAGTGAAGAGGAAGATGCATATATGGCATTCATGATGACGGATGCATGCATAGAACCAAAAATGATTATGAGATGATGCATTTACTTGCTTTCGAAGATGCACCTAGCCTAAGCTTTTGGCAGGGAAATTATGATTTATGATTTTCAATCACCTAGGATTTTTCCTATTGATTCAAGTTTTGTGCATGCTACATGAGCCCTTGGGAGATTTTTGTGGGGATGCATGGTGGTGGAGACTGCTTGGAACAGATTTTGAGCAAGTGGGGGGTGAGAACCCTCGATCGCGATTAAAGCATTTGTTGATGAGGTTTTGTTAATAGTATCACATGGACCTCAATTTTGATGAGATTGGATTCGGATCCGGGTCTTGATTGAAATTTTCCCTCTCATTCTTGGTCATTTGAAGGCGTCTTTGACGGGCTCTAGGAGCACATTGATACGAGTGAAGCTTCTTTCATTTGGGTGAGTTGTGTCTTTGGCCGAAACCTTATCCGGAGAATGATTTGATGGAATTGCTAATGCGGGAGAAACCACGATCTTGAATTCCGATGCTCTTGGAAGGCTATGCCGTGTACCAAGTTACGAGGTTGAAATTCTTTCTTGCGACTTGGTAAAATTCGGGTCCAAAAGACCATCTTGACAAAGCCCGGATCTGAGTAGGCAAAGTCCAGATTTTGAAGAAGTGACTTGGCGAGTCTATCTCGTAGTGAAGAACCCAACGTGGACCCAAAGATGACTATATAAGCCCCAGCTTGAAGAGGCGTACGGGGAGAACACAGGAGAACCGCTTAGCAAGCCCCGGCATGAAGAAATTCGAGTAGTCTTACGGAGAGGGCACCCGTCTTTTCGGACCTTAGTCAACCGATTCTTGGATAAGACTCAGAAAGGTTTACGTGCAGGGGCATATCTTTTGAAAGGTGGGAATGTTTCCCGAATTTGTGTATGACACTCTCGCTTTTGGTTTGACTCTTTTGAGAGAGTATAAGCATCACAAGGTGTGGAAAAGTGTATGGAAGCCCCTACTGACAGAAAGACAGTGTTTGGCTCTATTTCCCCATGATGGAGAGAGAGAAGACTTGTCGAGACACTTGAAAACTTGTTTTATTAATTCGTGATGATCACAAGGATACTTAAAACCCTTTGTTAATGTTCGGGTTATTCAACCCCTAAATCTGATATGAACAAATATTTTGATTAATCACAAGGAGAAAATCAACTGATATCGAGAATCAAGCTCGGAAGGGCGGAAAGTGTATAGGGACAATCCTTGATGAGAACGGATTTTTTTTTTTGGAATTTGTTTGTGATTTCGACCGGACCATTTTTGGTTGCCTACGTTCCCTTCATTATGAAGAGCTCAGGTCGCCGTAGTTCGGGCTTATCCCGAATGAAAAGAGAACGAATGTTGAAATTCGAGGATCTGAGGACCTTTGGGGATTTTGAGGATTTGGAGGATTGAATAACATATCCCCTTAGAGTGTCCATGAAAGACACGGATGCGAAGCCCCAGTGGGACATCCACGACAAGTGTTTGTGGGGTAGAAATGAATTATGCTCACATCCGGTTTGAATTTGCACAATCTTTGATTGATGATTTTGAACCAAGATGAATTAGATTCTAGTTTAAGCAAGCAATGAAGCATTAATTTGATCCACGACATCGAGGATATTAGAATGAAAGCGCTATCCGGTAGGGGCTGTAGTTGGGTTTCCGGGCTTCGATCGACCATCGGGTGATTTGGGAAATTTTGACCTCTTAAGATGAGAGGTCGGTGGGCCTTTCTTGTTGAACCTCTAAAGATGAGAGGTTGGCTTGCAGGGATGTGTTTGGGAAATCTATGGCGGGGAAGATTAATTGCCTCTAAGAATGAGAGGTCAAATTTTGACTTTGGCCGAAGGCGAGGGTAATGAGAGTATCCTCTAAAATCGAGAGGATGGCTTAGGATTGATTTAAGGTAATGGTGAGAGGAAGTCCGAGCTATCGACAATCGTTTGCGATCTTGCGAGAATTCAGGCTCCTTTTTGATCATTGGAGGGCTTCTTGAGAAGTCGGGGGACTTTTGAGGATCGACAGTTCTTCTCTTTTTTTTTGTTTTTTTTTTTTTTGTTTTTTTTTGTTTTTTTGTTTTTTTGTTTTTTTTTGTTTTTTTTTTTTTTTGACTTGGAGAGCCTCTGAGGAGTTGAGGATTATCTTTGTCCTTCCTTCATGGCTTGAGATATTTTGCGCATCGCCGACTCTCGAAGCTAACTTCTCGGGCTCGCTTGGACTTTCTCTCAGTATGGAGCAAAAATGATGGCTAAACCGGGTTTCAAAACACGCCGATCTTGAAATGAAAGAATAGTGTTTAGTAAGGGTGAGGTAATGGCTTTCCTATGGTGAAAGGTTTCAACCGCAATCCCTACTGGATGACCTAAATGAGATTAAGTCTTCATTGCTTGCTTAAGCTTTATATGAGAAAAGATCCATGCAAATTCATCGAGCAACGAGATGATGAGGATGAAAGGGATATGAGCATATGAGATGCAAGATGGGGAGTTGGTAAGCCCCAATTTGGGAAGGATATCAATTGATTTTCTCACTCCGATTAATTTAAATATTAATCATTTCAAAGAATTAGTGGTTGAGCAGCACAAGTGATCATTTTGGATAAAACCATTTCAATTAAGTGTAACGTGGGTGCACAAGTGATGTCTCGAGTCTAGCAAGAAGAGAAAAAAGACTTATATTAAAAGCTAGGCATTTAACTACTGTGTCCAAAATGGACTACAACGACAAATGTCCAGGAAGGACTTAGGTGACGGGGAAGTACTAGAACCTACGAAGGTTGACTAAAAGACTAATTTAGAGATAGGTAGCCCCTAATCTAGTTGCTCTTTCTTTGGTTGGGTGCCCGGGGCGCTTGAGCTTTCCATTTTTCTACTAGCTTCCGAATCCCCTATTGCGGGCCAGGGCGGTGATCCATTACGTGCCCATGATGCGGGTGGAAGTGGAGGGATTTGAGGCCACGGGGCGAGTGGAGCAAGTACAAGGTGTCCAAAGAAATGGGTCGGAAAAGTCACGGGGACGAACTTTGTTGGTGAGCATATTGATGGAAGGAAGTGAACACAGGAGGACTTTGGGGGATATTGAGATCTGTTTGAGAGGATTTAGCGGCTATATTTGGTTGTTACGAGTGGTAGAACCGACTTCAAACCTTTCTTTCAACTTTTCTTTGGGAAGAGGCTTTCTTCTTTTCGGGAGGACGATCTTCATTTATCTCATCTGATAGTCTCTCTCGAGACGATCGAGACGATCGCGAGACATCCCACCAAATGTGCTCAGCAGTGGGGGTGGATTCGGGGCCTCAAGCGCTGTGCTAGAATGGTTACGAGTTGAGCTAGATTGAGGAGATTTCTTCTTGGGCTTGTACGGAAACAAATGGTTGGATTCCAAGGGGTAACGAGAGGCATTAGAAGACGGAGGAGCGAGGCACGTATTTGTCCTTTAGGGAGCTCCGGTCGGGTGGGGATTGTCAATGTCCCGAAATGGCGGGTGGCCTCTTCGATCCGGGCACATTGCTAATTACGGCGTTCCCAGAGAGCCACGATGGCTAAACACACTTTCTCTATTGTTTGGAAATTTTACGGAGGCAAACCTTCATTCTCTCTGTGGTATCTGCAAGATCGGTACCATTACGAGGGGGCACGGCGAGCTGGCGAGGCATGCCAAATTGCTCCATCCACGATTGCTGTTGGGATGGCGGAGTTTTGAGCTGTTGGTTGGGGGCCGGTGACACAGTAAGTCGAGGGCGGGAGTTTCGACGGTAGTTACATAGGAGGTTGGTGGCGGCATCCCGACATATCGGGACGATTGAGAGTGAGAGGATGATTTTCTTCCTTCTTCACGGTAAAAGTGCCGTCGGGATTAAGGCGGCGGCCAAACCATGGCTCTGAAGGCCTCCGAGAAGGTTGTCAATTTGAGCTTTATGTCGCAGTCTCATCTGCTCTACCAAGCTGGGTCCAATCTTTGGTGCTGCACGAGGGATCTCGGGAGGATAGGTCTGTCCCTCATTCTCAAATCCGGATTCAAGATTAGTCATGCAGGGATCTTCACCGGTTTCCACATTTTCTTTGGCATGCGAAGGCTCTCCGATTTCAATCATGTTCACTTGGTTATTGTTCCTTGGAAAAGGATTTTTGACTGTATTAGGCCCTCGGGGACTTCTAACTTTCCTTGCTCTATCAAACCTTGGATTGCCTTTTTCGGGGACGCAATCATCGTCGAGGTGCCCATGGTATTGATGAAAGGCACAATGCTTGGAGGTATCCAAAGGAGCATTGGGGTTTCTAGGCGATAATTATCTAAAGGCCGGAGCAAATCTTCTTTTTCAATCCTCTGAAGATATTACTCAAAGGCATCCCAAAGTTTCCCAAACCTTGGAACCAGGATCCGGATGCATCGGGTTTCTTGGGAACAAAGGAAGTGGCATTATTCTGATCTGTCTGCGTAGGCGATTGCCTCTTTGCCTTTAGCGGGAGCGAGAGCGATGTTGGAGGGAGGAGCCCGATATCCGTAGGCGGAGTGCGGCGGTCGAGCTGCGATTGTAAGCCTTTTCAAACTTAGCCCCAAATTAACCATTGCACGCAAGTCGGCGTAGGGGAAGTGGGTGAGGAAGCTTTCAAATGCGGCTTCAAGCATGACCGAAAGATGTCTAAGCGCTCCTCGTCGAGAGGGAGGAATGGCCATTTCACTGAGCTTTAAGTTCCACCTCTTATAGAAATCCCCAATATTTTCATTAGGGCGCTGCATCATTGTTTGCGGGTCAACTCTGTTTGTCTCCCACTCCAAGTTGGCTTTATACTTATACGTGAAATCTTGGTAATGCTGTTCCCAAGTAGCCCTAGCTTGTGCAATCGGAAAAACCATTTCAAAGCCCACGACTTCAAGAGAGACTAAAGTAATCGACCAGCTGCTGGTTTGTGCATCCCTTAGCCTTCATTGCCAAAGTATAGGTGTCCAAGTGAGTTTTAGGGCATGCACTCCCGTCAAACAATTCCAGTGGGCATCACAAACTTGTGAGGCGGGGGACAATCGAGTCGGGATGCGTAGGCCGAAGAGCGGTGTTCTTTTGGCGGTCAATTCAGCAATCTGTGCTTTCATTTCCTTGTGTTGCTCCATAAACCAAGCCAATTGGGGATCCAAAGGTGGAGCGGAAATGCCCGAGCCGATATTTGAGCTAGGAAGAGGACTAGGCGTTGGTGGTGCATTGGTGGAGGGAATACCATATCCGGAGCATAGGTGAAGACTGTCCTTGGCCCAAATTACCAGGGAGTGTAGGTAGGAGCTTGGGCAAAGGGATAGAACTCGGCGTCTTCTTTGTTGGCCTCCAATCGGCGAGAGAAGGTGGGGTTAGATGCGAGGTAGCCGGATAGCTCGGATTTTCGGAGTGAGGCCCATAGGTAGGCTTAAATGTGGGCTGCTTGTCCTGGTTGTTGAATTGCATGGTTGCACAGTGGCGAAGGTGTGTAGCAGGGAATGCTGCGGTCCTGGTGATTCGGATGACACCGGGATGGAGGCTTGGTAACCCATAGAAGTCTGAGTGAGGAATGGATTTGTGTGAGGAGCGGTGAACTAGTACTGTCTCGAGGAGGGGCTGATCGGCCCAGAACCAAGTTGTGGCGGCATCCCGAACCGTGGCCTGTTGTGGCCCTTTGAGCTGATTCTTGCGAAGGCCGGATTGATCGGTTCCAAAGCGTGGCGGGATCCCGATTAGGCCGTGGCATTCCGAGATAGCCCCAACCATGAGAAGACATTCCATACCGATTTTGCCCCCACCGATTTGTGTCGTCGGGCCGCATGGATCCGGTGGTCTGTGGTTAGAGCCGGGCTGACCCGAAAATCGAGGAGCATGGGTTACGGTAGTGGCACCATAGGAGGTGGGTGGCGGCATCCTGGTGTAGTCGGGCGGCGAGAGTGGGGTTGGCATCCTCGTCTTCTTCCACGGTGAAGGTGCCATACGGATTGAGGCTCGGCCGGACCGTAGCTCTTAATAGCCTCCATAAGGCTATTTAGCCGTGCTTCTGTCGTAACCTCATACATTACGCTAGCGATTCCACTTCTTGCATGCGAGGAGTCCCGGGAGGAGGGTGACGTTGTCCCCATCGTTACCGAGCGATGCGAGACATTACGAAACCCGGAGTCGGAACAAACGGTGAAGGCGACGATGCACTTGACTCTTCCCAAGCGACTAAACGGTGACTGGTGCCCGAAACCAAGCTTTGTGCGGAGGCTGCGGGGGAAAGACACGAGGGTTCGAGATGGTGGGATTTGAAGGAGGGTAGGTGTTTGGGCTTTAGGCTCATGCAACATGCGATTATTTGTTCATGTTTACTTAAAACACGTTTTATTAACCTAATCGGTTGGAAAAGATTGCTCTTCTTTTTCTTTTCAAACTACTCGATTCTGGATCGGTGGGCCCCGTCACTACGTCTATAAGCCCCTCGTATTCCACCCGTATTTCGACCTCCCGGGGTGGACGGCCCGGCGAGGTCCTATAGGGCAAGCGGGTCCCACCGGCCGAAAGAAAACGATCCTAGAAGCACGGCGGGTAATCGAGTCTTAACGAGCATTCGATGTAAATTACGGACTAAGGCGACGTCGAAGTCTAGATCGTGTCCAGGGGCTCGACAAAGTCGGCATGATTTGGGTGATAAGTGCCCACGTTGATCTTGACTTGTCGTCGGTTAGGCCGTAATTAGGCATGGAATAACCGTTAATCCTTGATGACTCGGTGTCATCTTTGGGAGTCGGTGTATAATTTGTGCCGATCGAGCCGAAGTCAAGGCGCCGGTCAATATCTTGGTCAAAGTCTGCGGCGGAAAACCGGCATGACTTCGACTGATTAGGGACCCGAAAGATATTGAGTCGGTATGCCGACAAAGGCTTGAAAGGAAAGGTCTATACACGAGACGGGGCATGACACGAGACCAAACTAAAAACCAACGGGTCTCGGACAAGGTGTGTCACGGACAAGTGCATGGTCGACACGAGGCTCCATGGGATGTTTGGGTAGTCCTGTGCTCGTCCGAGAGGTGTAATAAGACCAAACGGACCGCGACAAGGATTTCCCCAGGTTAAGGACGTAGTCTGCAGTGTACGGTCAACGTGCGCGTAGTGTGCAAGCAGTCTATCTTCTTTTTCTGAGTAAAATAGAAATTTTTTTTTTATGTGCCTTAAAAATATGATGCATGACTTTTTTTTGAAAATTTTCTTTTTTTTTCTTTTGAAAATCCTTTTTTTTTGAAATTTTTTTTTTGAAATTTTTTTTTTGAAAATTAATGAACACATAAGCACATAATCACAAAAATTCCAACAGTTAGGGACATGATTTCCGACAGTCAAAATTTTGACTTTTTCCGAGGCGGCCAAAACAAACACGAAAATGTGCAAAAATCAACACACACAAAACAAAGGATTTCAAATGTCGGGACGGAAGCTTGACCCTCAAAAGTTTTTCCTTTTTTTTTTTGAAAAGATAAAACTTGTAAGTCCCCAGCGGAATCGCCACTGTGATGTACCCGATTTTTTTTTTGTGAAAGATCAAACGGAGTCGCCACGCCATTTTAATTTTGAGGGCCAAAACTTTGAAAAATGCCCGGAATCAAGAGATTCGAGTTCGGAGGTCACGTTACGCGCCGGGAAGGACGTTAGTGTGCACCCGGAACGCCTCGTAAAAACGAGTCTTCCAAACATTCAAAATCCTTTGTTGTGTGTGTGTGTGTGTGTGTGTGTGTGTGTGTTTTGGCCAAAATAATTTGAAACTGAGGTAAGTAAAAATTGGGAACTCTTTTTAAGGCTTTAAACTGATCCCATGATTTTTTGGATGATTTTTGGGTTGAGATTTGGAACTCAAAAGATTTTTGGAAGTTGAAAACCATTTCTGCCAGAATGAAAAAGGCAGTTGACCCTTGACTTTGAAATGGACTTTAGGGCTTGAAAACTCCAGAATCTGGGAAATGTCCGGGAATGAAAAATGTTAAAAACACCTTAAAAAAGGTTTCTGTAAAAAAACTTTTCATTTTGGAGATTATTTGAGGGGTCAAAACCTTCTGGAAATCTCAGATCTGAAATATGGATTTCCAGAGACTGATGAACTGACCTTTAAAAGAAAATTTGAAAAATGGATTTTTACTCACGCAAAAAATAAAGTAAAAAATATGTCTGGAAAGCTCTGGATGTTGGCTACAAAAAGTATATTGTAGTCAACACCTAATTCCAAGTTTTACTGGGTCCAAAAAATAGGAAAATGGACTGAGTTCTCAGAACAATGCTACTGGACAGCAAGATGTTCTTGAGGGAAAATGTGATTTTTGGGGGATTTGCATCTATGTTCACCCCATTTTCATCCCTAGACTTGATTCCACTACCTTGTGTCAAGTGTTTATCATATTCAAGTCATCCTTGGGGAATTTATGGGGTTTAAGCATATCCTTTGCAAAGGAAAAGGGGATCTTTGTAAAGATGAATTTAAAGAGAAAAATCAATTTAGAGATTTAAAATGTAGACCATTTGAGATGGTCATTCATGAAGATGAACTTAAAGATGACCATCTTAGGTCAAAACTTAAGTTAAACTAGACATCAAGTAGATCCAAGTAAGAAGAACAAGATGAACAAGAAGTTAAAAGAGAATTTTAGGGTTTTGAGAAGGAGGGCTTTACCAATGGTGACACCCTATCTTCCTAGGCTTGGAATTTGACTTGAGGAGTATCAAGATTTGGTGTTTGACTTGAGGAGTATCAAGGTTTGGTGTTTTGGAGTTGTGTTTGGGTGGATTCAAGGCTTGAATGTGTTTAGGGTTTGATGATAGAGTTGATCAAAGAGAAAACAAGTAGATAACACTTAAGTCCTCTATGTTTTCTCTCTAATCCTCCTCTTTGGTGGTGGTTTAAGCTTGAGCTTGTGTGTGTTTAAGGATGATTTGAGAGTGCTTGGAGTGGGATTGGGAAATATTCAAGAGAAAATGGTGGCAATCTAAGGATTCCCACTGTTTTCTCTCTATATTTCGCCAGAGTTTCGTTCTTTGTGATCCAATTGTGTTGTGTAAGCGAGAGAGGAGGGTTCAATTTATAGAACACCGTGAGAAACAATCATATCCGCGCGGAGGGTCTGTTGGCGTGCACTGTTCATCCGCTACGATGCTTGGCTTTTGGACAGGAGGAATAATCTTTTTAAAATTCAAAGCTGAGCATTTTCAACTTACCAATTCGGGTTTTTTCCATTTCTTTTGCTTTTTAGGATTCCTTTCCTTGTTTATCTTTAAATGGCAATGCCCACTTTACCCTTGCTTTGTTAGAAAGGTTAGGGTTTGTTAGAAATGTTAGAAATGTTAAAACTTTCGTTAATTTTCTAACGAAAATACTAACAAACTCAAATTGGAGCACTTACACCTGGCCTTCGAGGTATTCTCTCATCTTGACTTCTTTTCTTTTGCACATCTCACTCTATCATTATTTTCCCTGTTTTGACTTCTTCTTCTTCTTTTTCAGGCTTGGGCCTACGAGGTTTTCGGCTGTTATGCATGGCAGATCCGGGATGAGTTCCCTGCCACCACTTTTCCTGCTCTCAGACGGTGGACGAAGAATGCCAGGAGACAGAACAGGACGCCGGAGGGTGTGAGGTGCAGGATTACGGCCTCGTATCATGATACGCTGATATGCTTGAGAGGGACTCCCCAGAGGTTGAGTTTATTCCCTTGGACTGGCCGTTATGGCGATTTGGATTTGGATCATGCTGCGCACTTGACAGAATGCCGCAAGCTGCTGGTGGGTTTGTCCGGAGATGCCTTATACTTAGCAGAGAGGGTGTACAGACAGCATGGGCCCAATATGCCTGCTCGGATCCCTGATGATCTTCCAGCTAGGATGTGGCTGCCTCGCTAGCTGGCGAATGTAGATGCTTTGATTGTAGGCATGGCGGCACATCTCTTTACACGGGATGGAGATTACACTTTGTACGTGGATAGACATCTTCAGTCCCCACAGGTCAGAGTTGGCTATGGTGCTCAGAGTGCGGGACCCTCGACTGGTCATGTGGCTAGACCTCCTTTGCCCCCAACTTTCATTGATTATCAGGGTGGTGGCCGTATGCGGCGAGCTCATATTGACATGTCACAGACTCATCCTCGTCTGCTGCTCCCACGAGGTTCTAGATCCGTAAGTACTGCCCCTTGCGTCTTTTGGATTGCTTGCATCTCTTTCTGTTATCAATAACTGCATTTTGAAATTTATTATGTCTGTTTGTAACAGGTGTCGGCCCAGGCTTATAGGCATTTGACCAGGGCTTATACTGGCGCTGTGAGCATGATTGGCAAGCTCCAGAAAGGCGTGAGTTTTTGGAAGAACCAGTGCCGGTCACAGGGTTCGATCGATATCTCTCCGCCTGGCCAACCAAGAAAGAAGAAGAGCTGCTTCGATGACGTAGGCACATGCGGGGGCACTAGAGGACCGAAGCCTCAGACAAAGAACCCAAATTTGCCTCTTCACGGACCCGTTGAGATTGACGATGATGATGATGAGGATGGTGGGGCTGAGACAGCCACAGACTATGAGCTTGATTCTCTTGTTATCACTGAGCTTGATGACTATTATCGCATGGGGACCGTAGCCTATGAGGCACCTTCTGACGATCCTGATGACAAGCCTGAGGAGGCTGAAGATGACGACGAGGATGAAGATGATGGTTCAGGAGATGATGAAGATGGTTTGGAGGATGACGGAGATGATTCAGAGTAGCCCCTTCCCCCTAGATTATTATGACTTTTTTTTTGTTATTGTACCCTTTTAGGGAAAACATATACCCTAAATCATGTTATTTTGCTATGCACATATTTTGGACTTGGTCTCTTTTAGTATGTACATTGTTAGCTCTTTGGTTGCTAGAATCCATGAAATGATGATGATATGGTAAATGGCTTGAACCGGATGACTTGAATGGATTTCTGGCTTGAATGGATTTCTGGCTTGAATGGATTTCTGGCTTGTATATGTACCAGGTGGATGAATGCATGGGTGCACATGGGGTAAATGAACCCTCCCCCATGCATTTGAGAAGTGGATGGGTGGTATTTGCAGCTTTTGACAAGTCGGGGAGTGCCCTGGGGAATGCAGCTTATTGCAGGTTGCTGAGGTCTGATATTGGCTTAGTATGTCGCGCGACTTAGTATGCCATGTGGCCAGGTTTGTCGCGTGACATAGATAGCCTGAACTGAACTTTTCATAACCTTTGGAATTGAACTGGAATTGCCGACACGGGTTGGAATTGGGTGACCAAGGAGGTCACAAACCTGATCCTACCAAGGCATGTCAAAGAGATATTGGTCCCTTATTATAAGGATACAAACGGGGTGATCTAGAAGGTCAAAAAGCCGATCTTAATGGGAATGTGCCAAATAAAAAGGGGGGTGACCAAAGTGGTCATATAGCTATACCTTTGTGGAAAGCTTACGCACCATTGAGGAATGGTGAAAGAAAAAGGGTGACCAATATGGTCGAATGGCTGGACCTTTATGAAAGGCTACCTACGTATCCCAGAGGAATCAAGCCTTGATCGTAGTTCAAGCTTCATCTAGATAGTTAGGAACGATGTCTAGGATCCTTGAGATTTTGACAATTAATGGAGGTTGTCACCTGAGGAAGCTAAAGCTTACGTCACTATCGAGTAGATAGAGGCAGCTATAGCTGGAAAACTTGAGTATACTTCTCAATCTGTGATAGAGGTAGCTAAAGTTAGATTTTTGACAATTAGGAAACTGTCGCCTGGCGTTATCTCGTTATAACGGAAGTAACGGAGGCGCTTTTGGGAGAAAATGTTATTATTAGCAATTGGCACGTTACTTGAGCCTAGGGGTGATTTTTTTTCTTGGAAACAATGGTAGGGACTGGGTCTGGATGTACATATGGAATGTGTTTGGAAATTGTTTAAGACGGGTTTCAAGCAAGTGGGGTTGTATCCCTTGGGTGCGGACTGAACTGCTGTTGTTACTGAGATGTTGTCAACGTGGACTAGAATTCACTCTTGGGCTGAGACTGGGTTTGAACCTTGGGTCTCGATGAATGTTCCTTTCTCACACTCTGGAATTTGAAGCTGATGCTGACAGGCTTTTACAACCAAAGACTAAAGCAGATGTCGAAGTGACCAAACCTTTCTTCGAGGGGTGGATGCAACTTATCGAAGTCCCGGTCTAAAGAAAAACTTTCTGCAAAGCCCAATGTCTTATTAAAGCAAGGAAAGATCCTTTCATTGGCAAAGCCCCGGTTGTAAAGCCCCGGTCGGACGAACTGGGTAGGCGAAGTCTTAGGTTTCGAAGAAGTGACTTAGGAAGCCCCAGTCTAGCAAAAATCCCAATATGATTGGTATTGCGAAAGTGATCCTGAGGTTAATCTAACCAAGACTGAATCCATCTTGTGACCTAGTGAAGAACCCGATGCAGACCCCAAAAAAAAATGGCTAAAGAAGCCCCAGTCTAAAGAAACGGCTTGGCAAAGCCCCTAGCCTTGAAGAGTTTCAAGGCAACCCTAATGCGAATTGTAGCAGAAGAGGGAAGACATATCCTTTCGTACTCTCTCTTTTATTTTCTTTAGTAACTCAGTCAACCTTAAGAAGATGTGGACGAAGAGAAGAATTTTAGGAAGATATATACATGCAGGGGCATATTTTTCGAAAGGTGGGAATAGATAGCAATTTTGTGTTATTTTGATGGCCTTATTCGACATAGGCACGAGAACTCGCTTTGGGTTTGACTCTTTTGAGAGAGTATAAGCGTAGAAAGGTTTGTAAAAATGTATGGAAGCCCCTGCTGAGAGAAAATCAGTGTTTAGCACTATTTCTCCTAAGATGTAGAAAAAGAAGACTTGTCAAGACATCTGAAAACTTGTTTTATTTACAATGATCACAAGATTGCTTAAAACCCTTTATTAATGTTCGGGTTATTCAACCACTAATCTCGATATGAATAAACATTTTGATTAATCATGAGGAGAAAGTCAACCAGTGTCGCGGATCAAGGTTGGCTGGGTTTGAAAGAAAAGCTTGTGTATAGGGAGGTCATTGATGAGACCGGGTTTTCTGGGATTTGACTGCGTCTATGGGAGAGGTCATTTGATGAGACCGAATTCTCTGGGATTTGAATATGCTTATGACCGGACCATTTCTGGTTGCCTACGTTCCCCTCATTGTGAGGAGCTCAAGTCGCCGTAGTTCGGCTTTGGCCGGACTGTGTTTGGTTTTGGGAAATGGGATTTGTGGTTCCTTTAGTGAAAAGGCTCATATGAGAAGATTGGATGATGAGGCGTGGGCCTCGCGATGACTCCTTGACCAAGTCATTCTTGGACGACTGCTTCTGATTGCTTCCTCTTTCATTGGGGGAGAAAGGATTTGCACGTGCATACAGGCTTATGAAATGCTTCTGGCTTTGCTTCGACCGCCCCATTGTTATCGACAACTTTCATTCTCTGAGCTTTGATTTTGCCTGTCCGTCAAGCTTTTGATGGGCGGTGCTGGGTCCTTGGCCTCATTTTTTTTCTTTTATTTTTATGTGCAACCCTATTTTTTTATTTTTTTTTTTGCCTAGACCTCCCTTTTTTTGGGATTTTCAGCCTAGCTGGGCATTACTTCTTTTTGCACTAAGATTTTTTTTTTTATGTGCAACCCCGTTTTTTGCCTAGACTCCTTTTTTGGGATTTTCACTAGTAGCCGGGTATTACTCTTTTTGCACTACATTTTTTTTGAAGCACCTGAGGGCCAAGGCGAGCCCCTGCTTGAACATTCTTGATACCCTTGAGGTCTAAGCCAAGCTCCTAGGTTGTTGTCGACATGGGGTCAATCTTTCAAAGCTGAGTGGTCTCTTGTTGTCCCTTGATGTTGCCGCCGTCGTTGACTTGGTCAAGATGAAGGCGGGGGCATGATTGGGAAAGTGTATGGCTTGATGAAGGCATTTTGTGAGATAAGGAAAGTGTATGGCTTGAAGGAGGCCTTTTGTGAGGTAAGGAAAGTGTATGGGGAAGGCATTAGTTGACTTTCTCATACTGATTAATCAAAACGTTAATTATTTCGAGAGATTATTTGTTGAGAAATGCAAATGATCATATAAAATAAAACCATTTCATTAAATGTAATGCAGGTGTGCAAATAATGTCTTAAGTCTAGCAAGAAAAGAAGAAGACTCTTTTATAGAAAATTGAAGATTAATTACAATGTCCGTGGAGGACTTGATTGAAAGAGAAAAGTACTAGAACCTACGAAGGTTAACTGAGAGACTATATTCTTTTAATCTTGCTTAAGGATAGGTAGACCCTAGTCTAGCTACTCTTCTCTGATTGGATTGCCAGGGAACTTGAGCTTTCCTTCATAGATCAACCATTGAATTTCTTTCTTCAGATCCAAACATTGTCTGTCACGTGACCATAATGATTGTGGTATTCACAGAACTTGGTCCTGTCGACTTTACGTGGGTTTCTCGGCTTATAATTTTAGAGAGGTGTGAGAAGGCCTCGTTTCAACAAATCGCCAAAAATTTTGCTCATGGGCATCCCAAAATCATCAGGCTGACGTTTCTGACCTTGCACTTCCTGAATCGACCTCTTACCATAGCTTTCTGTTTTTGGCCCATGGAGGTTCTCGAGCTTCCCATCTTCTATCAATTTTTGGATCCAATACTTTAAATAGCTGCAATTATCAGTGTCGTGTCCAGGGTATTGATGGAAAAGACAATGGTTAGACTCATCCAACCGAACGTTGGGGTTTTTGGGATTCCAATTCTACAGTGGCTTTATCATCTTTTCCTTCATTAGCTCTTCCAGAATCTTGCTTAAAGGCATCTCCGCATTGTCAAAATGAAGGGAGCAGAGTTTTTGGGAGACATTGTTGTTCTCAAGACTTGGATTTCCATTGTGAATGTGCGCTCGCCCGAAAATTTGTTTTTCGTGAAAATGAAGTAGTCGGCACGCCGTTTTAAGAGGAAACATTGAAAACCTTTTTTAGAGATAAAACATGAGTTCGGGGGTCAGGTTACGTGTTGGGAAGAACCGAGAGTTCACCCAACACACCTCGTCCATAGACGAGTCTTTCAATCAAACATCCAAATAAATCCAAAGTGTGTGCAAATATTGATAATAAACAAGGTGTGGTAAAATGCATCTTATTAATTATGAAACGAGAATTACAGATTGTGAGCCCATTATTTAGGGAGGCCACATCCCTGATACAAATGATCTAAAATAGATTACAAAGGAAAGAGATCTCTGCAGACAGGTCATGTATGTCGCATGACACGTCGCACCAGTGACCATATATGTCGCGTGACACAGGATCACTTGGAGACGAAGGTGTCGCGTGACATACATAAGCTATCTGCAGAAACTAACAGGATGAACACAGAATCAACAGAAAGCTATACAGATCTAATCGATTAATTAAATTACGAACGAAATACAGAAACAACACCAAATTGACCCCGGGAGTGTGGATATGGGTAGATCCACACCCCCTTGGGGTTCAAACACCAAGTTCAATCAAATATTCAACAATAGAAGCTCAATTGCACGAATTATTCAAGTTAAACAGAGAGATTGCGATTGGGATTACGTAATCCGAATAGCTAGGATTTGATTACGAATCCAAACAGAAGTAAATGCTAGAATTATGAGAAATTAAGCAAGAGAGAGAGAGAAGAGGGAGGTTGGAGAATCGTTACCCTTGATGCTTCCACGAATCCTGTATCTAGTCAGATACAGAACCCTTCAATTCGTCACTTCTGATCTGGAAGGATTGATGCAAGGGGTCCAAGTGCTATGGCTTGAGAAAGGGGTTTGGATGGGAAGGAATTGGGTAGGTTGAAGGTAGGAGAGAGAGAGGGTTGTGTTTAGGAGTTTCGTTACGGTGCAAATTCTGCAGAGTAATAGTAGGCTGAAGTTGGGATCCTATTTCTGAGAGGGGGAGGGTCTTATTTATAGGTTGCAGTTGGTGACCTTAGTGTGTCGCACGACCTTACGCGTCCACTTTTCATGCCTCAAGCTGTCGCATGACACAAGGTGGTTCAATCGCTTTTGGCGCCAAAATCAATTTTTGGAACATTCCGGGAAAATACCCAAAAGGTCCAACAGGTTTTATTCCCAAGAGGTCCTTTGGCATGAATAATGTACCAAAAGGTACTTCCTTCACGGGAAACTCATGAAACGTTTCCGGAAGTCTCGGGATCGGCCGAGAATTTACCAAAATGCCCCTTAATGCAATTTTATTACATTAAAATGCATCTAAAAAAGTTGCGAATTGGATTGGCGTACTTACAGAGCCCCTCGGCAACGTCACTTTTGGAAAAAGTGGGGTTGTCGATAAAATAAGACCCAATCCCAATGAGCATAGAGGGATAAGGTAACGGGCTAGAAGGGTGAATCGGGGAGTCTAATGGCTGGACCTTTCTGAGAAAGGATTCCTACGTATCCCTTTAAGAAGGGAATCAAGCCAAATCGTAGTTCGGAAAAAAAACCAAGACTAACTACAAGCAAGAAAGGGGTAGAAATGTGTCTTCATACCTTTACTGTGCTTACCTGTGACTTCTTGCAGGGTCAATACTACTGCGGTTGGCTAGTAACTTCCTTTCATGCCAGGTTGTAGCTGCCGGAGGGTCTCATGCTGCAACTGGTATTTGCGAGTAGCTGCCGGAGGGTCTCATGCTATCGCTGTTGACGAGTTGTAGCTGCCGGAGGGTCTCATGCTGCAACGGGTCTTTTGTGGATGCCAGGGGTCTCATACCACTTCTCTAATGCAGGGTAGTTGCCGGAGGGTCTCACACTACTGCTGCTTCTCTTCGTGGATGCCGGAGGGACTCATACCACTTCTCTATTGCAGGGTAGTTGCTGGAGGGTCTCACACTATTGCTGCTTCTCTTCGTGAATGCCGGAGGGTCTCATACCACTTCTTCTGTTGCAGGGTAGTTGTCGGAGGGTCTCACACTACTGCTTCTTCTCTTCGTGGACGCCGGAGGGTCTCATACCACTTCTTCTGATGCAGGGTAGTTGCCGGAGGGTCTCACACTACTGCTGCTTTTCTTCGTGGACGCCGGAGGGTCTCATACCACTTCTCTTCTTCTTTGCTGGGGATGAGTATAGCTGCCGGGGGTCTCACGCTATCTCTTTTCTGCTCTGTTGGGGATAAACGTAGCTGCCAGGGGTCTCACGCTACTTCTTCTGTTCTGTTATTTGTCGTTGATAAGTATAGCTGCCAGGGGTCTCACGCTATCTCTTTTGTTCTGTTCTGTTGCCGATTTTGCTGTTGAACGGTCTTTGTTGATTGTCGCTTTTCTTTTGTGTCCTGGGTTTTACTTGGGAAACTGGGGACTTTGCTTCTTTCCTGTGCCTCGAGGCTACTGGTATCTGGGAATTTGTTCGTCAAGACGGGATTACGCTTTACGGGAATTGGCTTCTTTTCTTGGGATTGTGGGGCTGCTGGTCTTGCTGAGCTCTGCTTGGGGGCTATCACAGATACATGCCTTTTGCTTTTTCTCTTTCTTTCTCAATTTGGTGTGAGGGCCAGTTTTGAGACTCAATTGATTATTGTACCTGCGAGGGTAAAACAAAATATGCCATGCGGGGTCAAAATTTGTAAATTATCAGATTACAGGGGCATTTTTGGAATTTTGGTTATGGAGGATCGTTATGTCGCACAACCGTTTAAGGCCATTGATCAGTCTTTTAAAAGGGTGAACAATCCTCATTTTGAAATACATCGTTGGAGGGAGGTGGACGGTCTGGCGAGAAGAGAATACCATTTCGCTCACTTTCGATCATTGCTGACTGATTCTAGGGCTTGATTTCATCCTAGGTTCATCAAAATGCCTCCTAGGCGTCGACCCACCAAGAATGCTTCGACCCAGGCTCAATTAGCCGCACGGCGAAAGAACGCCTTGAGGAATCAGAGGCCTTTTGTCCCTCATACTGTTAGAGGAGACTTCTACCCGCATCTGAAAGAGCATACCTCGGCACCGGGGAATAAAACGAAGGTAATCTCTGTAACCCTCACTTTTTGATGCAATGAGAAAAGTCAGATTTTTTTTTGTCAGAAATTGATTGATTTTGCCTTCTCTGTTGGACTCAAAAACTATTGCGTGCTCTGTGTTATCTAGCAATTGTAAATGCATGATTAAAGTGCTCAAACCCTAGTTTTGCTTGGAATTGAAATATGCAATTGATTTGACAAGTAAATTTGGGATATTCATACCTGCGCTGTGCTTACCTGTAGGATTTGCGTACTCGGGGTTCTCCGGAGGTCATTGGCCGATTGTGGGATTTGCTGCCCGGTAGTCAGGAGCTTGGTCACTCGCCGAAAGGCTTAGTATATGCTGCTGGGTTGGGGCAGTTTTTTGAGATGGCGAAGGCTGTTGGAGGCACACAGAGGAGCATCGGGCTGGTAAAGGCGTTCAGAGAATTCTGGTGGGAGACTACCCATTCTTTTCATTTCTCTTGGGGCGAGGCAACTATCACGCCGTATGATTTTGCTGTTATTACTGGCCTGCCCTTTACTGATGAGCCCTTGTATCTGGAGGAGCCTGTTCTGATTGCTGACCCGCAGCCCCCCACTGAGGCTTACTTTATGGAGCTGATCGGCTTTGTTCCCCAGGACAAGAAGGGGAATGGATATGAGTTGGGGGATCTCCATAGCCAAATGGTTGAGCAGAGCACTAGTTTTCCAGCTGAGATGGCAGACACTGATGAGGACAGGTTGAGAGCTAGGAGATTGGCTAGGGCGTTTGTTTGGGTTGGCTTCTCGGATATGTTGTTTATCAATGCCACATCTACGGCTTTGCTTTCTTTGTTGGAGCTCCTGAGGGATTGGGCTAATGTTGGATCGCTGTCTTGGGGAGAGGCCAGTTTGGCCGAGTTATATCTGGCTTTAGATGATATCAGTCGGGGGAAGGCTAAGTCCTTCAACTGCTGTCACTTGGCTTTTGAGGTATCTCTTGGTCTGATTCTCCTTTTTTTTGAATACCGCTTCTTTCCGTCCCTCTTCTCTTTACTTGACTCTGTTCTGTCTTTTCTTTTCAGGCTTGGGCTTACGAGATCATTGGTTGTTATGCCTGGCGGGTAGGGGAGGCATTTCCGGCTACCACATTTCCTGCTATGAAGCGTTGGGTGAAGGATGCAAGGCAGAAGATTCGGACAGCTGATACTAAAGGACGGATGACTGCTTCTCTGGCTGATACTTTGGTTTGTTTACGGGGGACTCCCGGGAGTTTGACTTTATTTCCTTGGGCTGGACGATATGCTGGGGTTCATCTGGAGCATGCCCTTCATCTTACTGAGTGTCGCAAATTGTTGGTGGGTTTGTCTGGAGATACTTTGTATCTGGGTGAGTGGGTTTGTAGGCAGCATGGTCCCGGTAGTATGGCCAGAGTTCCATTTGATCCTCCTGCTGAGATGTGGTTTCCTCGGAAATTAGAGAATGTGGCCGCTTTGATCCAGGGAGAGCCTGCCTTCAATTATACTGAGGATGATGGGAATTATGACACTTATGTGGCTACGAGGCTGAGATCACCGCAGGTGGTGGCGAGGTGTGGTGCTCAGGCTGCTGACCCTTCTACCGGACATGTTGTGGATGCTCCTTTACCTCCTCCCTTTGTTGACTTTCAGGACGGGGATCACATGAGGCGGGCCACTCTTGATACCAGCCGGGTTTATCCATACTTTCATCTCCCTGAGGGCACTCGATCTGTAAGTGACTGGCTTTCTCTCGTTCTTTTGAACCGCCGACATCTTTTGTTCCTTTATTCTGGCTTGATTTCTGATTCTTCTTTTGCTGGATTGTGTCAGGTATCTTCTGATATTTACTGGGGTTTTGCTTTCCATTATACCGGGGCCATGGATATGATTGATCAGCTGATGAGGAGTAATCAGTATTTGAGGGAGAAACTCGCGGCTCAGAGTTCTGATGATAGTGATTCCACACTTAGCTTGCCCGGCCGGAAGAGGACTCGTACTGACATGTCTGCTGAGGATACGCATTTTCCCAGGACCAAAACTGCTCGTCGTCGTCCTCCTAGTCCTTCCAGTTCTGATAGTGATTCCTCCTGAGACCCTCATGAGCTTGAGACTTCTACCATTCCTGTTATGCATGAGCTCTTCCGGGATGATCCCATTGTTTATCACGCTCCTGATGCTGACCCGGATCATGAGGGGGGAGATGCAGATGGAGAGAGCAGCAAGGAGGCTGATGGCGATGATGATAGTTCTGACGATGAGGATGAAGGCTCTTACAGTTCCGGAGATGATAGCTCGGAGTAATTCCTTGGATTGACATGTGGCCCTTTTGATTATTGCACCCCGTTTTGGGAAGAAAAGACAAACACTCTCTCTCTTTTTTTTTATCTATATTGCACCTAGTACATTATTAGTTGTTAGTTGTTTGCGCGAGTCTATTTTTGGAAGAATGGGAATGAATGGTTTTTGGATGATTATGAATGGTTTGTATGCTTTGGGCTTGAATATGAGTGTGGTGAATGTGTATGTTGTTTTGAATGAAATTCCCTCCCCCATGATGCTTGCAAGATGTCTTGTTGTTTGCAACTTGGGACAAGTCGGGCGTGCCACCGTCCGATCGGCAGCTCACTCGACATGTGGTGTTGGACTTAACATGTCGCACGACTCAAAGCAAACTGTGGTACGTTACGTCGCGTGACATGATAAGTCGAGGTTGTGAGCTTCCAGAAAGGGACCTCTTTACTGTCTCTAAGCCTTATTCTCTTGCCCAGAGTATGAGATTCAATAGCTTCATCATGAAGTAGGCCTCTTGTAACATAATCCATTCTTAACTGCTTGATATCATAGGAACAGCCCCAGGAACCACACGTATCAACTTCTGACCAAGCCCCAGTCTGCCACACAGTCTTTTGCAGCCCAGGATGAGATTGTTCTTCGGGTTGTAGTCAGTCAGACAGCGGACAAGACTCAAGAGTTTTACATGCAGGGGCACACTTTTCGATGGTGGGAAGGAATTCCGATTTTCTGTATGACACTCTCGCTTTAGGTTTGACTCTTTTGAGAGAGTATAAGCACGACAAGGTGTGGAAAAGTGTATGGAAGCCCCTGCTGACCGACACAGTGTTTGGCTCTATCTTCCTATGATATAGAAAGAGAAGACTTTTCGAGACATTTGAAAACCTGTCTTATTCGTGATGATCATAAAGCTGCTTAAAACCCTTTATTGATGTTCGGGTTAATCAAACTGCCAAAGCCGATATGAGCAAATATTTTTATCAATCCTGAGGAGAAAAAACCCACTGATATCGAGATCGAATTCGGGAGAATGGAAGGTGTATCGGAACGGCCCTTGCTGAGACCGGGTTTCGAGATCCGCTGTGATTCTGCACGATCCGCTTATGGTTGCCTACGTTCCCCTCCATAGGAGGAGCTCAGGTCGCCGTAGTTCGGGCTTATCCCGAATAAAAAGAATGAACGATGAAGTTCGGGGATGTGAGGACCTTCGAGAATTTGAGAGAAACGTGTCCTCTTGGAGTGTCGATGGGAGACACAGATGCGAAGCATTCAGCCGGGACATTCACTGCGGAGTAGAAATGAAATATGCTCACATGCGACGTCGAATGAACGGATAGAATTTGCACAATCTTCGCTTGACGGTTCTTTGAGCCGGGATGGACTTGGCTCCGCTTTAAGCAATAATTTGTTCTAGATCTCGACAATATTGGAAATGAAACTGCTATCTGGTAGGAACTGCGACTGGGTCTCGGGGTTTCGATCGGTCTTCGGGTAAATTTGGGATATTATGACCTCTTAAAACGAGAGGTCGGCTAGGCTTTTTTTTTCTGACTGGACCTCTTAAGATGAGAGGTTGGCTTTTGGGGATGTGTTTGGGATTTCTATGGTGGGGGAATCCATGATTTCATTTTCAATGCCTCTAAGAATGAGAGGTCAATCTTGGCTTTGGTCAAAGGCAAGGGTAATGGGAATGGGAATATCCTCTAAAATCGAGAGGACGGCTCGGGATTGGTCAAGGTATTCGTAATATCCTCTAAGATCGAGAGGGTGGCCGGAATTGGTTGGAGGTAATGGTGAGAGGACATCCGTGCTGTCTCTTTATTCACTCTGAGACTCCCCTTTGAGTAACGACCGGATCCTTTAACTTTTGCTTTTGAGAGGCTCGCTGGGGACTAGGCTCTCTTTCTTTTCTTCTCTTTTTTTTTCTTCTTTTTTTTTGTTTTTTTTTGTCTCTCTCTTTTTTTCTTTTGAGAGGAGAATTTCGGCTAGTCCCCAGGATGGATCACTGCATTCTGCCGTTCTTGAACTTGGAACAGGTCGATCTTCTTTTGAATCACGGGAGCCTCAAGGATAGTCCCTCTTCTTCGGGCGATGGCTAAATGGGTTTCAAAACATGTCGATCTTGAAATGAAGGGATATTATTTGGTGAGGGTGAGGTGATGGCTTCCTATGGGTGAAAGGTTTCAACCGCAGTCCCTACCGGATGATCCGAACGAGATTAAGTCTTCGTTGCTTTCTTAAGTTTACTTCGCGGAAGGTTCGTGCAAATTCACCGAGCAACAAGGTGGTGAGGACGAAGGAAGGTATGTGAGCACAGGAGATGCGAGATGGAGAATTGGTGAGCCCCACTTTGGGAAGGATATCAGTCGATTTTCTTACTCTGATCAATTTAAACATTAGCCATTTCAAAGCGTTAGTCGGTGAGCAGCACAAGTGATCATTTGGAATAAGACCATTTCAATCGAGTGTAACGCAGGTGTTCTAGTAATGTCTCGAGTCTAGCAAGAAGAGAATCAAAGATTTTATCACTGCAAAACAAAATTGGTCCAACTTGAACTCGACAGACTCATGTCCGACAGTGGACATTCTAGACCCTACGAGGACTGATTGACTTCTTCAACATTGGATGGACGGAAGAACATCGTCGCCATCGGTGCGGTGAGGACCCTTCTCGATCTCTTTGTCATTCGCAAGTCGTCTCTCCTTAGCTTTAACAATCTGAGCAAACAACCGGGCCTCCCGCTTGCGAGGAAAAAACAACTTCGAGGGTAGCCCGCAACTTTTCGATGGACGCACCATTTGCACTCTGCCGGCCTATGGGATATGAACTTCCAGATTGGTGGGCCATAATCTTCTCTGCACCGAGCATTTTGGATTCCGAATCAGATGAACGATCACTCGGGCACTCGAATTGCTTCCGCCTCGGGAATGTGGACCAATGAGCACCGGGAACAGGAGCACGCACCCAACTTGCCGTAGCCTTGGAACGGAAAGAGCGTGTATAAGGCGGAGGATAGAGAACTTTGAGATGGTACGGGAGAGGGGAGAGAAATGGGATAGACTCGCACAAACAAATTTATTTATGTTCAAGAATAAATTAGTCTTTTAAATCCTAAATACAGTTGGGAAAGGATAAGCCTTTATTCATGCTAACTATACCTCGGGGAAACCTAATGACGCAACGTTCGAAATACACCAAATGCTTTGTTTTGAAACATATAATAGGTAATGATACCTAACCAAACCCTAACATCTTTATGGAACGAAAAGGTTTGTCCAAATTTCTAAGGAAATTTGGGCAGCATAATGGGTCTTTTCGAAGAATTTCGAAGAAAAATCCGGCATGACCTCTCGTCGGCACATGTTGGCAATGCGGCATGATCTCTCGTTTAGAACACGCCACGAGAGTGACATGTCCCCACGTGAAATCATGTTGCATTTGGCAACATGCCCACAAGGTGTGAGGTTTTGAGGGAAGGTATAAAGACCTATGCTATTTTTCAAAAACAATTCATTTTGTTGTAATGAAAACATTGTATCAAAAACCAACCGTGGGTAAGGTTTAGTGTGGTGCCACCTATAATGCACTAGGGGGTTAGGTTTGATTTCAGGCGCTCAAGCGTAGGCAAATTTCATGGCCGTCCGCGATGCCGTCAATCGCACCCGAAGGTTCTAAATCTAAGTGATGTAGTGTGCGGATGACTATATTCCTTTATTTACAAAAAAACAAGATTTTTTTATTATTATTTTTCTTACTTTATTTTGAAAAAAAAAGAAAGGAAAACACACACCCTCACACAAGAGATACAGGGAACAACAATCAATTGAGTCACACTTGATCCAAGGGACTACCCTCAAACCAGTCTTCTGATGTTCTGTTCAGTGGCCACCCTTTGTCGCGTGACACAGGACATCTAGAGACAAAGGTGTCGCACGACCTGGACGGTCACTGAACCAGCAACTCTGCAATCATCAAATCAGCCCCTGCTCCACCATAGCAAGAGCAACACAAAATACTAATGCACAACAAGTGACCACAAGCACAAAGGGCTCACAAGTTTCATAATCAACGAGATGTATGAACCACAAATGATTATCAAATAATGCACACAAAATGGATGTATTGGATGTTCAATTAAATGAAAGCTTGACCCACTTAACACTTGAAAAACAGGTTTTCAAGTAGTCCCCAGCGGAGTCGCCGCTGAATGTGCGCTCGCCCGAAAATTTGTTTTTCGTGAAAATGAAGGAGTCGCCACGCCGTTTTAAGAGGAAACATTGAAAACCTTTTTTAGAGAGAAAACATGAGTTCGGGGGTCAGGTTACGTGTTGGGAAGAACCGAGAGTTCACCCAACACGCCTCATCCATAGACGAGTCTTTCAATCAAACATCCAAATAAATCCAAAGTGTGTGCAAATATTGATAATAAACAAGGTGTGGTAAAATGCATCTTATTAATTATGAAACGAGAATTACAGATTGTGAGCCCATTATTTAGGGAGGCCACATCCCTGATACAAATGATCTAAAATAGATTACAAAGGAAAGAGGTCTCTGCAGACAGGTCATGTATGTCGCATGACACATCGCACCAGTGACCATATATGTCGCGTGACACAGGATCACTTGGAGACGAAGGTGTCGCGTGACATACATAAGCCATCTGCAGAAACTAACAGGATGAACACAGAATCAACAGAAAGCTATACAGATCTAATCGATTAATTAAATTATGAACGAAATACAGAAACAACACCAAATCGACCCCGGGAGTGTGGATATGGGTAGATCCACACCCCCTTGGGGTTCAAACACCAAGTTCAATCAAATATTCAACAATAGAAGCTCAATTGCATGAATTATTCAAGTTAAACAGAGAGATTGCGATTGGGATTCTGTAATCCAGATAGCTAGGATTTGATTACTGAATCCAAACAGAAGTAAATGCTAGAATTATGAGAAATTAAGCAAGAGAGAGAGAGAAGAGGGAGGTTGGAGAATCGTTACCCTTGATGCTTCCACGAATCCTGTATCTAGTCAGATACAGAACCCTTCAATTCGTCACTTCGATCCGGGAAGGATTGATGCAAGGGGTCCAAGTGCTATGGCTTGAGAAAGGGGTTTGGATGGGAAGGAATTGGGTAGGTTGAAGGTAGGAGAGAGAGAGGGTTGTGTTTGGGAGTTTCGTTACGGTGCAAATTCTGCAGAGTAACAGTAGGCTGAAGTTGGGATCCTATTTCTGAGAGGGGGAGGGACTTATTTATAGGTTGCAGTTGGTGACCTTAGTGTGTCGCACGACCTTACGCGTCCACTTTTCATGCCTCAAGTTGTCGCATGACACAAGGTGGTTCAACCGCTTTTGGCACCAAAACCAGTTTCTGGAACATTCCGGGAAAATACCCAAAAGGTCCAACATGTTTTATTCCCAAGAGGTCCTTTGGCATGAATAATGTACCAAAAGGTACTTCCTTCGCGGGAAACTCATGAAATGTTTCCGGAAGTCTCGGGATCGGCCGGGAATTTACCAAAACGCCCCTTAATGCAATTTTATTACATTAAAATGCATCTAAAAAGGTTGCGAATTGGATTGGCGTACTTACACAATTTCCAATTGGTTCATTTGTTGGATTTGGCTGAAGGAGGCTAGGACACTCTTTCCTTTGTGAGGAACTGGTGCTGAGCTGGGTACGGTTGCTGCTTGATGCTGGTGGCATTGGGTTATGCTTGGTGGAATCGTTTCCTTGCCTGGTTCGACATCTTGGGTCAAGGGAGTATTGATACTCATCATGAGATCAAACTTCTCCTGCATTTGTTTCACTTGCTCCATCAACATTGCCACATGGGGGTCAACGGGAACTCTCGAGTTACTGGAACTCGCAACAGGACTTGTATCGGCGAAGGGAACCACAGTAGCAAACTGGTGAAACTGACGGCTGAATTCATTAAGTCCGATAGGTGACAGCTGAAAACTTGAATCATCTTTTGGCAACTCATGATTGCATTCAGGTGGGTATAGGGGCTTCAGAACATAGCCACATAACTCAAACTGATTATGTGAAGCTGGAGCATAAACTGGCAGGTATTGCTGAAACTGAGGGACAGGTGGGGTGAAGCCCAATCCGTTCTGAGGAGCTGAGGGCGATGGGGCCCTGATGGCCTGGGATGTTGGAAAGGATTGAGGAGGAGTGGTCCTTGGCAAGGGATTGCATGTGGATGGGGGAAGGTATTGGCTGTAGGATGGAAGGTCTTGGTTATAGGATGAAGGGACTGAAATCACTGTTTCTGAAGTCTCATCTTCGACCACTACCAGAGAACCGTTTGACTCAACTGTTATCTGAACTCCATGACGACGGAGTGCATCGATAAGCATGGCTTGCTGTTCCTCATGAACCTTATGGGCATTTTCTAAGGCTAGGACTAACTCTTCCTTCCTAACCATCTGATTTCCTGCACCCTCACTGTTTTCTGTCAAATCTGCCATTCTGACTCTCTGAGCTGACAAAACTGACGATTCTGCCGAACTGTCTGAACCTAAGGTTTTCTGCACTTAAAAGCCGCTGACCTAGTATTCTTGCCCACTTCTTTCTCGCTGCGGGAAAGGGACAGGCAAGGTTTAGACTCGGGGATAGGTAAGGTTTAGATTCGAAGGTAGGTAAGATTTAGATTCGGAGGTAAGTGTTTAGGCTAAAGGCTCAAGTTACATGCACTTATCTGCTTAAGTTTTGCTTAAAACACATTTTCTCCTACTCCTAATTGATCGGGAAAGATTGGTCCTTGAAAGGCCGAGATCAAAAATCGAAGATCGGACCGAGGAGGTCGCGATCGGGAATTTGACCGCGAAAGAGGGAGAGATGGAAAATTGGAGATCGGACCGAGGAGGTTACGATGAGGGATTTGACCGCGAAAGGTCGAGATGGGGAAAATCGGAGATCGGACCGAGGAGGTCTCGATTAGGGATTTGACCATGAAAGGTTGAGATAGGAAATCGGAGATCGGATCGAGGTGGTCTCGATTAGGGATTTGACCATGAAAGGTCGAGATAGGAAATCAGAGATCGGATCGAGGAGGTCTCGATTAGGGATTTGACCATGAAAGGTCGAGATGGGAAAAATCGGAGATCGGACCGAGGAGGTCTCGATTAGGGATTTGACCATGAAAGGTCGAGATGGAAAAAATCGGAGATCGGACCGAGGAGGTCTCGATTAGGGATTTGACCATGAAAGGTCGAGATAGGAAAAATCGGAGATCGGACCGAGGAGGTCTCGATTAGGGATTCCAGAGATAGGACCATGCAATTATGATAATTGTTCAAGTTTACTTAAAACAGCGTCTTTTATTTATTTCTATTTGGTTGGAAAAGGGGTTCTGCCCTTCTTTTTCGCAACTACTCTAGATCCTGGATCAGTGGGTTCCGTCACTACGTCTATAAGCCCCTCGTATTCCACCTGTATTTCGACCTCCCAGGGTGGACAGCCCTGGGCGAGGGTCCTATAGGGCACGCGGATCCCACCGACCGAGAGAGAAGAACGCTCCTAACGGGTCTAGCGGGTCATAGGAACTTTTAACGCACGAGCGATGCGAATTATAGTCAAGGCAATACAGGGAAAGTCTCGTCTTTCAGCCTTAACAGAATTTCGGCAGAATTTCGCTTGCGCGATTGACGTTTTGACTTTTCGGTAATGTCCGAGAAGATAATAGGCATGGGTCGGGCGGTAAAAGCCGGATGACACAGTGTCACATTGAACTTCGTTGCATACGCCGTGCGTGAGTCAGAATCGAAGTCAATGCCGAGTCAAGATCTTGCCAATTTTTCCTTGTCGGAATTTTGGCAGACCTTCACTTGAGCGAAAGATCTTTTGGATTTTTGGCATGGACTTGGTCTCGACTCTTACGCATTCCGTGCGGGTCAAGGTCAAAGTCAATTTCGGAGTCAAGATTCTATCAATTTTTCCTTGTCGGAATTTCGGTAGAGTTTTGCTTGAGCAAAAGATCTTGACTTCCGTTTATGGACTAAGGCTTGACCTTTACGGGGACATGCAACTGGGCTATATGACACGGACTAGACCAAAAACCAACCAAAAAGTCATGGTTTTTTGAAACATGTGACACGGACTGTGCATTGGTCGACACTGGCTGCCATGGGGAGTTTGGGGTGATTCCGTGCGCGCCCGGGAGCATCGTAAGGCTGTCCGTGACTGCAGCTGAAAAACCACCCCGGGTTTAAAGGGACGTGCGTGCAAAGTGTACAGGATATGTAAGGTGCGCGTAGTGTGCGGCCTCCTAAAAATGTTTCTTTTTGAGTTAAAACAGAGATTTTCAGAAATGTGTTTTAAAGGAATGATTTTTCGGGACGGGGGAAAATGCAAAAGTTAAGGCACGTAAATTTTCTGGGAGCCCCAGTCAGTCTTGGAGCTGAATAGCCCCAAGCTGCCAAGGCTGCCAGATTAACCTCAATTTTTCCTGGTGGAATTGCCACTGAGGCCGCCCGGTCAGAATCCAAGGAGGATTGAGCCGTACGACTGCATGGATCAATTTTTCAGGTTCCACTCCTTTGCAATTTCAGGTTGCTTCCCGAACATTTCAGGCACCTTTCAGTAGGCTTTCCTGTTCAAAGTATGCACAATTCCCAAGATGCAAATGATGCAATGCAATGCAAGGAAAGAATGCAAGCACGATAATTGGAATCCGTGACGGGAGTCTAACCCGCTCAAAGGAAAAAAGCTTTCTTTTTAGTTTTTTTTTTCCGAAAAGAGATACCGGTACGTGGGATTGTTAAACCACAATTTATCCCAAGCCCCGGGTTAGGGAGCGATACAGGAAGGTTAAATGGTTTCCACCTATATACCGGGTATCGTTTATTTTGAAAATGAAAGCTTTTCTCCTTTGGGACATTCCCCAGCAGAGTCGCCAAACTGTGAATGTGTGCCCAAATTCTAATTTTTTGTTTTTTTAGATTGGATTCACGCGAGTTTGAAAACATCCGATTTAATTTGAAAAAACGAAGTCGCCACGCCATTTTGATTTCCTCAAAACTTTGAAAAAAAGGATTTTATGGTTCGGAGGTTAAGTTACCCCTTGGGAAGAACGGATCGTCGTTCACCCAAGGTGCCTTGCCGTAGCAAGTCTCCCTAGATTCCATTTTTCGTGCTTGCTTGTGTGCTTTCTTGTGTGCATGTGTTGAAAAGAGAGGGGGGAATGTCCCAAGTTGTCTTCCGGACGTACAAACCATTTAGTTGGTTGTCGCCCGGGATTCCTTTGATTTTTATGTGTTCGAGACTTTGATCCCGTCCTCATCTTGGACTTGTGATCATCGCTTTTTGACCTTGGGTCTTGCGTGATCGAGAGAAGGACTCTCTTTTATAGTCCAAAATGAGGTTCTTTAGAAAAGGAGTGTCCTTAGCCCATCAATCCTATGCCTTGAGACGATTGAGCTTATATTGGAGCTATCATGCTCGTCTCAAGCGATAATCGGAGATATAGGTTCAAGGTTTATCCCTTTCTAAAGAGATTGTGGCACCTTTAATGGAAGAAACGATGTAAAAGATAGGATCTTTACACCGGTCCATTCCGAAGGGTTGCATCAAGTACCAATTGGGGACTAGGGGAATGCATGTAAAAATGACATTTTTAGTGAAAAGATGACATTTTTGGGTGCAAAGGATGCTTTTGATTGCAAATGATGCTTTTTGATGTAAAGAAAGGATTTTTATGCAAAGGATGCATTTTTATGTGGAAAAATAGTGTTTTTAGGCAAAGGATGCATCTTTGATGCAAAGAAATGATCTTTAATGCAAAGGATGCATTTTTATGTGTGAAAATGAGTTTTAGGGTGCAAAGGATGCAATTTTGATGCAAAGATTACATTTTTATATGCAAAGGATGCATAAAGATATCATTTTTATGTAAAAAAGGGACTTTTCGGTGCAAAGGATGCACCTTTAACGCAAAGATTACATTTTTATGGGCAAAGGATGCTTATTTCATGTAAAGGATGCAAAGGGGGAGGGGGTATGATTTATATGAATAAAGATAGGATCTTTAACAACAAATACCAAGTCTCAAGCAAGATAATAGTAATATATGAATGCAAGGAGCAATTATATCACATGAACAAGTATGATGCAAGGTAAGGGGGTGAGAGGTTACCAATGGTGGTGACCTCTTCTTCTTTGGATCTTGCCTAGCGGAAGGACCAACTTGGAAGGCTTCAAGGAGGAGGGAGGTGGCTCTTGGCACTCTTCAACTTCCTAGATTTTCGCAGCAGTGCTTGAATATAGTTTTTGGTATTGAATATGGTATATTGTTGTGTGTGAAAATGGGTAGAGGAGGGCTCTATTTATAGGCAGTCTGGATAAGGCTAATGAAGCCGTGCGGCTAGGAGTCTTCTCCTAATGCAGCCGTGCGGCATTATCCTGTATGACTCAGCATGTTTCTAGAATCATGCAAGGTGGCACTTCTAGAAGGTTTTCCATATTAAGGAAAACGTGCCCTTTTAATTTTACCAGTCCCTTCATTCCTCGGAAGGTTCGGAACAGTTCCGGAATTGCTCCCGGACTTTAGGAAAGTCCGGGAAATTGCTGAAAAACTTAACCGGAAGGCATGAGCCAGATTTGGGTACTTACAAGAGTGCCGGTGTGTGTCATCAGAATGCTAGTTGTTATGGGTATTGTTCAGTATGGCGACATCCTCCGTTGCTCCTGCATGTCAAGATGATATTCCACTGTAAGTATTGCTTAATATTTACTTATTCACTTTAATATAATATTTTTTCATTATTATTTTACAGTAAAACAGAAGAGATAAATACGGGATACAAACCAAGCACGATCAACTTCTCTTCAAAGGCAAGGTGGACTTGGTCTTTTGGACGTTGAGGAGATAACCATGCATGCCGAGATTATAGGACTTAGTAGTTATCCGTTTATAATTTATGTTATTTAAAGGGGATATGGAGATGGAAAAGACACATTCATTTTACACACTACACACGCATAACTTGTAATCCTCTCCATTGTCTTCCGAAGTTGTAACCACGGTTCTTATAGTGAAACATTTAAGGTTGGAGACCTAACTCCCGGGGTATTTTCCGAAGAGATTATCATCTCTAAGGTTTTCCTCGTTAACAAATCCTTGTGTCACTCTTTACTTTCGTGATCTTGTTCCATATAATTGAATTCCAAAGTCCCCTCCTTATTGTTTAAATCCATACACTTGCCTAGTTAAGATTCTACGTTATTGTTTTCTTCTACCAAAACAATTTGGCGCCCACCGAGGGGCCACTTGGTCTATTGATTATTTGGATCATTTCATAAAAGAGTTCATCATGTCAACCAACCCCAATGTTTCCGCCGCCGGCAAGGTGTCACCGCCACTCCAACATCAGGAGGTAGAAGCACCTTATTGCCGCCACCTCCTCAGTTAGGACCTCAGCAAATGCAGCCTTCAAGGACTCCACAAAAGGAAGGGACCTCTTCCAATGTGGATGCCGACATCCGGAGTATGCTAACCAGGCTGAATCAGAGGCTGGATCAGCAAGATAGCAATTCGAAGGTGCTGGCCAATTCCATGATTAAGATACAGAGAGATCAACAGCTCATCGCTTCTCGGCTTGAAAACATCTCACCATTGCGCGCAAGGAATCTCAACTTCGACACCACTGAAGGATCTACGTTTCAAAATGAATTTATCCCAATGGTGGTCCATCTCAAACTCATCAGTCGACATCCTTAATGATGTCGCCATCCTTGCCCGGTGACACCCTAATGACACCACCTTCAGCAGGATTCTCCCCGTTCATCCCATTCATTGACAATACCACTGTCACAACCACCTCGGACAACACTAGTTTGCTGAATAATCTTTTCAATAATAATACTTTCAATCGTATTCCTATGGCTGACCCTTTTGCAGGAAACCCACTAGCCAAGCAGATGCAGGATCTCAGGGAACTGATAATGAACGTGCCAGGCGTAACTCCTCCGATCCAACAAGTATCTCAGAATTGCTACAATCAGTCTCGGTTTGTCCCAGTAATTGCAAATGTCGACATCCCAAAGCGTTTCAGTGTTCCATCCATGAAGTTATATGACGGAAGCATAGATCCAGAGGAGCATGTCGCCCACTATCAAGAGAAGATGGACATAGTGCATATCCCACTTCAATTCAGGGAGGCTTGCCTGTGCAGAGGATTTGGATCGACCTTGGTTGGACCAGCTCTCAAGTGGCTGATTAGGCAAACCTTAGGCTCAATTGGCTCATTCGCCCAGCTTATCAACATGTTCTATAATCAATTTTCATGTAGTCGGCAATTTGAGAAGCTGACAAGTGACCTCTATAATGTGACCCAGCAGCCTAATGAGACTCTGAAAGAATATGTCCACCGGTTCAATAAAGAAGTGCTAGAAATCCCCAATCTTGACATGTCGACAGCCACAGAAGCATTTAAAATGGGGCTGAAGAAGGATTCGCAGTATTATCAAGATTTGGTGATGACTCCTTGTAAACGGTTGGAAGAAGTCAGGAGCAGGGCCCTGAGATTCATAAGGTTGGAGGAAGATGAGTTGCGAAGGTCAAAGTCCTCATCCAAGTTGTCGACATATGAAAATCCAGACAGGAAGACCGAATCATCCCACCGAAGAAACAACCGATCCAATCCTTTTCCGAGAGTTGACAACAACAAAATTAATTCAATAGAGGGTGAGGATGAAGATAGCGATAATGTGCCTAACATTTCTGATTATTGTTTTTCTGTTGACATTTCAGGTGTACTCTGTGCAATGGGCAACCTTGGGGACAAAGCAAGATGGCCAAAGAAGATAGATAAAACCACGGGATGGTGTGACAAGTCAAAGTGGTGTGCCTACCATGAGGACTTTGGGCATGTTACTGAAGATTGCATCGCACTAAGAAAGGAGATCAGCTACTTGCTCTCAAAGGGACATCTTAAGGAGTTGCTGGGATCCAGAAAGAAGAAGGCAGAAAATGTAGAAGCTCCACATGAAGTCGAAAGATCAGTCTCTCCTCCAGCATCAACGAAGGTGATCAATTTCATTAGTGGAGGGTCAGAAATTTGTGGCACTTCCTACTCTGCCGCGAAGCGACATGCCAATGAGTCAAAAGAAGAGAAGCCAGAAAGACCATCCAGGATGTCGACACCTTGCCAGGAGCCTATCACCTTTGATGAAAGTGATCAAGATAATTTGCTGGAACCCCATCATGATGGCCTAGTCATTTCCTTGCAGATCGCCAATTGTACCATCAGGCGTATCCTGGTTGACGGGGGTAGCTCCGTCAATCTCATTATGTTGAGCACCCTTAAGGAGATGAACATCCCAGAATCGGAGATCATCAAGAAATCCTCAGTATTAGTTGGCTTCAGTGGCGAAGTCAAAGAAACAGTGGGAGAAATAAAGCTTCCAATCTACTCAAAGGGACTCAACACCATGGAGCGGTTTTGCGTAATTGATTGTGCAACATCTTACAATGTTATTCTAGGAAGGTCGTGGATTCATGGAATGAAAGCTGTACCATCCACTTACCATCAGTGCGTGAAGTTCCCAATACTATGGGGTGTCGCTAAAATATACAGTGATCAGCAGGTGGCCAAGGAGTGCTATAAGACTTCAATGAAGGTGTCGACATCTCCTAAACAAGCATAGCAATTATAGATTAAAGTACGTGTAGTCCTGGAAGCTAGGGAGAACGACGTGAAAGAAGTATTACTAGACCCTTCCAATCCAGACATCAAGGTACTTATTGGCAGTGACATTCCACCAGATATAGAAGAAAAACTTGTGGACCTGTTAAGAAGCAGAACGAAGAGCTTCGCTTGGAAGCATGATGACATGACCGGCATCAACAAATATGTCATCACCCACAAACTCAACATTGACCCTAGTTTCAAGCCAGTACACCAGAAGCGCAGGAAGTTTGCAGAAATGAGAAACCAGATAATCAAGGAAGAAGTGGAACGTTTACTCAAAGCCAACATGATACGAGAGGTAGATTATCCAAGATGGTTAGCCAACGTGGTTGTGGTCGAGAAGAAGAACGGGAAATGGCAAGTCTGTGTTGACTTCACCGACTTGAACAAAGCTTGTCCCAAAGATCCTTTCCCATTGCCTCACATAGATTCATTGGTTGATGCCACTTCTGGACACGAGCTCCTCACTTTTATGGATGCATCCTCAAGATTCCAACAAATCCAGATGGAGCCATCTGATCAAGAGGACACCGCCTTCATAACACCCACAGATATCTATTGTTATATTGCTGTGCCTTTTGGACTAAAAAATGCAGGTGCAACATATTAGAGGCTCGTCAACAAAATGTTCAAAGACCAGATTGGGGACACAATGGAGGTATATATTGACGATATGGTAGTGAAATCCAAGAAAGCTGAAGATCACATAAGCCACCTATCTCAAGCCTTCGACATCTTGGATTGTTTCAATATGAAATTTAATCCAGCAAAATGAAATTTTGGAATGAAGGCAGGAAAGTTTTTGGGCTATATGGTAACTAAAAGGGGCATTGAAGCCTCCCCAGAACAGATTCGTGCCATTATCAACCTGTCGTCACCTCAATCCGTCAAAGACATCCAGAGATTGACAGGGAAGATTGCTGCACTCACCAGATTCATTTCAAAATCTTTTGATCGATGCAAACCTTTCTATGACATCCTGAGAAAGAATAAGAAGTTCAAGTGGGAAGATCAACATGAACAAGCCTTTCAAGATCTCAAAAGTTACCTGTCTACACCTCCATTATTGGCCAAACCTCAGGAGGGCGAACACCTTTTCATCTACCTAGCAGTGTTAGAAAGCGTTGTAAGTGCAGTACTGGTGACAAAGCGAGATGGTATTCAGCAACCCATCTATTATATAAGTAAGACACTTTTAGATGCAGAGACTAGTGAATGTGCGCTCGCGGAAAAAAATAAAATAAGGAGTCGCCATGCCGTTTTAAGAGGAAACATTGAAAACCTTTTGTTTAAGAGAAAATGGGTTCGGGGGTCAAGTTACGTGTTGGGAAGAACCGAGAGTTCACCCAACACGCCTCGTCCGTAGACGAGTCTTTCAATTGTTCAACATTCAATTCATTCAAAGTGTGTGTAACATGATATGTGTAAAATGCATAAGAGTGCTTTGTTTTATTACTCAACAGGGGGAATTACAATTTGTAAGCCATTGACTCTGGGAGGCCACATCCCACTTTACATCGAGGATAGAACAGGCTACATTGGAAATGTGACTTCTGCAGAGAGACAAATGGTGTCGCGTGACACAGGACATGCTTTGCATATGGTGTCGCGTGACACTAGTTGTCAATCTGCAGCAGCCTTACAAATTGAAGCACAGAATTAACAGATCTATCCTAATTACTCCAAACGAGTGTGGATATTGAAGATCTACACTCTATCTTGAGTGACAGGCAAGCTAGAGTAGACAACTTACAACTGAAGGATGTTCCCCGCAGATGGTCGCTATGTGTCGCGTGACACAGGACTCCACATGTCCAAGGTGTCGCGTGACACATCGTAACCGTTTGCAGAAACCTTACAGATTGAAGAATAGACCCAACAACAACCAAATCAGAGCAAGTCAATACACCAATTCACAACAGATAACTACATATCAACAAAGGATTGACCAAAGGAATGTGGATATGGGAGATCCACACTCCCTTGGCCAATAAGCAATGAATATTAAGAGATCACATTATGAACAATCAATTAACCAAGTAAACCGAATTTAAACAGAGAGATGGCAGTTGCCACCTGATAATTGAAGCAGATAGAGCTCAATTACCAGGTGGAAGGGGGAAATCGCAATTAAGCAAGTATGAAAGAGAGGGAGAGAGAGGTAGAGAAATCGTTACCCTTGTAGTCCTCAATCTCTACACCAAGTTAGGTGTAGAGACCTTCGAATCAGCTACTGGAACACTGAATTGAGCACAGATGGGGTGTTAAGCTTCAGATCTTCAGTTGGAAGAGGTTGAGTGAAGGTAAGTGGGTAGTTTGGGAAGTAGGGATGTTGAATTGGAAGGGGATTGGTGTAGGTTTAGGTAGAAGGAGGAGAGAGAGGGGTTTCTGGTGCGAATTTGGCAGAGTGACCTTAGGAGGTGGAATTCGGATCCATTTCTGAGAGGGGGAGGGTCTTATTTATAGGCTGCAGTTAGTGGTCACCTTGTGTCGCACGACTATACGTAACCACTTTCCATGCCTCGACTTGTTGCGTGACACAAGGTGGCCTCAACCGCTTTTGGCGCCAAAACCAGTTTCTGGAACATTCGGGCGTAAATACCCAAAAGGTCCAAAAAGGTTTATTCCCAACAAGTACCTTTGCATGAGTAAGGTACTAAAAGGTACTTCCTTCACGGGAAACTTACGAAATGTTTCCGGAAGTCTCGGGATCGGCCGGGAATTTACCAAAATGCCCCTTAATGCAATTTTATTACATTAAAATGCATCTAAAAGGTTGCAAATTGGATTGGCGTACTTACAGAGCCCCTCGACAACGTCACTTTTGAATAAAAAGTGGGGTTATCGATAAAATAAGACCCAATCCCAATGAGCATAGAGGGATAAGGTAACGGGCTAGAAGGGTGAATCGGGGAGTCTAATGGCTGGACCTTTCTGAGAAAGGATTCCTACGTATCCCTTTAAGAAGGGAATCAAGCCAAATCGTAGTTCGGAGATTACTAAAACTAACTACAAACAAGAAAGGGGTAGAAATGTGTCTTCATACATTTGATGTGCTTACCTGTGACTTCTTGAGGGGTCGGTACTACTGCGGTTGGCTAGTAGCTGTCTTTAGTGCCAGGTTGTAGCTACCGGAGGGTCTCATGCTGCAACTGGTATTTGCGAGTAGCTGCCGGAGGGTCTCATGCTATCGCTGTCGACGGGTTGTAGCTGCCGGAGGGTCTCATGCTGCAACTGTCTTTTGTGGATGCCGGAGGGTCTCATACCACTTCTTCTGGTGCAGGGTAGTTGTCGGAGGGTCTCACACTACTGCTGCTGACAAGTTGTAGTTGCCGGAGGGTCTCATGCTGCAACTGTCTTTTATGGATGCCGGAGGGTCTCATACCACTTCTTCTGGTGCAGGGTAGTTGCCGGAGGGTCTCACACTACTGCTGCTGACGAGTTGTAGCTGCCGGAGGGTCTCATGCTGCAACTGTCTTTTGTGGATGCCGGAGGGTCTCATACCTACTTCTTCTGGTACAGGGTAGTTGCCGGAGGTCTCACGCTACTGCTGTTGATGGGTTGTAGCTGTCGGAGGGTCTCATGCTGCAACGGGTCTTTTATGGATGCCGAAGGGTCTCATACCACTTTGTTGGTGCAGGGTAGTTGCCGGAGGGTCTCACACTACTGCTGCTTCTCTTCGTGGATGCCGGAGGGACTCATACCACTTCTTCTTATGCAGGGTAGTTGCCGGAGGGTCTCACACTACTGCTGCTTCTCTTTGCGGATGTCGGAGGGACTCATACCACTTCTTCTTCTGTTTCGCTGGGGATAGGTGTAGCAGCCAGGGGTCTCACGCTACTGATTTCGCTCTTCTCTTGGGGATAAGTATAGCTGCCAGGGGTCTCACGCTACTGCTTTCCTGCTCTTTTGTTGTTCTTTTGCCGGTTTTGCTGTTGGACGGTCTTTGCTGATTGTTCGTCTTTTCTTTTGTGCCCTTAGCTTTGCTTGGGAAGCTGGGGACTCTGCTCTTATCTGGGGAGATAGCTTCTTTCTCGCTTGGTTCGGTAAGTCGGAGACTCTGCATTTCTGGGGAATCGGCTTCTTTCTTTTGGTTTTGGGGCCGGGGACTCTGCATTTCTGGGGAGTCGGCTTCTTTCCTCTTGGTTCGGTAAGCCGGGGATTCTGCATTTCTGGGGAGTCGGCTTCTTTCTTTTGGTTTTGGGGCCGGGGACTCTGCATTTCTGGGGAGTCGGCTTCTTTCCTCTTGTTTTGGGGTCGTTGATGCTGTTGGGCTCTGCTTGGGAGGCTGTCCTTTCTTGGTGTGCTCTGCTTGGGAGGCTGTCCTTTCTTGGTGTGCTCTGCTTGGGAGGCTATTTTTCTTGGGTGTGCTCTGCTTTGGAGGCAATTTTTCTTGGGTGTGCTCTGCTTGGGAGGTTATTTTTCTTGGGTGTGCTCTGCTTGGGAGGCTGTTCTTCTTGGTGTGCTCTGCTTGGGAGGCTGTTCTTCTTGGTGTGCTCTGCTTGGGAGGCTGTTTTTCTTGGGTGTGCTATGCTTGGGAGGCTATTCTTTCTTGGTGTGCTCTGCTTGGGAGGCTGTCACAGACACGGGATTTTGTATTCTTCTTCTTTTTGGACCTGAGGGCCAATCTTCGAGGTGTGGTGAGACTCAGTTGATCGTTGTACCTGCGGGGGTGAATGTGGCTGCCGAAGGGTCTTGGGCTCTAACTGCTTGTTGGGAGGTAGATGTCTAGGGTCTCATGCTACCATTGGTTCTGCTGAGGGATAGGTTCTGGCCTCTGTCACTTGTCGACGCTTGCTGTGTGGCCATTCACGGGACGGTCTTTGCACAATAGGCTTTTGAAGTCGTCGGGACCGGTGAGCATTATTGTTTGGATTCTTGTGGCAGCTGGGGCTCTTTTCTTTGACAAGTATTGTTTGAGGGCTGAGACTACCACTTGTTGACGTTTGCTGGGGAGATTGACAGATGCGGACTCTTTGTCTCGGCTTATCATGCAGAATAGGCTTTGGAGTCGTCGAGACTAGTGAGCCTTGTTATCTGGTATCTGGGGCAGCTGGGGCTCTTTTTCTTTGACAGTCACTGCTTGGGGGTTGAGGCAGCTAGGGCTCTTTCCGATGATGCTGGTGAGATAAGATGGCTGGACCTTTCTGAGAAAGGATTCCTACGTATCCCTTTAAGAAGGGAATCAAGCCAATTCGTAGTTCTAGGCCTTATAAGATAATAGAGGCGGGGTCTGCCACCTGCGGGGTTTGGAATCCCTGTCCAAGATTGTGATTCGAGGGGCAGTCCTCATGATCACATTACGATCACCTGATTATTGTACTCTGCGGGGGGAGACACAACACTCTAGACACTTTGCATTTTATTTAACCTCTTGTTTATGCATTATTAGTCTTTTGTTGCACAAGTCCACCTCAGCTGGGGAGAATAGGAAGTAGGGAGGATTTTTTTTCTTTTGCACGGCTTGGTGAGCAGATGTGTATGTAGCCATTGTGCTATGAGGGGTTGTGTATGGGACGAAAGTGTTTGTGATGGGGTGGACCCTCTCCCGTTAGGTGGGAAAATGTATGAGTGACGGATGGTACGGTGTAGCTTAGGCAAGTCGGGGACGCTCCCGGGAGTACAGATTGCAGCAGGTCCATTGCTAGTGAGGACAGAGTGTATCGCGCGTCTGAGACAGCAAGCAGCAAAGAGAGTGCAGAGGATAATCCCGGCTTGGCGAAGCCCCAGTTGACAGTGTAGAGCAATCTTGGAGGGAATCTGATAAGGAGAGCCGGAGGGATACCTTAATCAAAGCCCCAGCTTAAGGACATTCCATGCAGCTTCATCGCAGGCAGAGTCATCTTGTGGCCGCAGAGGCAACCCATCATTTCAAATCGCAGTCAATCAGTCGCTGGATAAGACTCGGAAGTGTTTACGTGTAGGGGCATATTTTTCGAGGGTGGGAATGAATCCCGAGTTCTGTGTATGACACTCTCGCTTTTGGATTTAACTCTTTTGGGAGAGTATTAAGCGTCGCAAGGTGTGGAATAGTGTATGGAAGCCCCTGCTGACCGAAACGGTGTTTAGCTCTATCTTCCTTTGATGTAGCAAGAGAAGACTTGTCGAGACACTTGAAAACCTGTCTTATTCGTGGCGATCACAAAGCTGCTTAAAACCCTTTATTGATGTTCGGGTTAGTCAGCCGCCAACGCTGATATGAGCAAATATTTTTATCAATCCTGAGGAGAAAGCCCACTGATATCGAGAATCAAACTCGGAAGGATAGACAGTGTACGGGCGTGGTCCTTGAGGAGACCGGATTTTCTGAGATCTGTTTGTAATTTCGACCGGACCATTTATGGTTGCCTACGTTCCCCTCCTTGGGAGGAGCTCAGGTCGCCGTAGTTCGGGCTTATCCCGAATGAAAAGAATGAAGTTCGGGGATGTTGAGGACTTTTGAGAATTTTGAGCATTGAAATAACGTGTCCTCTTGGAGTGTCGGTGGGAGACACGGACGTGAAGCCCCAGTGGGACATCCGCGGCGGGTGTTTGTGGAGGAGAAATGAAGTATGCTCACACGAAACGTCGAATGAACGGATGGAATTTGCACAATATTCGCTTGACGGTCCTTTGAGCCGGGATGGACTTGGCTCTTCTTTAAGCAATAATCTGTTTTGGAATGGAACTGCTATCAGGTAGGAACTGCGACTGGGCTTCGGGATTTCGATCGGTCTTTGGGTGATTTAGGATATCGTGGCCTCTTAAAACGAGAGGTCGGCTAGGCTTTTTTTTTTGCTGACTGAACCTCTAAAGATGAGAGGTCGGCTTTTGGGTATGTGTTTGAGGTTTCTAAGGGAAGGATATCTTGTGATTGCATCTTTGTTGCCTCTAAGGATGAGAGGTCGATATTTTGGCTTTTGGTCAAGGCAAAGGTAACGGTAATGGGAGTGTCCTTTAAAATCGAGAGGACGGCTTGGGATTGGTTAGAGGTAATGGTGAGGGACATCCATGCTGTCTCTTTATCCACTCTGAGACTCCTCTTGAGTAACGACCGGATCCTTTGACTTCGCTTTTTGAGAGGATCGCTGGGGACTAAGCTCTCTTTTTACTTTTCTTTTTTTTATTATATTTTTTTTATTTTGTTTCTCTCTTTTTTTTTTAAAGGAGAATTTCAGCTAGTCCCCAGGACGGATCATTGCCTTCCGCAGCTCTTGAGCTTGGAAACGGTCGATGCTTCTTTTGACTCACGGGAGTCTCAAGGATAGTCCCTCTTCTTCTTGAGATGGTTAAACGGGTTTCAAATATGCCGATCTTGAAATGAAGGGGTATGATTTAGTGAGGGTGAGGTAAAGGTTTTCCTAAGGGTGAAAGTTTCAACCGCAGTCCCTACCGGATGATCCGAACGAGATAGAGTCTTCATTGCTTGCTTAAGCTTACTTTGAGGAAGATCCGTGCAAATTCATCGAACAACGAGATGATGAGGGCGAAGGAAGGTATGTGAGCATATGGGCTGCAAGATGGGGATATCAGTCGATTTTCTCGCTTCGATCAATTTAAACATTAGTCATTTCAAAGCAATAGTCGGTGAGCAGCATGAGTGATCATTTGGAATAAGACCATTTCAATCGAGTGTAACGCGAGTGTTCTAGTAATGTCTCGAGTCTATCAAGAATAGAAACAAAGATTTTTATCACTGTAAAGCAAAAACTGGTCCAACTTGGACTCGACAGACTCATGTCCGACAGTGGACATTCTAGACCCTACGAGGACTGATCGACTGCATCAACTTCGGACGGGAGAGCATCGTTGCCATCGGTACGGTGAGGACCCTTTTCCATCTTTCCGTCCTTCATAGGTCGCCCTCCTTATCTTTAGCAATCTGAGCAAGCACCCGGGACTCCCGCTCGCGAGGAAAAACAGCTTCGAGGGTAGCCCGCAACTTTTCGATGGACGCACCTTTTACACTCTGCTGCTGACCCATGGGATATGAGCTTCCAGATTTGTGGGCCATAGTCATATCTGCACCGAGCATTTTGCATCTGATGGACGACTGCTCGGGCACTTGAACTGCTTCCGCCACAGGAATATGGACCAATGAGCGCCGGGAACGAGAGCGCACACCCGACTTGCCGTAGCCTTGCAAAGGTGAAGAGGGTGTATAAGGCGGAGGATAGAGAATCTTGAGATGGTACGGGAGAGGGAAGAGTACAGAAGGAGATGGACTCATGCAACGCTTTATTAATGTTCAAGTAGAAATCGGTGTTTTTTAAGTCCTAGAGCCGGTTGGGAAAGGCTAACCCTTTATTCACACAATCTAGACATCGGGGGAACCTAGGACACATCATCCACAAATACACCAAATGCGTTGAGTCAAAATTAATAATAGGCAATAGTACCTAAACAAAACCCGAGCATTTATGGGACGGACGAGCAGCCCCAATTTCTGAAGAAATTTGGGCAGCATAACGGGTATTCCTGAAGAATTTCAAGGAAAAAATCCGGCATGACCTCTCGTCGGTGCACGTTGACAAAGCGACATGATCTCTCATTAGAACATGTCGCGGGAACGACATGTCCTTTCGTGAAATCATGTTGCATTGGCAACATGCCCACACGTACTAGGGTTTGGGGGCAGGTACGAAAGTCTATTAAAAATTTTGAAACAACTCATTTTAGTGTATTTGAGAAAATGGCGTGTCAAAACCAACCGTTTTGGGTGAGGTTTAAAAGTGTGGTGCCACCTATAACGCACTAGGGGGATAGGTTTGATTTCAGGCGCTCAAGCGTAGGCGAATTTCATGGCCGTCCGCGATGCCGTCAATCGCACCCGAGGGTTCTAAAATCTACGTGATGTAGTGTGCGGAATGGCTATGTTCCTTTATTTATGAAAAAAAATGATTTTTTTTTAATTTTTTTTAATTTTTTAATTTTTTTTATTTGAAAAGAGGGTGATAACGGAAAATACAACACACACCCACACCCACAGAGTACAATAATCAATGATCATAGACTTGATCACGGGGATTGCCCACAATCACAACCTGCACAATGGAAATCAAATCCTGCAAAGTGGCCACCTTCTGTCGCGTGACACAGGATATGGAGGGCACTATCTGTCGCGTGACAGAAGGAGTCCCATTGCCAGAATCTGAGCAACGACCAAATCAGCCCCAGCCTCCAAGCACCATGCAATATCTCAGCCCCAAGCCCCAGGCAACAGCACAACACACAGGAAGCAAGAAAGGGGGGAGGGAACAAAACAAAGCAATAAGATGCATTTATACACATATGATGTCACAAACAATGCACACCCAAGTGAATGGAATAAATGTTGAACAATCACGAAAGTCTGACCCACTTTTTGAAAAACAAGTTTCAATAGTCCCCAGCGGAGTCGCCACTGAATGTGCGCTCGCCGAAAAAAATAAAATAAGGAGTCGCCACGCCGTTTTAAGAGGAAACATTGAAAACCTTTTGTTTAAGAGAAAATGGGTTCGGGGGTCAAGTTACGTGTTGGGAAGAACCGAGAGTTCACCCAACACGCCTCGTCCATAGACGAGTCTTTCAATTGTTCAACATTCAATTCATTCAAAGTGTGTGCAAAGTGTGTGTAACAGGATATGTGTAAAATGCATAAGAGTGCTTTGTTTTATTACTCAACAGGGGGAATTACAATTTGTAAGCCATTGACTCTGGGAGGCCACATCCCACTTTACATCGAGGATAGAACAGGCTACGTTGGAAATGTGACTTCTGCAGAGAGACAAATGGTGTCGCGTGACACAGGACATGCTTTGCATATGGTGTCGCGTGACACTAGTTGTCAATCTGCAGCAGCCTTACAAATTGAAGCACAGAATTAACAGATCTATCCTAATTACTCCAAACGAGTGTGGATATTGAAGATCTACACTCTATCTTGAGTGACAGGCAAGCTAGAGTAGACAACTTACAACTGAAGGATGTTCCCCGCAGATGGTCGCTATGTGTCGGGTGACACAGGACTCCACATGTCCAAGGTGTCGCGTGACACATCGTAACCGTTTGCAGGAACCTTACAGATTGAAGAACAGACCCAGCAACAACCAAATCAGAGCAAGTCAATACACCAATTCACAACAGATAACTACAGATCAACAAAGGATTAACCAAAGGAATGTGGATATGGGAGATCCACACTCCCTTGGCCAATAAGCAATGAATATTAAGAGATCACATTATGAACAATCAATTAACCAAGTAAACCGAATTTAAACAGAGAGATGGCAGTTGCCACCTGATAATTGAAGCAGATAGAGCTCAATTACCAGGTGGAGGGGGGAAATCGCAATTAAGCAAGTATGAAAGAGAGGGAGAGAGAGGTAGAGAAATTGTTACCCTTGTAGTCCTCAATCTCTACACCAAGTTAGGTGTAGAGACCTTCGAATCAGCTACTGGAACACTGAATTGAGCACAGATGGGGTGTTAAGCTTCAGATCTTCAGTTGGAAGAGGTTGAGTGAAGGTAAGTGGGTAGTTTAGGAAGTAGGGAGGTTGAATTGGAAGGGGATTGGTGTAGGTTTAGGTAGAAGGGGGAGAGAGAGGAGTTTCTGGTGCGAATTTGGCAGAGTGACCTTAGGAGGTGGAATTCGGATCCATTTCTGAGAGGGGGAGGGTCTTATTTATAGGCTGCAGTTAGTGGTCACCTTGTGTCGCACGACTATACGTAACCACTTTCCATGCCTCGACTTGTCGCGTGACACAAGGTGGCCTCAACCGCTTTTGGCGCCAAAACCAGTTTCTGGAACATTCAGGCCTAAATACCCAAAAGGCCCAAAAAGGTTTATTCCCAACTGTAGACACCCCATTCTGAACACATCGGAACATACTTATACCACTCTATGTCTCGCTTTGAGTCAAGAAGTAGAAATCCACCATTTCGTCATGTTTCGTTAAGTTTTGACTAACCACCGTTAGTTTGGGACTAAACTGCATACGAGATAACGAGGAAAGGGCAAAACTGTCCACAGGAGCAATATCTCGCCGCGAGATGGCGTGTCTCGCGCGAGATATCCCCCCTCTGCAGATTGCAGACGACAGTTCCCTCGTCGATTTCAACCTCTTTTCGGGATAAAACTTTATCTCTCCGGCCAACCAATAGAATTTGGAGTCTGGAACCATCTTGAAGTGTTTGATCTCATCTTCAACACTTCCCCAACCCCTATAAATACTTGGTGACTTCCAAGGTTCAAGGGGTCCAGAATTTCACAACACACACATTTTGTTGGTTTCTTTCCCTGAAAGAATCCTACAAAATCACCCTAAAAACTCACCTCATAGTTTGTTTGTCAACCTTGTTGATAAACAAACATCAAGCTCCAAGTCAAGGACCGAGGCGAAGCTCTGTCCGTGTCAAGAGTCGATTCTAAACTTGAGTCGAAACTCTGCCCAAATCACCTCACGCAAGGTAACCCCTAAATCCCCTTCTAATTGATTGTTAGAGTGGTATAAGTCCATGGAATCTAGGATCAGCCTAGAGCCTCTCCAAATCATGGAGACGGTTTCGAAGCAATCGATCCTACATTTCGTTTAACCCCGTTAAATGGACCTTTGTTTATAATATTTAAAATCGTTTTTCTCTTCTTTTGAAAACCTCTCTTTTCTTTAGCAAGACCGATCTCCGGATTGGGTGAAATGGATGCTCCTTGACCTACCCATTTCATAACCTAAGCCCCGAACCCAAATCTCTTTCAAAATGGTTTTCCTATTTTCTCCAATCGAATAATATAGGTGGCGACTCAAAAATGAAAAGGATAAAATTCTTCTTTTTCCTCACAACGCTACAGTGGCGACTCCGCTGGGGATTTAAAATTAAGAGGCTTAAACTTGCGTCAAAATTAAAAGAGAGGTTTTCAAAATTTTGTAAATTCGAATTTTTTGCTCTCAGATGAGGCATATCTCGCGGCGAGATATCATATCTCGCGCGAGATATTGCTTCGGCAATCTGGTTGTTTTCTAGTTTCTCCCGTTTGTCTCATAGTTCAAGACGAGAGCCGAACATGCAGGGGGGATCCCAGCATTCATTATCTGCAGAGTTCCCGCATCTTGAGGCCTCCCTTAAGGTGTAGAACTCGAACCTTCGTTTCCTTTAAATAATTGATTATTATTTATGAATTGCGTGCGATTGGGTTTTATTTAATTAAAGTCCGGTCCATTGGGGATTCGGGAGTTGTAAATCGAATTATTTATCTCTCTTTCTCTCTCTTTATGTGGAACTACGACGGCCTGAGTCTTCCTAATTTGGAAGAAACGTAGGCAACCACTTGGTGCGGCCACTATCTGTTTTCCTTTTGATTTTTCAAAAAAAAAACTCTCTATTTTACTCTATCACCTAGATTGACTATCACACACACGCACTCATATTATAACTGTCATTGCACTGCATACCCTCTATAAACCCGGGACCCACACTAAGGACGGATGACGGTAACCACCTAGTCACCGGTCTCTCCGAAGTTGGACAATCCCACTCCGCGTATTCAATCCACTTAGATTGTCATATCGCGGGGAGCCTAGCCTTCCAGCCCTGCATCGCCACATTCTCATGTAGATTGACCTTTTTAGGATCACTCCGTGACCGGTCGGTTTTGACTCGGTGATCTTTTCTTGTTTTTGACCAAAACAAAGCCATGCAAAATTGACAATAAAGAAGGATTCAGAAAAGTCCCTTCGGAAAAGTCCCTTCGGAAAAAGTCCCTTCGGAATGACCCTTTCGGATGTCCCTTTGAAAAAATACATATATGTATAATCCTTCGAAAACGATCTTACATGGCTTTGTTTTACAAAAATCGGATTGATTGCTTAGTCGTTAGGTTCTGATAAAGGCCTTAGAAACCCCTCAAAACGGACTTTCCGTTCCGACTAAAAATTAGGTCTAAATAAAAATCGACTTTCCGTGTGGTTATCTCGCGGGACAACATATCTCGCGTGGGATAATGCTTCGTTTGCTGAATTTGAGCCCGAGCCATTCTCGAGCCTCGCTTCCGACTCGTTGGGGCTAGATCCCGATATCTCGCATCTCTTCGTCGGTTTTCCGAAGCTACTCAACTTCAAGACTCCCAACACAATGTCCGACGTCGACAACATTCCGGGTAACGAAACTCTGTCCGAAAACAACCACAAACTTCTGGAAGAAGCCAATGATCGCCTAGAAGTGCAAGCTTCCCAAATCCACACTCTTGTGGAAGAAATTCAAGAGCTTAGGGCTGCACTAGCCAACAAAGAAAAGAAGAAGAAAAATGATTCTTCCTCCGGAGAAGAGGAGTCATACACCAAAAGGGCCAAGGGTCGCCGCAAAAGCAAAGGCAAGAAAAAGAAGTACGAGTCTAGCTCGTCATCTTCCTCATCTGACAATGAAAGCTACACATCCAAGAAAGAAAGCAAGGGGGAAAGCAAGAATGAACCCCTTACCATGGCCATGCTAGAAAAGAAACTTGCATCCCTCGATGTGAGTAAGGGAGCCTCGCTCTCTATTGATTACGATACCCTTCGTCAGTCCATGTCAAAGCTTCCTAGAAAGTACAAGACACCCGACATTGCAAAATTCAATGGCACCACCTGTCCCAAATCACATTTGGAGACCTACTCTTGGGCCATGCTACCTATGGGTGTTGATGACAACCTGTTAGCCCAATGCTTTCCACAAACTCTCGATGGTGCCGCTAGAGATTGGTATATGACCCTTCCACTCTCTACAAGACTCGACTAGCCACTCGCTAGTTGTACTTTTCAAAAGCAATACGAGGACAACTCCACTTATCGCACCACTAGAAGGGATTTTGAGCAAACCAAGCAGCTTTCGAACGAATCCTTCACAGATTTTGTCAAAAGGTGGAGAACCAAACTAACCGAAATTGTTGATAGGCCCAGCCTAGACGAGCAAATTCACATCCTCATACAATGCCTTAGAGAGGAATATCAAGACAAGCTAGCCGGCAACTATTTTCCTAGCTTCGCCGAACTTCACAAGTCGGGCATACGGTTAGATGACCTCATCAAACAGAAAAGGGAAGTCAAGAAAGAAAGTGGATTCCGTTACAACAAGAGCTCTTCTTCCTCTTCCAATCCCAAGGATGCATCTGTCAATGCCATTGTCTTCAATCATCCCGGAAATGGTAAATACTCTGCAATACCTCCACCACAAAAGAAGAAGAAGGATAGACATTATGACAAGCTTGAAGGAATCACCCAAGAAGAACTCTTCGAAGTGCTTGTCAAGAACGGGAAAATCAAACCAAGAGAAGGTGGGCCTCCAAAGAAAGATCTTCCTGCCAACCATGCTCATCACCTCTTCTGCAAATACCACAACTTCACCGGTCACGACACCAACTCTTGCTTCCACTTGAAAGATGTCATCCAAGATTTGTTTGACGATAAATAGATAGGATTACCTAATGTTGTTACTAATCCTTTGCCAAACAATGAGGTCAATCTGATAGAGATAGAAAGTAGCTTCGAGGACCCTACTCGTCTAGCCACAATTGTGGACGAGAGCCCTCTTGAATTTAATAAATCTTCTTTCTGTTATATGATGTCTTGGGAGGAAATCCTAGAACAAAAGGGAAAAGGGTCTAAAACAGTCAACCTACTCACACGATCCGGTCGTGTGATCACCAACAAAGACCCAAGGGATGAAAATCCTCCAAAATAAGCCAAAGCCTCATCGCCAAGCGAACCGGAGGATCCTCTCTTAACTCAGTTAAAGAAGACACAAGCAAACATCTCAGTTTGGGATCTCATAGGAGCATCTCACAAGCACCGTGAAATGTTGAAAAAGGCATTGGCTCAAATGACCATTTCCTCGGAAGCAACACCCGAAGAGCTCACTCAAATGATTGGCCAAGTGCAATTTGGTAACGTCATCACTTTCACTGACTTGGACCTCCCGTCCTATGGGAACAATCATCATGAGGCCCTCTACATAACTGCTAAGGTGAATAGGTACCGAATGCCACGCATTTTGGTCGACAATGGTTCTGCAATCAATGTCCTCCCAAAGAAAGCCTTATCATCCTTAGGCCTCACCCACAAAGACCTCAAGCCATCCGGGCATACTGTAAGAGGGTATGATTGCACTGCTAGAACTGCTCTGGGATCAGTCGTGATACCTGTAGAAATAGGGCAAGTCACTATGAGCATCAAATTCCAAGTTATCGACATCCCGGCATCCTTCAACTTGCTGTTTGGTCGCCCTTGGCTACACGACATAGGGGGTGTGCCCTCCTCCCTGCACCAATGCATCAAGTTCAGACACAACAATACGATAGTCACCATACACGGAGAAATGGTTACTGCTAGTCCTATCCTCGAAGTACAACATAGCACTTCTGATTTCCTGTTCAGTGGCTTTGAGATTGAGAAAGAAAGCACTGTGAATGTCATAGAAACTTGCGACGAAAATGACTACTCCAAGGCACTTTGGTTTTCCGGAAGCCTTCCTGTCTGGAGAATGATGCTAGCAAAAGGGTACTTTCCTGGACTGGGGCTTGGAAAGCACTTACAAGGGATAACGGAACCGCCACCGGTCCCCCCGCTTCACACAAAGCATGGCCTAGGATACATCATCTCCATCCACGATGAAGATGACGAAGAAGAGTGGGGCTTCACTCAAATCAAGTGGGAAGGAACCACCTACAAAGGCTGCGACGACCTAAAGCCCAAGAATGGCAACCTCAATCCATATCGAAAGACACTCAATGGCTACTTTGTTCGAGAAGGGGAAAGTATTCCCTACTTTATCTTTTCAGAACCATGGACTGACGATAAAGGAAAGCGCCAACCGGGCTTTGAAATATTCAGCGACTGCGATGCTTCTCCAAGTGAAAAAGAATCCGTCCCATTAATCCCTAATGATTTTTGGGTCACGAAGACAGAAATGACAAGTGAATGGGACTTTGTGTTGGGAGAAGACATGCTGCGACAGTTCCAAGACCTGTGCCGGTTAGAAGACAGCCAGATCCATGCAATATCCAAGGGGGACGCTCCAACTACTGACTACATAAGACTGATACAGAAATGTGATGAGCCAATTCTAAACTGGCACGTCACCGGAGGACCAGTTGTTAATGAAGACTTCATGATCAAAGAGCTTGGTTGCACTCCCCATCCCCGCAGGAAGATAGGCCCCGTAGCTTTTACATTAGAGGCAGGCTCCACCTCCAATGAACTCACTCAAGAGGAAATCGAGGCAGTGGCTGAACATGTATTCCCTTACTTCCTTAATGAAAACTTTGATCTTTCCGAGTACCCTGAGATTGCTAACATCGTGAATGATGAATTAACTAATAATAATCAATATAACGAACACGTTAATAATGAATCATACGATGAGATAGATCAAGAAAACGAACAAATATTAAAAGAATTAGCTAAGCAAGTAGGTCGTTGTGGAAAGAATGGCCCCGTTGACGACGAGGAAATGCAAACGGTTAATCTTGGGACAACGGAAGACCCCAAAGAAACAAAGATCGGCAGCTTCTTCAAGGGGGAAGACAGAGAAACCTTGACACAGCTCCTCAGAGAATATGTCGACGTCTTCGCTTGGTCCTACAAAGATATGCCTAGGTTGAATCAGTCAGTTGTAGAGCACAAGATACCGCTGCTACCCGACGTCAAGCCAGTCAAGCAGAAACTATGCAGAATCAAGCCGGAATGTACATGCAAGTGAAAGAGGAAATCATGAAGCTCTTGAATGTAGGGTTCATCAAAGTGATTGAATATCCGGAATGGTTAGCAAACACGGTACAAGTAGCCAAGTCGAATGGGAAGATACGAGTCTGTGTTGATTTCAGAGACTTGAACAAGGCATCCCCTAAAGATGATTTCCCGCTACCGAACATAGACATGTTGGTCGATGCCACAGCTGCATACGAAGTCCGCTCATTCGTCGACGGTTTCGCAGGGTATAACCAAATCCTCATGGCAGAGGAAGATCAGCACAAAACAGCATTCACCACACCTTGGGGAACGTTCTGCTACACGGTCATGCCGTTTGGTCTCAAGAACGCTGGGGCTACTTACCAAAGAGCAGTCACGACACTGTTCCATGACATGATCCACAAGGAAATAGAGGTATATGTGTAAGTGCTCCAATTTGAGCTTGTTAGTATTTTCGTTAGAAAATTAACGAAAGTTATAACATTTCTAACAATTCCTAACAATTCCTAACATTCCTAACATTTCTAACCAAGTAAGGGTGGATTAGGGATTGCCAAAAAAAGATAAACCAAGGAAAAGAATCAAAAAAGCAAAAGAAATGGTCAAAAACCAAAAATAGAAATGGCTGGAACAAAAACTGGCTGTTAATTTGATTTTTTTTGAAAAATATTCCTCTTGTCCAAAGCCTGAAGCAGCATTTAATGAACAGTGCACGCTCAAGGTCCTATCCGCGCGGATGAGTTTGTCATTTTCAGAGGGCTATAAATTGAGGCCTTCAGTCTCAGAAATAGAGGAGAAAAAACACAATTCACAACTGCACCTTGGCGAAAATAGTGAGAAAACAGTGAGAATTCTCTAGAATTGTCACCTTTTTCTCAACTATTCAACCAAAATCACACTCACTCAAACACTCTCATATTCAAGCCTCAAACACTCTTACATTCAAGCCAAAAACTCCAAAACACAAAGAAGATAGGTATAGCCTCCCTCTTCTTACCCTAAATCTCTCATCCATGCATGCATTTTCAAGCTACAAAATGTAGTTTGTTCATCTTCTTGTTTTAGATCCAAGAAGATCACCATGGAAGTTCATCTCCATGGATGATCTTCTACAAGGATCAACATTATTTTCAAAGCATTCTTACTTACTTGCAAAGAAAACACATTTTCAAAACCCTAAAACTCATTTTCATACATCAAATCTCATTTTCAAGGATAAAATTCCCCTTCCCAAGCAAATGAAGTGCTTAAGTCCTAATGTACCCCAAGGATGGTTTGATTAAGTAGATCACCACTAAAATGTCTAGTGACTACTAATCAAAACCTAGGGAAATGGGGACAAGCATGGATGCCAAATCCCCTTTAAAATCACATTTTCTTTCTTGAGAAGTTGCTGTCCAGTAGCAATTTTCCAAGACCCCAGTCCATTGTCTAAATTTCTGGACACAGATAAACTTGGAATTTGGTGTTGATTACAAAACACTTTTTGTATCCAACATCCAGATCTTTCCAGACATATTTTTACTTTATTTTTTGCGTGAGTAAAACTCCATTTTCCAAATTTTCTTTTGAAGGTCATATCACCAGTCTCTGGGAGTCCAGATCTCATATCTGAGATTTTCCAGAAGGTTTTGAGTCCTCAAATCTTCTCTAAAATGAAAAATTCTTTCACAGAAATCTTATTTGAGGTGTCTGGAACAACTTTCATTCTCTGAGTTTTCTCAGATTATGAAGTTTTGAAGCCCTTAAATCTATTTCAAAATCAAGTGTCCACTGCCTTTTTCATTCTGGCAGAAGTGTTCTTCAACTTCCAAAAATCTTTTGAGTACCAAAACTCAACCCAAAAATCACACCAAAAATCATGGGCTCAGTTTAAAGTCTAATAAAGAATTCCCAATTTTTACTTTTCTGATTTTCAACTTATTTTGGCCAAAACACACACACACACACACAAATGATTTTTAATGCTTGGAAGACTCGTTTTACGAGGCATTCCGGGTGCACACTAACGTCCTTCCCGGCGTGTAACATGACCTCCGAACCCAAATCTCTAATCTCGGGCATTTTTCAAAGTTTTGGCCCTTAAAACAAAAATGGCGTGGCGACTCCGGTCTTTTTTCGATTGGTTTTTCAAAGAAACAAAAATTTCAAAGTTAAACCCTTTCGGAAAGAAAAATTTCGGCGGGCGACATCGTCACAGTGGCGACTCCGCTGGGGAATAATTTAAGCTTTTTTCTAAAAAAAATATGATATTTGGTATATTGGTGAAAACCATTAAACTTCCCGTTATCGCCTCCTAACACGAGTCGGGGATAAATTGTGGTTTAACAATCCCACGTACCGGTTGTTTTAAAAAAAAAAAAAAGCTTTTGAGGGTCAAGCTTCCGTCCCGGCATTTAAAAATCATTTGTTGTGTGTGTTGATTTTTGCACATTTTCGTGTTGTTTTGGCCGCCTCGGAAAAAGTCAAAATTTTGACTGTCGAAATCATGTCCCTAACTGTTGGAATTTTTGTGCTTATGTGCTTATGTGTGCATTTACTTTCAAAAAAAAAATTCAAAAAAAATATTTTCAAAAAAAAAAAGAAAATTTTCAAAAAAAAAAAAATCATGCATCATATTTTTAAGACATATAAAAAATTTCTATTTTACTCAGAAAAAGAAGATAGACTGCTTGCACACTACGCGCACGTGACCGTACACTGCACACTACGTCCCTAACCCAGGGAAATCCTTGTCGCGGCCCGTTTGGTCTTATTACGCCTCTCGGTGCAAGCACAGGACTACCCAAACATCCCATGGAGCCTCGTGTCGACCATGCACTTGTCCGTGACACACTTTGTCCGAGACCCGGTTGGTTTTTAGTTTGGTCTGTGTCATGCCCTGTCTGTGTATAGACCTTTCCTTTCAAGCCTTTGTCGGCATACCGACTCAATATCTTTCGGGGACCACTAATCGCCGAAGTCATGCCGGTTTTTCGCCGCAGGCTTTGACCAAGATATTGACCGGCGCCTTGACTTCGGCTCGACCGGCACAAATTATACACCGACTCCCGGATTGACACTGAGTCATCAAGGATTAATGATTATTCCATGCCTAATTACGGCCTAATTGACGACAAGTCAAGATCAATCGTGGACATTTATCAGTCCAAATCATGCCGACTTTTTTGTCGAGCCTTCGGACATGATCTTGACTTTGACATCAGCTTTGTCCGTAATTTGCATCGAATGCTCGTTAAGACTCGATTACCCGCCAGACTTTTAGGATCATTTTTCTTTCGGTCAGTGGGACCCGCTTGCCCTATAGGACCCTCGCCCGGGGCTGTCCACCCTGGGAGGTCGCAATACAGGTGAAATACGAGGGGCTTATAGACGTAGTGACGGGGCCCACTGATCCAGGATCCAGAGTAGTTTGCGAAAAAGAAGAGCAATCTTTTCCAACCGACTAGGTAGGTTAATAAAACGTGTTTTAAGTAAACGTGAACAAATAACTGCATGTTGCATGAGCCCAAAGCCCAAACGCCTACCCTCCTTCAATTCCCAGACATCTGAACCCTCATACCTTTTTCCCCGCAGCTCCTCACAAAGGTTGGTTCCGGACGCCGGGTCACCGTTTGATTAGTTGGGAAGAGTCAAGCGCGTCATCAGCTTCGCCGTTTGTTCCGACTCCGGGTTTCAGAATGTCTGTATCAGCCGGTAATGATGGGGATAACGTCACTCCGCCTCCCGGGACCCTTCAGACAGAACAACAGTGGAATCAGTTAGCAGAACAGATGAGGTTACGACAGGAAGCACAGCTGAATAGCCTTATGGAGGCTATTAAGAGCCACGGTTTGGCCGCCCGGCCTCAATCCCGATGGCACCTTCACCGTGGAAGAAGACGAGGATGCCAATCCCACTCTCGGTCGCCCGATTACTCCAGGATGCCACCACCCACCTCCTATGGTACCACTACCGTAACCCATGCTCCTCGGTCTTCGGGTCAGCCAGCTCCCCAACCACAGACCACTGGATCCATGCAGCCCGACGGCACAAACCAGTTCGCAGTCCCTCAGTGGGGACAAAGCCAGTACGGAATGTCTTCTCATGGTTGGGGTTATCTCGGAATGCCACAGCTAATTGGGATCCCGCCTCAGTTTGGGACCGATCAATCCGGGCCTTCGCAGCAACAGTTCAAAGGGCCACAACAACAGTTCGGCATGCCTCAACAGCCCATCAGGAGCCCTCCTCGAATGATGCTAGCTCACCGCTCCTCCCACAGCTTTCACAAACCCATTTCTCACTCAGGGTTCGATGGGTTACCAAACCTCCATCCCAGTTTCATCAGAATCACCAGGACCGCAGTACCCCCCGGGTTATACACCATCGCCTCAGCCAGCCATGCAATTCAATAGTCAGGGACAGAAGCCCACACTTAAGCCTACTTATGGGCCCCACTCTGGAAATCCAAGTTATCCGGCTACAGCAGGACTACCTCCACCCACTTTGCCGGTTGAAAACCCACAGCAAGCCGCAAGGTTCTATCCTTTTGCTCAGGGTCCTATTCATGCTCCCCAGGGTAACTCAGCCCAAGGACAGGTTTTCACCTACGTCCCCGGGTCGGCCGTTCCCTCCACCAGTCTGCCGCCAGTGGTAGCTCCTCTCTCTAGCTCAGCCACTAGTTTGAACGCAATGGTTCCACCACAAGATCCTCATCTGGCCTGGTTCATGGAACAGCACAAGGAAATGAAAGCGCAGATCGCTGAGTTGACTGCCAAGAAGTCTGCTTTCCGGCCTACAGACCCGGACTCCATTGTTCCCCTGCCCCACAAATTTGTTATGCCGAATCTGGACCTCTTTGATGGGACTGCATGCCCAAAAACTCATCTGGACACGTATACCTTGGCAATGAAGGCCAAAGGATGCACCAATCAGCAGTTGGCTGACTATTTCAGTCTATCCTTGAAGTCCAGTGCCTTAAAGTGGTTCTTCCGTTTGAAACCTGAAGCCAGAACTACGTGGGACCAGATTACCAATGCCTTCACAGAAAAGTACAAGGCCAACTTGGAATGGGAAACAAATAGAGTTGATCTGCAGACAACAGTGCAACGTCCCGACGAGAATGTTGGGGACTTTTACAGGCGGTGGAATCTGAAACTCAGTGAAATGGCCATCCCTCCTTCCGAAGAGGAACAACTGGACATCTTCCAGTCATGCCTGAAACCACATCTGAGAGCCTCCCTCAGTCACTTCCCGTACTCAGACTTACGGGCCATGGTTAACTCCGCAGCCAAGTTTGAAAAGGCTTACAATCAGCAACCGGCTGCTGCGCCTGCTTACAGATATCGGGCTCCTCCTTCAAACACCGCCCCTGCTCCTGCTAAAGGCAAAGAAATGATTAACTACACGGGACAGGAATGTAATAACACAACTCCTTTCGCTCCCAGAAAACCAGTCGAGCCCAGGCCACGGGTCATGAACCTCAAAAACTTTGGAATGCCTCTGAGCGACATCTTTAGGGGACTGGTAAAAGAAGGCTTGCTGCGGCCTTTGGAAAATTTCCAACCCAGGAATCCGAATGCTCCCGTGGATACCTCAAAATATTGTGCTTTTCATCAAGCTCACGGACATCTGACTGACAATTGCTTCACTCTGAAAAAGGCAATCCAAGGCCTGATAGAGCAAGGAAAGTTGGAAGTCCCCGAAGGGCCTAATATAGTCAAAAATCCCCTTCCGAGGAACCATAACCAGGTGAATATGATTGAATGTGGAGAACCTTCGCATGCCCAGGAAGATGCCGATGAAGGTCCCCAAATACCCATGGCCAACCTTGTCGAAGATCCTGAATTCGGATTCCCCCTCAGCCTTGAGGGCATTGAACGAATCAACCCATCTTGGTCTCATGTCAGAGATTTCCTGCAAGAATATGAAACTCGCTACTTCTCAGAGGAAGGGATAGCTGATACTGAAAAACTGGGGCTGTTCCGGTCAGAGCATGAGAGAACCATTTACACAAGATGGTTAGAACAATCAAGAGGAATCGAGCAAGAAAGCTTTCGGCGGGCGCCTGTACTGGGGCTTATCAGCAAAGAGGCCGAAGAGCATCTGGAGCTAGTACACTTCTGCAAGTTGGCTTTGGGAGAGGCTGAATATGATCCCGAGAACAGCGAAGAATCGGAAGAGGAGGACTCCTTCTATATCCTGTCGGGAGTCAAATACGTGCCACCCCCTCTCACTCTTCCCCCGCAGTTTTTGGGTGGAGAAGCCGAATCGCAATTACCACTTCCGGGAATGGGAGCATATGATAATTTCTGCGATTGCACGCACCCATATTCCCCTAACGGGTTTGATCGGCGTTCCCTCTCAGCTGAAATCCCGGTAGTATGGGAAGATGATTCCGATGATAGCGACGACGATGATGATGACGAGAGCGAAGAGTCAACTGAGGCCCCAGATCCGGAATCAATCTGGAACAATCATGCCGGAAATGAGCCCATGGGAGCCAGACACAATGGTTGGTTGTCGGCAAGCGACGACGAAGACACTTCAGAAGACGAATATGAAACCGAGGATATGAAGGCCATGAAGTTTCCTGGGTCTGAGCACGTGGATGTCTTAGAATTCAACACTGCCTACCACGCTTTGGGGAAAGGGTTTTCAGGCATCCGATCCAAGCTGATAGTCGAAGATCTGGTCGAGAGAGGGAAACTAACTCCCATCCGCCCAAATGAGAAAATAACCATGGTTAGATCAAATCCACCCCAGAACAAAGTAACACTCCTTGTCAGAGTTACCCAAGAAGAGGTCACCTTCCCCGAATGCATGTCAGCTCTCAGAGAAGTCCTGGAAACCGGCATGATACCGGATGCACCTCCCACACAAAGTGCTATAATCATCTCCAACTCTGAGTATTACAGAAAGGAACCAGAATGGTTGCACTATACCGGGGATGAGATCGAAAAGCCGCCGAGCCCCGACAATAGCGACTCTTGTTGCATGATAACTATGAGCAAGGCAGACTATGGGAGCGAATCGGAGGACGCCCTAGCTCTGTGGGCCATCCAAGGGGCAACAACACAACCCCAGACTCAAAAGCCTGTGACTTGGGAAGCAGTTATAAGGGCCGCCCAGGAAGGGGCTAGTACAGCTCAGCCCCTCACCGTTGCTAGACTCCGTCAGGCCCGGTGGCCGATAGCCAAAACGCTCCCAGTTGACCTTAGCGGCGTTGAAGAAATCTAGTCAAGAAGCAACCGATGAGGAAGTTAACTGTTGACCCGATCCGGGCAAATCTTCCAAAGGGAATCCCAAGGCGAGATAAGAAGGCCACAGATCAAGCACCGGGGAGAACCGCCGCCCTATGCTAAGACGGCCAAGTTCCGACCCCGAAAAAGAGGATCCCGTGCTCACCCAGTTGAAGCAAACGCAGGCCAACATCTCTCTATGGTCCCTGCTCACCTCATCCTACCCCCACAAGCTAAAGCTGGAAGAAAGCTTAGCCCGCACCTTGGTCCCTATTGATGCTACTTCCGATGATGTGGTACAGCTAATTGGAAACATCCACTACAGGAACATAATCACTTTCACAGATCTCGACCTCCCTCAATTTGGGGCTGATCATAACGAGCCTCTCTTCATCACAGTCCAATTGGATGAACGATGCCTTCCTCGGGTCCTGGTTGATAATGGGTCCAGAATGAATATTCTTCCGACAAAGATCATGAGCCTTCTTGACATCAAGTCCACGGACTTAAAACCTTCCTCCCTCACAGTCAAAGCTTACGACTCGACATCCCGAGCAGTCCTTGGAGTTGCTACCTTGGACCTCTGGTTTGGACATAAATTGATACCTGTGGAATTCCAGGTTATTGACATCCCGATCACTTTTAATGCCTTATTGGGAAGACCTTGGCTGCATCAGGTCAAGGGGGTCGCCTCAAGCCTCCACCAGTGTGTGAAATTCGTCTCGAACGGGGACCTGACGACCATTTATGGGGATTTAGTCACCTTGGAGGGCACGGATACAGGTGGAATACCTATTCTGGAAATCAAACATGACGAGGAAGGCCTCATGCTAACAGGCTTCACAGTCGAGCCTCCAAAGGCCCAAGTTTGCAACATAGATCTGACAATCACCCGGGATAAAATCCCCCCAGTCTTGAAAATGATGAGAAGGATGAGCTATCTACCTGGCCTCGATGCAGGGAAACACCAACAAGGAACTCACAAGCTCATCGAGGTGAAAGGACAGAAAACTCGCCACGGCTGGGATATGAGGCCTCCTCGGTGGACAACGCAAAGGAAAAAGATTTGAAGCCGCCACGGGAAGGGTCCCGGTCGACGACCCTAAATCTCTCCCTTTCAGTCCTAATTTGGCTGACTACTTTGTAAAGGGTCCCACACAACTGGGTAACATCACAGATCCCACTCCTACAGAAGGGTGGCTGAAGCTACAGGATAGCTTCAACGAGTTCAGGGGAGCCAAAGCTAACCCGGTCCGTAGAATGTTTCTGGACCTGCCCAAGATACCCGGGGCTACCACTACCATGGGAAGTGAGTACACCTTCAAAGGCATGCCAAGCCTAGTGGAACAATTCGAGAAGCTCACAACCACAATCCCTACTGCCCAGGAAGGTCCGAAACCTGAGTTTGAATTGACCGTGCCGAAAGCCAAAGCCACAGAAGTCTTTTCAGATGATTGGGATGGTCCGATTATGCAACAGTTATTCGGGGAAGAGATCCAGGTGCCAGACCTGATTGATTTCAGCTCAGTCAAAGAAATGGTAGCAATGATCGAGGGAGGAGAACAGAAACGAGACAGCCCCCGAGTCATGAGATCACTGACAGCAATGCCGCTAAAGAATTGGGAAACTCTCTCAGGCCCGTCCGCGACCAAAGAAGAAATGATCACCAAGCCTGGATTGGTCTCCCGTCCCTTTGTGTCAACCTAGGAAGAGTCCTCCGAGTCTCTCATTGTTAAGGTCGAGTCTCTAGGTTCGTCCGATGGCCTTACGCCTGAAGACTGCGAGTCTGTAGCAAACGCTGTACTCCCTTTCGTTCCTAATGAAATGACGAACCTTTCTGAGTATCCCTTGATTGCCACTTTAACTAATGATGAATTAACTAATAATCTAAAAACAGTTAATAGTAATTCATTAGATAAAGAAGCAGACACATTAAACAACAAAAAAAAATCAAACAAAAAAAAATCTTTAAGCAGGTTGTCCGGAAAGAGGAAAATCGAGCCCAAGCTGCCGAAGAGATTTTGACGAGTGTGAATTTGGGAACTGCGGAGGAGCCTAAAGAGACGCAAATTGGTAATTTCCTCGAAGGAATTGAAATGGGTTGAAGCCAAGTCCTACAAAATCCTCAACTCAAAGAAAGTTGCCCTCTTCATCAAAGAGAACATCATATGTAGATACGGGTTGCCAGCCGAAATCATCTCAGATAATGGATCCCACTTCGAAGGGGAATGCGACAGTGTGGCGAATTCGAATAACCCGTCACAAGTCATCTCCCTACAGCCCCAAACCAATGGAGCCGTCGAGGCAAAGCAAACAATACTTTGGAAAACATCATCCGGAAAATGGCCGTCCGAGGCGAGAGATTGGCCCGAGAAGCTACACCGGCACTCTGGGAACATCAGTCAGAACGGCAACTGGGGAAACACCGTTTGCCCTCACATACGGAATGGAAGTCGTGCTCCCAATCGAATTGGAAATCCCCTCACTCCGTGTGTTGTTGGAAAGCCAGATCAACGAGGTCGAATGGCTCCAAAGTCGCCATGATGAATTGGCCCTACTAGATGAGCGACGATTGAAAGCAATGGAACACATTCGAGCCTACCAAGGAGAATGGCCGAGCCTTCAACAAGAAAGTAAAGCATCGGGAGATCCGAGAAGGTGATCTCGTTTTGAAAGAAAAGCCCCGGTCCGTGTCAACCCGCTTGGCAAATGGGAGCCTGTGCAGGTCGGGCCATACATCGTCCAAAAGATCTTCTCCGGAGGAGCCATGCAACTTGCGAGACCTCGACGGAAATCCCTTTGTACACCCGGTGAATGGTGACAAGGCACGCGAGATACTACGCGAAAAACAAAAAAAAAGAAGTCAAAAAAAAAAAAAAGAAACAAAGAAAAAAAGAGAAGACAAAGAGTGCTAAAAGAGTAATACCCAACTAGGTTGAAAACCCGAAAAGGGCGGCCTAGGTAAAAAACGGGGGTTGCACCAAAAAAAAAAAAAACAAAAAAAAAACAACAAAAAAAAACAAAAAAAACAAAAAAAAACAAAAAAAACAAAAAAAAAACAAAATCGACTGTGTTGAACTACGAAGACTGAGCTCCTCAAAATGAGGGGAACGTAGGCGGCGGAAACGGTTCGGTCTAAAGCACAAATAAAAGTCATACTCTGACATCAATACAATTGATCAGACCATGAAAGCGTCTCGAAAAACTCTGAACCAATTCAAATATTCATTACAAGTTAAAAACTTTTTGATGAGTCTAAGCCCGATTCATTCCTACAACTGGCAACCTGCTAAAAGAAATTAAGATACATAATCAAACTAATATGTCTGCTACGACAAGAAAGGGATACTCGGAAACCTCAAGGTCACTCCAAGCCACTCGTACTGGCCTCTCCCCTCTTCTTCCCCCTTCGAGTCTTCTTCTTCTGAACAGAAAAAATGTCGGTCTTCCTCCTACCAAGCTCTGGTATAGGAACAGGATCTATCAGACCAGCCTCTGTCAGGGCCTTAGTAGCCCTAGCATCATCTCTCATCTCCTGTAGCCTAGCTGGTAGCATAGGAGTCCTCCTCTCCTGCCTCTTGACATAAGCTTCATAATCGGTCACCACATCTCCGCTCCTGTCATGAGGGTTGGCCCTCGCCTTGGCCCTCCTCCTCTCGGAAACTGTAAGGTCCTCCGCACCCACAATGACCTCACGCTGCCTCAAAATAGCCACCTGAGTCTCTCCCAGATGCCTCTCGTACCAATCCAGGTATCAAGTGGTCAAGAACACAGGTCTCGAACGCCTGAAGATAACCCGAGGAGGAAAGACGTCATACCCCCATGCTCGGGAAAGAAAGGAAAACACCGAAGGATCATCCATAGAAACAGGAGCCACCACCCTGGTGGCTATATCATCAAGGTCCTCCAAAGGAACCTGCTCCAGGCCGAACTGTCTCAGAACCAAAGCCGGAATATAGAAGCTGGACTGAAAAAGCCCCGGAAGCATGACCACATGCCTGAAGTACTCTGCGAGTCTCCACCCGCCAACAAGGCACTGACCATCTGATATCTTCTGTCCGGCGACCAGCCATCCAACGCTCCCATGAGCCCTGATCATCAAAATCTACAAAGAACCCCTCTCCGGCGAATGTCCAAGGCTTGATCATATCAGGAGTTTCCCGAAGAATCCCCAAGCGCTCCATCAGCCCACAGAGTCAAGAGGAACGGGCTGCCCCCGTGCATATACCGTCTCCCAGTAGCCAGCATATCGAGAGCATGAAAAGTCTCCCCCAGGATCAGAGGTACAACATCTCTGCCCAAGCGACAATGAACGACTACATCCAGCAGGGACCGATGACAGATCCCAAAAGAATAGACCATGAACAAGGTCCCGAACATGCAAAGTGCAGAGGCATCCCAATAGGCATCGTCAAGCAAGCCTAAGCCCCTAAATCTATCAGGGAGACCGGAAATATCAAAGTGATCGGGACTACAGATCATACCTTGTGCTTCCTCCGGGGAAAGATGAAGGAGGTTGCACAATCTATCAACGAAAGAGGCCCCTCCGGGCAAAGGAACCGCAATCTCTTCCACCTCCGGACCGCCAAGCAAAGCCCAGAATTCTTCCACGGTCGGAACAACCTCATTGTAAGAGAAGCAAAAAACATGCCTTCTAATGTCCCAAAATGAGGAAGAAACTCTCAAAAGCTCATAATCCGGAACCAATTCTTTGAGGGACCATAAACACTTCACCTTGTACCTTTCTTCAAAGAATGACCTCCTCTCATGCATAATCTCCCGGGACCAATCCTTGAATTTGTTGAAGAATGACATTTGGGATTCTTGGGACAATTTTGATGGAGTTTTTCTAAGGTTTTCCATGGATTTTCTCTCCTTCTCCCCGAAAATGGCTGTTTGAACTGGTGGTTGAAGAAGATATTTGAATTTGAAATAATGGGAGACCAGATCTGAAGAAAAATTAAAGGACAATGTCAGACGCAGGTCCTGTCCACGCGGATAGTATTGCTCCCAGAAAAAAAAATCTTTGCAACAGTCCAAACTGCTGCACCGAAGGAATATTTTGTCCCAATCAAAGCCTGTCCAAACACTACAAGAATCAGGGTTTTTAGCCACGGTCGTCGGACCGTGGTAAATAGAGTTAAAACCGTGGCTAATAGTATTTACCACGGTTTTGTCACGTTTTTACGTCCGAGGCTTTTGTGAGCGTCGCTTATACTGTTCTACGTTTTCTAAACCGTGACAAATAGTATTTGCTACGGTTATGGTCACGATTAAAAACCGTAGCACAATAAGTGTGATATATGTTATTTTTTATTTGTCACGGTTGTTGTGACATTTTCTAAACCGTGACAAATAGTACTTTTTTTATTCGCCACGGTTGTTGTGACATTTTAAAAACGGTGCAATTTGTAATACTTGTGACAATTTGAAACCGTCACAAAAGTTATGTGCGACATATAAATCATTATTTGTATTGGTAATTAATGTGACAAATGATACCATAACGTGTGTTTTTCATATTTGTAACACAATTCAAAACTGTGATATATAGTATTTTTTAATTATAAAACCTAGTGTACTATATATTCATTGTACTACATTTAGTAGCAATAAAAGAGTTAAAGACCATTTTAACAGTAATGCATAAATTTTCATAAAAATCCAAAAACGGTGATATAAGTGCTTAAACAAAAATCCTAAATAATTCATTCTAGTAAGTCAAATCTAAGCGGACAGTTTCACTCTGTTCTGAGTCGCCGGAGTAGGGTTAGCTGGGTCTCCTGTCCTCCTGCCGGTGGGGAATCCACTATCGGGTCGTCGCTTTGCTGTTGAAGGTTTCCGTTGAACTGCGACAATAAGAATAAGAACTGGCCGAAATCCTAATTAGCTAAGAATTCTAGGAGAAATCAGAAACGATTTGGATTTGGATTTGGATTTGGATTTGGAATTGGAATTGGAATTGGATTTGGATTTGGATCGACATGAAATTTTTGGGGGGAATTTTGGGAGGGGAATTTGGGGAAGGCGCTGGAGTTTTGGATTTTGAACGTAAAAATAAAAATTAAAAGAATAGTTATCCCTCTTAAACCACGGTTAACTATTAAACCGGTGCAAAAAAAAAAATATTTGCTCCGGTTAAGAAGACCGTGGTTTATAGTAAATTATTTGTCACGATTAATGGACCGTGACAAAAAAAATGTGACAAAAACACCTTTTTCTTGTAGTGAAACCAGTTCATACACCAAACATCTACACCCTTGCCAAAAAACCGAGGCTCATGCAACATTGCATTCATACAGCATTGCATTCAAAAAAAAACAAAAAAAATAATAAATAACAATAATCCTGAATTAATACATTCCAAAAAAAAGAAAAAAAAAGAAGAAAAGCAAAAAAAATGTGCATAAAATAAACTGTATCTGTCTAAATACAATCTCAGTCTCAGAAATCAATCTCAAAAAATCAGTCTCGAAGGATCGTCAGTCAGAGTCCTCGGTGGCTGGGCCCTTCCCCCGGTCCCTCTTGCGGCTCGGGCCCGCCTCCTCTGTAGCCATGAAAATCTCAGGCTCAGAATCATCGTCCTCGTCCCCGGAAGAAGGCTCGTCAGGACCAACCGGCACGCTCTGATAGGGCAAGCCAAGATCTGCAAAGAAATCATATCCGAAGGTGAAGGCGTCAGACTCTTGGACGTGCGAAGAAGATCCACCATGCTGCCAGACGTGTCCCTGCCCGTAAGGATCTCCGAGAATGACGTGGTCCGAAGGTAGTACCACGCGAGGATCAAGGAGAGGAGAAAGAGGAGTCTCGGAGGAAGTCTCTGAAGGGATAGGGGAAGCCTCCCGCCTGACAGGCGCCGGCTGTGGTCGCCTCGCTCTAGCCCGAGGGGCTCCACAAGCCACCATCCTCCTGATGAATCTCTTAGCCCCGATCACCTGCTTCGTCAGCTTCTCCACGACCACCTCCAAAAACTGCACGAAAGCAAAAGCGTCAGAAACGGTTGAAGCAAAAAATGATGACAGGAAAGAAAAGAAAAGACAGAAGCAAAAAAAGAGGTGGGAAGGAAAAGCCATACCTTCATACCCGGACGAGGTCGGAAAGCTCGTGGAAGCCGCTCAGGCTGAGGGATCTGCACCCTCAATCGGACCCCATCCTGGACATATGAAAAGTCCGTCCGAGGGTACCGCGGGACCCCTAACCCCTCTCTATCCAGAACCTGGGGCATCCTCAGCCTCCTCAAGACAAATACTGGATACGGCTCGATCGCCACGAATGCCGAGAAGTGCTGGCCGCCCCGGTAATCATCCCAGGTCACAGATCTCTCACTAGGGTGCATCATGTCGGCGGGAGGCTCCACCGGTGTCATCAAAGGCGAATTCACGCCATGCTGGCGCGTCACCCTCTCCCCCAGATAATAGGCGTCGCAAGTCAAGCCCCTCAAAATCCTCCGCTGCACGGTCCAAATCTCAGCGCCCTTCAGCTGCGCCACATCGAAACGACCCCAGGGATAGAATATCATCTCCTCATCCGTCTCAGCCCTCGTCAAAGGAAGGCAATCCGAGTACCTGAGGGTCGTGCGCCCTTAGAACCTTTCTTCTCTCGGGCATGCTTGGACCAGGAGCGCATGGCCGGATATGCCCCGATATACTCCGCCGGCTGCCGCCACATCGTGACGTGGAAGAACTCACAAAACCATGCCTGCGAAAGATAAATTCGATTAAGTGCGGAAAAGAATGCGTGCTTAAAGAAAAAAGGGAAATCAAAAAAGAAAGCTTATACCTCCAGAGCAAACTCGAAGCAGTAGAAGGAGCTCACAGCCTTCCGGCTGTATCTATCAAGAGCAAAGTAAAGCTCTGCCAGCCCGGCCTCTCCCCAAGAGACCTCTCCAGCCATCCCCACATCCTCCAAACTCCTCAGCAAAGCAAACACCGCCGTCCCCTCGGTGTGTCCAAAAAGAGTGCTCGAAAAAGCAAACCATAAAAAGGCCCTAGCAATCTGCTCAGCGCCTATCCTCTCATCCCCAGCCTCGTAGCTCCCGATGATCTCCACAATCTTCCCATAAACCACGGCATACTCCATCCCCATCCCCTTTTTGGGAATGGGGGTAAAGCCCAGAAGAGCCTGCAGGTCCGCGTCGCTGTAGCCGTCCCGCCACTCAATGCTGCGTCCATTGAAGGACAGACCTGTGATCGCAGCATAGTCAGAAGGCGTAACCGTAGCCTCGCCCCAGAAGAAGTGGAATGTGTGGGTCGCATCCCACCAATGCTGCGCCAAAGCAAACATCAGGCCCTTGCTCTTAGGGAACTTAACCAACCCCCTCAAGCACTCAATGAACTCGTACAGCCCGGTCTCAACGATAATCTGTCTCGGACTCATCATCGCTCCTCTGCCCGCAATCGGAAGCCGGTCCCACAAGTCAACCACAGACTCAACTGATCCTCGAGTCTTCATCTTATTCAGCTGCTCCGTCACGTAGTTGTTTCCACCCTGCAATTAAAAAAAAAAAAGAATATCAAAAAGAAATTGCATTTGCATTTGCACAAAAAAAAAAGAAAGAATATACATGCATCATTCATCACAAAAGTTTTGAAGAAAATTCGGCAGCATAACGGCATGCAATAAACCTAGCCCCATTTTTTTCTCGCACAAAAGAAAGCAGTTTTCAGCAAATCCCAATCAACATAAAAAAAATCATACAAGGAGTCAACGAAAGTAAAAACTCCGTCCCATTTTCAAAAAAAAAATGCATACATGCATATCATCCATCATCATACATTCATTCAACGGAAGTAAAAACTCCGTCCCATTTTTCAAAAAAAAATTCATACATTCATTCAACGGAAGTAAAAACTCCGTCCCATTTTTTCAAAAAAAAATTCATACACTCATTCAACGGAAATAAAAAATCCGTCCCACCTTTTAAAAAAAAAAATCAAATTCATATCATCATCATCTCATATTGGCAAAATGCCCATTCTTTTCAAACAAAATGCATGCATTGCAAATCACAATTCTCGAATTTTAAACCACATAATTTTCGAATTAAAAAAAAATGGCGAAAATGCCAATTCTTTTCCCAAGCAAAATGCACATTTTGGGATACCCACAAATTCATTACAACATGCATAGCATCAAAATCAAGATTCAAAGCCAAGAGCATTGCAATTCTCGAATTTTCAAAAAAAAAAATAAAAATCACAAAAATCAATTTCAAACAAAAATCGACAAAGGGAATGGAGATATTCGAAGTATACCGTTCGGAGACTCGGATCAGTGGCCCAATGTTGCCAAGCATCGGGGTAATGCTCCTCCGCAATCGATTGCGAAAGAGAATAGTGCCTCCTCATTCGGACAAGCTCCAATCGTCTCTCCGCTACCGGACCACGTCCTTGGCCTTGAATGGCTACTCCCGCGTGTTCCATTGCTCGAAAAATCAAAGAAAACGGAGGATTTTCGAAGCTTTTTTGGCCTTCAATGGTTTCTCCCTCGTCTCTCCTCGTAATTTGCAGAAAACTGGTGAGGAAGAAGAAGGGAGGGGGCGGCCCTCATTTAAAACAACCTGGGAATTCAACCCTATCCGCGCGGATGGGTTTGTAAGGGTCAAAAACACCCTTTTGCCCTTTAAAAATCCAGGACTCTGCAGTTTAGTCCTCAACTTAACCAAAGTTAACCAAAGTTAGCCCCCCTTTTAAAAGAGTTCGACGGCAGTCAAACGTAAGTCCGATTTCTCCGAGAAAGATAACGGAATCCCGTCTCTTTCATCAAAATCATCAAACGGCAGTAAAACGTAAGTCCGATCTCTCCGAGAAAGATAACGGAATCCCGTTTCTTTCATCAAAATCATTCAACGGCAGTCAAACGTAAGTCCGATTTCCCCGAGAAAGATAACGGGATCCCGTATCTTTCATCAAAATCATTCAACGGCAGTCAAACGTAAGTCCGATTTCCCCGAGAAAGATAACGGGATCCCGTATCTTTCATCAAAATCATTCCACGGCAGTCAAACGTAAGTCCGATCTCCCCGAGAAAGATAACGGAATCCCGTATCTTTCATCAAAATCATCAACGGCAGTCAAACGTAAGTCCGATTTCTCCGAGAAAGATAACGGAATCCCGTATCTTTCATCAAAATCATCAACGGCAGTCAAACGTAAGTCCGATTTCTCCGAGAAAGATAACGGAATCCCGTATCTTTCATCAAAATCATCAACGGCAGTCAAACGTAAGTCCGATTTCTCCGAGAAAGATAACGGAATCCCGTATCTTTCATCAAAATCATCAACGGCAGTCAAACGTAAGTCCGATTTCTCCGAGAAAGATAACGGAATCCCGTATCTTTCATCAAAATCATTCCACAGCAGTCAAACGTAAGACCGATCTCCCCGAGAAAGAAACGGGATCCCGTATCTTTCATCAAAATTATTCCCCGGCAGTAAAACGTAAGACCGATTTCCCCGACGAATATGTCTGATTTTTCCCCAGCAAAGGCTAACCAAATCCCCAGCAAAGTTAACGGAATACCAAAAAGCCAACGAAATCTCAAGCAGATTTCGAACTACGAAAGGGCTTGATTCCCACTAGGGATACGTAGGTAGCCTATCTTTAGGTCCAGCCCCTCGACCAAAACGGTCACCCTCTCCTTCGGCAGCAGACGAAGTCCACCGAAAGGCCATTTCATCATCAAGGTCCGAGGCACCTAAAAAGCCATCATCATCCAGGTTTGAGGCACCTAAAATGCCATCATCGAGGTCCGAGGCACCTAAAACGCCATCATCAAGGTTCGAGGCACCTAAAACGCCATCTTCAAGGTCCGAGGCACCTAAAACGCCATCTTCAAGGTCCGAGGCACCTAAAACGCCATCATCAAGGTTCGAGGCACCTAAAACACCATCATCTCCAGGGTCAAAGACCCGAACTACGACTGGCTTGATTCCTCTTAAGGATACGTAGGTAGCCTATCATTAGGTTCAGCCATCCGACCGAAAATGGTCATTCCTATCCCCAGCAGAGCGGATAGCCATCCGACCGAAAATGGTCATTCCTATCCCCAGCAGAGCGAATAGCCATCCGACCGAAAATGGTCATTCCTATCCCCAGCAGAGCGGATAGCCATCAGACCAAAAATGGTCATTCCTATCCCCAACAGAGCGGATATACAATTTCAGCCATCCGACCGAAAATGGTCATCTCATATCCCCAACAGAGTTTCTTTCCAGCAACCGACTGCAGAACTCGCTCATCAGGTTCGAGGCACCTAAAACGCCATCATCTCCAGGGTCAAAGACCCGAACTACGGCCGGCTTGATTCCTCTTAAGGATACGTAGGTAGCCTATTAAATAGGTTCAGCCACTCGATCACTTGATCATCCTGCCAAATATGGAGCCTTACTCTTATCGACGACCCCGCTTCCTTCGAAAGCGCCGTCGCCGAGGGGCTACTGTAAGTGCTCCAATTTGAGCTTGTTAGTATTTTCGTTAGAAAATTAACGAAAGTTATAACATTTCTAACAATTCCTAACAATTCCTAACATTCCTAACATTTCTAACCAAGTAAGGGTGGATTAGGGATTGCCAAAAAAAGATAAACCAAGGAAAAGAATCAAAAAAGCAAAAGAAATGGTCAAAAACCAAAAATAGAAATGGCTGGAACAAAAACTGGCTGTTAATTTGATTTTTTTTTTGAAAAATATTCCTCTTGTCCAAAGCCTGAAGCAGCATTTAATGAACAGTGCACGCTCAAGGTCCTATCCGCGCGGATGAGTTTGTCATTTTCAGAGGGCTATAAATTGAGGCCTTCAGTCTCAGAAATAGAGGAGAAAAAACACAATTCACAACTGCACATTGGCGAAAATAGTGAGAAAACAGTGAGAATTCTCTAGAATTGTCACCTTTTTCTCAACTATTCAACCAAAATCACACTCACTCAAACACTCTCATATTCAAGCCTCAAACACTCTTACATTCAAGCCAAAAACTCCAAAACACAAAGAAGATAGGTATAACCTCCCTCTTCTTACCCTAAATCTCTCATCCATGCATGCATTTTCAAGCTACAAAATGTAGTTTGTTCATCTTCTTGTTTTAGATCCAAGAAGATCACCATGGAAGTTCATCTCCATGGATGATCTTCTACAAGGATCAACATTATTTTCAAAGCATTCTTACTTACTTGCAAAGAAAACACATTTTCAAAACCCTAAAACTCATTTTCATACATCAAATCTCATTTTCAAGGATAAAATTCCCCTTCCCAAGCAAATGAAGTGCTTAAGTCCTAATGTACCCCAAGGATGGTTTGATTAAGTAGATCACCACTAAAATGTCTAGTGACTACTAATCAAAACCTAGGGAAATGGGTACAAGCATGGATGCCAAATCCCCTTTAAAATCACATTTTCTTTCTTGAGAAGTTGCTGTCCAGTAGCAATTTTCCAAGACCCCAGTCCATTGTCTAAATTTTTGGACATAGATAAACTTGGAATTTGGTGTTGACTACAAAACACTTTTTGTAGCCAACATCCAGAGATTTCCAGAAATATTTTTACTTTATTTTTTTCGTGACTAAAACTCCATTTTCCAAATTTTCTTTTGAAGGTCAGATCACCAGTCTCTGGGAGTCCAGATCTCATATCTGAGATTTTCCAGAAGGTTTTGAGTCCTCAAATCTTCTCCAAAATGAAAAATTCTTTCACAGAAATCTTATTTGAGGTGTCTGGAACAACTTTCATTCTCTGAGTTTTCTCAGATTATGAAGTTTTGAAGCCCTTAAATCTATTTCAAAATCAAGTGTCCACTGCCTTTTTCATTCTGGCAGAAGTGTTCTTCAACTTCCAAAAATATTTTGAGTACCAAAACTCAACCCAAAAATCACACCAAAAATCATGGGGTCAGTTTAAAGTCTAATAAAGAATTCCCAATTTTTACTTTTCTGATTTTCAACTTATTTTGGCCAAAACACACACACACACACACACACACAAATGATTTTTAATGCTTGGAAGACTCGTTTTACGAGGCATTCCGGGTGCACACTAACGTCCTTTCCGGCGTGTAACATGACCTCCGAACCCAAATCTCTAATCTCGGGCATTTTTCAAAGTTTTGGCCCTTAAAACAAAAATGGCGTGGCGACTCCGGTCTTTTTTCGATTGGTTTTTCAAAGAAACAAAAATTTCAAAGTTAAACCCTTTCGGAAAGAAAAATTTCGGCGGGCGACATCGTCACAATATGTGGACGACATGATTATTCACTCAAAAGGGACAGATGGTCAACACTTCAGAGATCTCAGAAAATTCTTCAATCGACTGAGACAGCACAAGATGAGGCTCAACCCCGCCAAATGCTCATTCGGAGTGGTCAAAGGGAAAGTCTTAGGGTACATGGTCACAGAGCGTGGCATAGAAGCAGATCCCGCCAAGATAAAAGCCATTACAGACATGCCTCCACCCAGAACACAGAAAGAAGTAAAGGGATTCATGGGCAGGCTTCAATATATCAGTCGATTCATCAATCAACTGACTACAATGTGCGACCCTATCTTCAAGCTACTTAAGAAAAACGCACCTCAAGAGTGGACCGAAGAATGTCAAGAAGCATTCGAGGAAGTTAAGCGCTACTTGACTTCCCCACCTATCCTGGTTCCACCGCACAAGGAGAAGCCCTTGAAGTTATACCTCACGGTTACAGACAACGCATTAGGGGCTATGCTCGCTCAAGAACAAACCGGCCTCCCACACAGAATGCCATCTATTTCGTCGGCCCGCGAGATTCCAAGGCAACGAAATCAACTACTCTCCACTCGACAAATCTGTCTTTGCTCTTGTTTGGGTATCACAAAGGCTGAAGCACTATATGGAAGCCTTCCCGATCCGTCTCATTGCAAAAATGGATCCACTGAAATATATCCTAGACAAATCAAATTTGTCTTCGAGACTGGCCAAATGGTATTTCATGCTCGCGGGATATGATATCACTTATGTCACTCACAAATCCGTCAGGGGGAGTGTATTCGCAGATCAGTTGGCCGAATTTCCTTGCGACGAAGTGAAGGGGGAAGACCCGTGATTCCCTGATGAGGACATCATGAGTATAGAAGAAGAAAATAAGTGGCAATTATTTTTCGATGGCGCAGCCAACATGAGAGGGTTCGGCATTGGAATGTTATTAGTAGACCCTAACGACATCTACACTCCACTGGCAATACGTCTTGACTTTGACGCCACCAACAACACCACAGAATACGAGGCTTGTATAGCGGGACTTGAGGCAGCTCTAGAACGCAACGTGACTGAACTCGAGGTATTCGGGGATTCCCAATTGATCATCAATCAGACATTGAATAAGTGGAGGGTCCAAGATCCAACCCTTCAAAGATACAGTGCCCATCTCCAAGAGTTGGCGCAACAATTCCAAGATGTCTCGTTCCACTACCTCCCCAGAGACAAAAATCGGTTTGCGGACGCATTGGCCACACTTGCTTCATTGGTCGAAATCCCTAAAGGAAAAGCAGTCAAACCCTTCAAAATAACACGACGTGCAACTCCTGCATACTGCGCCGTTATAGATCTCCGTGACTGCAAAGACAAATGGTTATCCGAATGTGCCACTGTTGGGAACTCCGAAGAGAAACCATGGTACCATGACATTTGGCATTTCATCCTGGATGGAACCATCCCACCTGAGACAGATCCGAAGACTCAGATCGCCCTTAAGAGGTTGGCTGCTAATTACGTCATCACCGTTGGCCGCCTATTCAAGAAGCATTCCCAAGGAAACCTCCTTTGTGCCACCGAGGAAGAGGCCCAAGAAATAATGGACCATGTTCATCAGGGCATATGTGGAACCCACATGAGCGGAAATATGCTCGCCAAAAGATCATCGTACAAGGGTACTTTTGGGCCGACCATGGAAGCCGACCGTACCAAAATGGTCAAGAAGTGCCACAAGTGTCAGATACACGCCAATCTTCAGCATGCACCGCCTTCCTTGCTGTACCCTATGACTTCTCCTTGGCCGTTCTCTACATGGGGGATAGACGTGATTGGAAAGGTCACACCCATAGGAGCCAACGGACACTGCTTCGTCCTAGTAGCCATCGACTACTTCACTAAGTGGGTTGAGGCCGCCTCCTACAAAGTTCTGAATTCCAGAAAGGTTGCAGAATACATCAAGCACAACATCATCTGCCGGTATGGGGTTCCGCAAGAGATGATATCCGATAATGGGTCCCACTTCGAGAAGGAAACCGATCGCCTACTAACCGAATACAAAATCACAAGTCACAAGTCGTCTCCTTACAGGCCTCAAACAAATGGAGCAGTTGAAGCCGCGAACAAAACGATCGAGACTATCATCAGAAAAATGGCAGTCACTGGAAAAGATTGGCCCGACAAGCTACCATTCGCACTATGGGGATACCGCACTTCAGTCCGAACAGCTACAGGAGAGACTCCCTACGCCCTCACATTCGGAATGGAGGCTGTCTTACCAATAGAATTGGAAATACCATCACTACGGGTTCTCCTAGAAGACCAAGTGAACGAGGTCGACTGGCTAGGAAGCAGATACGAAGAGTTGGCCCTGTTGGACGAAAGAAGGTTGAAAGCAGCCGAACATACTCAAGCTTACCAAAGAAGAATGGCAAGAGCTTTCAACAAAAAGGTCAAGACGAGGAACATCAGAGTAGGTGACTTGGTTCTCCGTGAGCACCGTCCTGGACCTTTCAACCCGCTAGGCAAGTGGGGACCAAGATGGATAGGACCCTACATTGTGAAGAAGATATTCTCTGGGGGAGCCCTTCAGCTGGTGGACTTAGACGGAGATCAACTACCGAAGTCGGTCAACATGGACAAGCTCAAGAAGTACTTCGCGTGACTTGGCCTCCTCAAAAAGAAATCGCTCGCTAGGTTGAAAATCCCGGAAAGGACAGCCTAGGCAAAAATTAGAGCTAGCACAAGAAAAGAAACCCGCTAGATTGAAAACCCGAAAGGGCGGTCTAGGCAAAAGAAAGGGTGTGCATAAAAAAAAATAAAAGAAGAGAAGGGAGGCTTATCTCGCGCGAGATTACCCCTCGGCACGGAGCCGTATTTTGTCCTTTTCTCAAAAATGAACTACGTTAGACCTGAGCCTCTTATTTAATTGCTGTAAAAGAGGAACGTAGGCAGCCTTCGGGTTCGGTCTAATCAAATAAATGAATCTACTTTTGTCCTTTATTAATCAAACGCATTTTCATTAATGACAAAAGGGAAATCCTAACCACAACGACTAATTTGCTAAGCTAACAAACTCGAAAAAAATACTAATAAAAGCAAAACAATTGATTTATCAAAGCAATCTCTTGGTACTCCTAAAAGATCTAGCCTTTCATTGACTTGGTAGGCCGGCGGACATGATCTCCACCGTCGTCGTGATCCTCCTTGCGCTTTGAGCCCCGCGAACCAGAGCATCCCTCGAGGCGATCAAAAACAGAGTCAAGGCGATCAAAAACAGATCCCGAGAGCCTATTGAAGACATGGGGCCTATCTAAAGCTTGTGTCTTTCCAGGCATCCCCTTGCTTCGCCTCTCATACCAATCCCCATCGAGAAAATCCTGAGTTGGATCAGTTCGCACGTTAGCAGGATCAGACTGAGCCTCGCTCCTTCGCAAAATACTGCTAGCTACAAAAGAATCTCCTAGCAGTGAAAGCCGCAGATCATCAATCTTCTCTGCACTAGGGTGACCGGTATGAAGGAACCAATCCAAGTACTTATCAGATAAGAAGATACTTGCATTAAAATTCCGAAGGTTCGACCAGAAATTCCGACTAGTTCCTTCACCCCATGCTTGACCTAGCGCCTGCGCAAACTCTACACCAATATAAGACACTTCAGGAGAAGCTCCTTCGAAAAAATAAGTGTCCTGCTGCTGACCAAGCTGACGGAGCACCCGCTTGGGAAAATAAAAGGAGGAATCTCGCAAACCCGGAAGAACAACCCTGTCAAAACCCTTGGTATTGGCAACATACTTGTTCAACCTCCAATAAGGTGGACACCAAAGAATGTCAGCAGTTTCGGTCTTCGCAATCAACTCAGCCCATTCATCCGCTGAAAGATCCTTGATCAATAACTTTCGCGTATGATATGTGAAAGGGGAATATTCCAACGGGGGACCTACCAACTTGAGATGCTCCCTAAGCCAAATGGTCAACAGAAGAGGACTCCCTTGAGTCATGACACCGGTCCTATGCAGCTCGTCAAGACCATGCAGGGTCTCACCCAAGATTAGCGGAATAATGTTCCTAGAACGTTTTCTAGCCTGCAGAACAATTTCCACCAGTTGGGAGTCGACCAAGTCGTCCCTACATGTAAACAGAATATCTCCGAAAAGAAAAAGAGCCAAAAAGTTCCGTTTATAGACATGAAAAGCGTCATCATCTGAATCACCGCTGAAGCATCCTGGAAAAGAAGAGCAATCAACCCACTTGCGGTGAACCAACTCATAGCAAGTATCAAGGGGGATCCCTAACAATTCATTCAAAGCCTCCGAATGATTCCTATGGTACTTGGGAACGGCGATCTCGCCAGTCAGAGGCATATCCAAGATAATAGCAAATTCCTCCACAGTAGGTACCATCTCATTCAAAGAAAAATTGAAAAGATGAATAGAGGGATCCAGAAACCGAGCAGCACCCTGCAAAAGACTCCAATCCGGTTGGAGGTTCTTCAAAGTGAAAAGAATTCTGAATCCAAATTCTGCTATGAACCTATTACGAGACCGGTTGCGAAACGACCTCACAAAATCCCTTGATGCTTGCTTGAAAGATGCAATCACTTCAGATGACAGGGGAAAATCATCGACAATCATGGATGTTGGGGCAATCTCCTTGGAAGCCATGGATCGTAGGGTTGAAGTAAAAGACAAGAGTTTCGCCCTAACAAGATATCTCTAGAGTTTGTAAGGCTAGAATGAGGTATCTGGCCGGACTGCAGGGTGATTTTATAGGGAAAACTGACAAAGTCCTGTTCGAAAAAGGAAGAGATTTCTGCCTGTATAGCGTGTCTCGTGCGAGACACCTTATCTCGCGTAAGATATCCCTACGGCAAAACAGCAACAGTTCTGCTCAAACAACAATCTAGCCTCGACTTGACGAAGCAAGTCTCGAATAACCTGTGTGTACAGTTCATAACATGCAGTAAAAACACTAAGATGAGGGCTCAAAATTGTGGCCTAGCGGCCATTCCATTCCATTTCCAAAAACATGGAAAGTCGAGAAAGTTAATTAATTAACTAATTAGACCTAGGATTAGGGATTAAGAAAAACCATTGTTTGTGCTACCTACTTGTTCCTAACAGGTACCAAGAGAAAAAGAAAAATTGTCTGGGCCCACACGGCCAATATGTACAAATCATCAGAAATCAAATAAGGAGAAAAGGAGGGGATCACGCCATCAAATCGCCCGAGCCGCCGGCACCTCCGCCATCACCACCACGGGGGCTACCATCCCTCCTCGATCTCTTGGCTCCGCAAGTAGGGGTCACCGCCGAGGCCACTGTCGAGGTCGCCAAAGAAGCCTTGTGAAACAGCCTCTCGGACAGGTCCGACACCAGAGCCATCTTGGTCGCGCCACGGTTGTAATCGGCCGCGGACAGAGTGACCTAACAACAAAAGAGAAACAAAACGTTCAGATGAAGTCGGACATATACACTTATATGGACGAACGCGAGATATACCTTCTGGAAAGTGACCAAATTGTCCTCGACAATAAGCGTCTACGCAACGTCAAAATTCAAAATTTTGACACATTTACCCTTGGAAATGATAAACTAGCAGGGAAACGTGGAAAAACCGGCACCGCAATTCACGGAACGAGCCAAACGTGACATGCGCACGATCGTCCGGTACGGCACCAGTCGCCCGAAAACCGAGTGGTCCAAAGATCAACTCAATCCATATGATTCAGAGCCCAGAAAGGTGAATCATCAAAGCTCGGTCCAACGCCCAAACAGGTGGATCGTCAAACCAAAAGCTCGGTCCAATGCCCAAACAGGTGGATCGTCAAACCAAAAGCCCGGTCCAACGCCCAAACAGGTGGATCGTCATCAGAAAAGCCCGGTCCAACGCCCAAACAGGTGGATCGTCATCAGAAAAGCTCGGTCCAATGCCCAAACAGGTGGATCGTCAAACCAAAAGGCTCGGTCCAATGCCCAGACAGGTGGAATGTCGAACCAAAAGCCCGATTCAACGCCCAAATAGGTGAATCGTCATCCCCAACAACAAAAAGCCCGATTCGGAGCCCAGAAAGGCGAATCGTCACAAAACCGACAGGACTCAGGGGATCAGACAGGTAAGCCTTTGTGTTCTAACATAGTTTCCGCAGGTTTGGAGCCCAGACAGGCGAATCTTCAGACAGGCATGTATATTCTGAATTGGGTCTTGATTTGATTCCTCAGTATGAATTTACCTTTTCAAAAACAAAATCTCCGCGATTTTCAAATGATTTTCAAAATACCTAAAGCAGCCTTTTCGTGTTTTGGAGTCGAACTACGTCATGGTCTGATTCTCCGATAGAGATACGTAGGAAGCCGTGCGGTCCGACCATCCCGATGTTCAGAATGATGTCTTTTCTATCGTCGACATGACTTCTTTCATAAGACATGTCACCGAGGGGCTCTGTAGACACCCCATTCTGAACACATCAGAACATACTTATACCACTCTATGTCTCGCTTTGAGTCAAGAAGTAGAAATCCACCATTTCGTCATGTTTCGTTAAGTTTTGACTAACCCCCGTTAGTTTGGGACTAAACCGCATACGAGATAACGAGGAAAGGGCAAAGCGTCCACAGAGCAATATCTCGCCGCGAGATGGCGTGTCTCGCGCGAGATATCCCCCCTCTGCAGATTGCAGACGACAGTTCCCTCATCGATTTCAACCTCTTTTCGGGATAAAACTTTATCTCTCCGGCCAACCAATAGAATTTGGAGTCTGGAACCATCTTGAAGTGTTTGATCTCATCTTCAACACTTCCCCAACCCCTATAAATACTTGATGACTTCCAAGGTTCAAGGGGTCCAGAATTTCACAACACACACATTTTGTTGGTTTCTTTCCCTGAAAGAATCCTACAAAATCACCCTAAAAATTCACCTCATAGTTTGTTTGTCAACCTTGTTGATAAACAAACATCAAGCTCCAAGTCAAGGACCGAGGCAAAGCTCTGTCCGTGTCAAGAGTCGATTCTAAACTTGAGTCGAAACTCTGCCCAAATCACCTCACGCAAGGTAACCCCTAAATCCCCTTCTAATTGATTGTTAGAGTGGTATAAGTCCATAGAATCTAGGATCGGCCTAGAGCCTCTCCAAATCATGGAGACGGTCTCGAAGCAATCGATCCTACATTCCGTTTAACCCCGTTAAATGGACCTTTGTTTATAATATTTAAAATCGTTTTTCTCTTCTTTTGAAAACCTCTCTTTTCTTTAGCAAGACCGATCTCCGGATTGGGTGAAATGGATGCTCCTTGACCTACCCATTTCATAACCTAAGCCCCGAACTCAAATCTCTTTCAAAATGGTTTTCCTATTTTCTCCAATCGAATAATATAGGTGGCGACTCAAAAACGAAAAGGATAAAATTCTTCTTTTTCCTCACAACGCTACACCAACAAGTCCCTTTGCATGAGTAAGGTACCAAAAGGTACTTCCTTCACGGGAAACTTATGAAATGTTTTCGGAAGTCTGGGGATCGGCCGAGAATTTACCAAAACGCCCCTTAATGCAATTTTATTACATTAAAATGCATCTAAAAGGTTGCGAATTGGATTGGCGTACTTACAACTAGGTATTCTCATTTACAAAAGTTAATTTTGGCTTTGATAACGGCATCTATTAAATTAAGACACTATTTTGAAACACATACTATAATTGTGCGTACTAACTATCCTATTAAGAATGTTATGAGAAAACCAGAGATGTCAGGTCGAATGGCTAAGTGGTCCGTACAATTAAGCACTTAAGACATCAAATATGAACCCAGAACAGCAATAAAATCTCAGGCTCTAGCTGATTTTGTGGCTGACTTTAGTCCAACCATGCAACAAGAAATAGAGTTGGAGGTTCAGCAACTGCAAGATGATGACATCTTGAAAATGTGGACACTTTACAAAGATGTTGCTTCCAACATGAGAGGCACAGGACTTGGAGTTGTATTAAAATCGCCACAAGGGGACATAATACCACAATCCATCAGTTGCAGTTTTAAGGCCACTAATAATGAAGCAGAATATGAGGCATTAATTGCAGGTCTAACAGTGCCCAGTACCTAGATATCAAGCACATCCGGGTGTTTATGGATTCTTTGCTAATTGTTAACCATTATAACGGGTCCTACATAGCGAAAAATGCAAAGATGACGACATATTTGGAAATTGTAAAAATTCTGGCGGCCAAATTCAAAACATTTACTTTGGAGCAGGTTCCACGTGAGGAAAACTCTCAAGTTGATGCCCTGACAAACTTAGGTTCAGCCTTCAAAAGCATTTCACAGACAAGTATCCCAATTATGCATGTCGACATCCCAGCATTTGATCGCCTCGAGCTGTTCCTTCTAGATGTCGACATCCCTACCAGTCCAGCAGTAACTTCCTGGACAGCTCCTATTATCAAGTATCTCCAAGATGATACGATCCCATCTGAAGAGAAAAATGCTCGAGCATTCAGGGTAAGGTCATCTAAATATTTACTTATTGATAACTTTTTGTTTAGGAAATCTGCTGCAGGTCACTACTTAAAGTGTCTAGAAGCAGACCGAGCCCAACAGGTTTTGAAGGAGCTGCATGAAGGGCAGTGTGGAAATAATACTGGGGGCAGAAGCTTGTATACCAAGGCTCTAAATATGGGCTACTTTTGGCCCACAATGCGAAGAGACGCTGCAAAATATGCAAAGAAATGTGACTCCTGTCAGCGACATGGCGACATCCTACATCAACCAGCCGAATTGCTACATTCTATCCTGTCGCCATGGACATTTATGATTTGGGGAATGGACATCGTAGGGAAACTACCCAGGGCTCCAGGAGGAAAAGTATTTCTACTAGCCATGACAGACTATTTTTCCAAATGGGTAGAAGCTGAAGCCTACGTGCAGGTCCGGGACAAGGAAGTTATCTCATTCATAAAAAGAAACATATTCAGCAGGTTTGGGATACCTTCAGAGATAATATGTGATAACGGCTCCCAGTTCATTAGTAGGAAAACGCAGGATTTCTTGAAGAGATGGGGAGTCAAGATGGTGACATCTTCACCTGTTCACCCTCAAGCAAATGGACAGGCAGAATCCAGCAATAAGATTATCATAAGCAATTTAAAAAGGAGGCTGGACCAAAAGAAAGGAAGATGGGCGGAAGAGCTACCAATGGTTTTATGGGCTGATAGGACGACATCTAAGAATGCTACTGGTCAGACTTCCTATTCTCTAGTATTTGGGACAGAGCCAGTCATTCCAGCAGAAGTTCTCGTACCTACACCCAGATATGGTTTGTTGACACCTGAGCATAATAAAGACATCTTGACACATGACTTGGATACTGTAGATGAGCTAAGAGATATGGCTAAAATTCGGATGGCAGCATATCAGCAAAGGGTAGCCAGGTATTACAACAAAAATGTAAGGGTTAGAAGATTCCAGGTAGGAGACTTAGTCCTACGAAAGGCATTCCAAAATACAAAAGAACTCAACACAGGCAAGCTTGTCCAAAATGGGAAGGACCCTACCTGATTGATGCACAGGCCGGGAAAGGAGCATATCGCCTGTCAACCCTGGATGGCCAAATGATCCCACGAAGTTGGAACGCCATTCACCTTAAAAGGTATTACATCTAGACAATGCCTTCCTAGAACTCACCTCATCCCAGGTATGAACAATCCTCTATTGTGAGTAACCTTTCATTTCCCTACTTGTCATTTTTTATTTTATTTTACTTTATTTCAAAATAAGATGTCACTAACACAACCTGTGGAGGGGCGTCAACATAGTTGACGTCCATCTCTAACATGTCTTGTCTTGCAAGATGTTGACATATTAGAATGGTGACATATCGAAAGTACTCAAGTCAAAATGACAATGAATTCTCCTCCGTCAAAGACTGGCCATCTCTTTTAAAGTAAAGGTACACAATCCCTTCTAAGGTTTAAAGAGTTAATTACCTCTTTCTTGAGATGTTAGGCTGACACACCTTCGTCTGGAGCGCAAGATATCTCTTTAATTGAGGTGTGGGGTGGGCCTATATGAGTAAAATTATATAGCTTACCCATTCCCACTCAATTAAATGATTGATCTTATGTTTTATTCTTATGGTTGTGACATATACGTGTCATCTTAAGTACCTACAGTTTTGACATATTATCATGTCACCTTATGAAGTTAACATGTAATCATCCAAGAAATCTTCATCAAAAGTATACCAAGCCTTGACATACTTGAAAACTACCAAACCAGAGTTTTTCTAAAAGCTACCATAAAAACATTCCCAAAAGATTAAGACATTGTCCCAACATCCAAGCTACTAAAACTAAAAAACAAAAGTGTTGAACCAACCCAACACTTGAAATAAATTGTCTTTGGTCCTTATGGACCGATTACATAACCAACAAAATTAAAATTGTCTTTGGGATTCCACCCCCGTATTACCAGCAAAAACAAAACAAACATGTTTACCTTTTTCAGATGGCGATTGCCTCAGATGTTGCTTTCGGAGTAACCTCTCCAACCTCTGCTTCTTCCTTCACAATTCCTTCCTGGGGACTGGATGACACCTCGCCTTCATCCACCGGCTCCCCTGTTAGCTTGGCCAGATTGGCATACTCTTTGTTAATGTCCCAACTCTGAGATTTGCCATCCTGGTGCTCCTTCAGCATCTTAATCCTACTTTGAAAAACAGTCTTTGCAGCCACTATTTTGCAGGACTCCCTCACGTTGTTAACCTCCTTAAGATGATCACCTTCACTTTTTGCCAAGCTATCCAGTAAATCCTTCACAGTCCTCTCTTGCTCCTCCAAATTCTTCACTTGCTTTTCCAAAGTTTTCTCATGTTCCTTCACCTTGTTCTCCAGCAAAACTTTTTCTTTCTTAGCCAAAGCTGCCTCTGACTTGGACTTTTTCTTAAGCATCTCGTTTTCCTTCACCAAGTTTTCCAAATATCCCACCACCTGTGACATAAAAAGTTGACATCAAAGGATATCATGAAAGCTTAGAATCGGTCAAAGCTCAGTTAGTAACACCTTACCCCAGTTGCAAAACTCATATACTTTTTCTTAAATTCCCCCACGGGCAGTCCTTCAAATACGTCTCCAACTTCAATCACCTCCTCTTGGATGGCCTTCCTCTTTCTCACCCTAGAGCTAATACCAGCGCTTTCCTCTATTGCAGGGATTTTCTTGGGAAACAATGGTGGCTTTGTCTCTATCTTGGGAGGAGAATCTCCAAACATGGCGTCAATATCATCAAGATCGAAGTCTGACCCCGAGGCAACTGGCTTAGAAACTACACCAATATATGAAGAGTGTCAAGAAGTAGTATGCATTAAATTAATGAAACAGGATAAGGAGACAACATGCATACCTGTAGACATGATAAGAGAAGATGATGCCCTATTGTCTTCCCGAACAGCCAAAGGTGCTTCTAGTAGGCCTCTAGGTGACCTCTTGTCTAAAGGCAGTCTAAAAAACTCTTCAAGTTTTGCTAAAGTATCCTCCTCCAGTGGGAATAATTCTCCCCAGTCAATATCTGCAAAAAGGTAAGAAAAATTATGATTTCAGTCTATCTCAAAAGCAAGAAATCACAAAGTCAGAAATTGAAGTACCTCCCTTATTCCATTCGCTTGGTATTTCATCCCCTCCTTCAATAGATGCCCTATCAACAAAGAAAAATCTATTTTTCCATCCTCTATCATTTGAAGACGTAGTGGTCATTAGAGAACTCCTACCCGACCTTTTCTTAAAAAGATACCTTTTTGATCCAAAGGGTTGGAAATTGTACGAGTAAGCTATCTCATTAAGCCCTAGGTTTAGGCCACTTTCCCTATTAGCCTTGATCACAAATGCAAAAATTCTCCAAGCCATAGGCATTAATTAGGGGTAAGCGAGTTGGGTCCTTTGGAAAAATTCAGAAACCAAAGAAGGGAAAGGATAACTAAACCCTAGGAGGAAGGGGTATTCAAGAAAACAAGTCCATTTTTTGGAAACAAGATCAGACCTAAGGTTGACGGAAAAGGGGTGAAAGATGGCACCTTCCGGGAAGTAACATTGCCGTTTTAGCGACTCAATCTGGGCATCGCTGAACACACATGTCTCCTCGTCTGGCTTAGAAAGGATATTCTCACACTCGAAATCGTCAAAATCAATCTCTATGGGATCTTGCGGAGATGGTGCACTCTTGGTCTTGTAGGAACTCCATCTTGTCCTATCCATGTTAACAATGTTGGGTCAAAATATATGTGGACTCAAAATTGCTTAATCCCAATCACTCAGCTAGTTAGAGACCCCTAATTTAATTAGACGTTATCTTTGGATCTCTTACTGATGCTCTCCCAGTTAATTCAGCATGTTCTGCAGGATACTATCCTGCTGGTGGGATCTGCCTGGTAATCAGCAGGAGTTAACTCTTTTCAGCAACATACTTCAGCAGATAGGTGACTTATGTTTGGATGACTCCTTTCGTTTGAAATAAAATCTCAGTCACAACGGTCACATCTCTATCTCTTTCATCGTACTTGTTTGCTAAAAGTAGTTATATTTTTCCTGCCAACACCATTCCGCGATGCGACACAAGAGCCACTTTTAGCTCTACTTTGTCCTTTGTCCGCTTATGCAGTAACCGGTTGGGACAAAGGGGTTTTTACCCGCTGTACAATAGCAGAAATGTCTTATTCAAATCTCCCGCATTAATTACAAAGATATGGCATTAAATGATCCTCACCTACCAACCTCTTTCCGATTCTACCCTTCAACGGCATTCTTAGTTCTTCTCTTCCTTCTCCTCAAGTATATATAGAGAAGACTTTGCTTTGCATTAAAGAAGGTTGGTGATTGCATTGAAGAAGAGTGTGCTTGAAGCATTGATTGTGTTCAAGTCTTCAAATCCATAAAATCATTAGACTTTATTAGGGATATACACTCGTGCACTTCTCAATCAACCTTGTAAGCATTCTCCAACTAGACAATTATTGGAATGCATTGATTGAGATTCACACACACACCTGAGTGAGATAAGTCCAACTTGCCACTCAAAAACACCTGGTCAGTTCTTCATTTAAAGATCCATCAGTAGATCCTTGTATTCAGTCCTTGTAATCGGCAAGGCGGCACTTGTAATAGACTAGGACATACTGATAGTAAACTTTTCCCAAAATCCAAGATCTGACCAATCTTGGTAGAGGACGTAGCAGCATTCACGCTGTGAACCTCTCCAAATACTGTGTCCTTGTCTTTACTTTATTTTTCATCTTGCCGGCAGTTCACCTCACCAAATCGAGATCGGTTCATCCTGTTTGAATCATAAGTATTTCCCTAAACCAAACAAGTTGCTCTGCATATATGATTTACATAAATACTTTGTGTTTAAAATCAAGCTCTAAACAATCTCTTGCTGATTTTGTGTGAGTTCAAACTTAGTCACTGATATTCCGCTGTGCTTACTGATTATCTTACAACTTTCTGATCAGTGACTATGACCATTGAAGTATTTTAATTAAAATTGCAAATAGGCTATTCACCCCCTCTAGCCTATTTCCTCGCCTATTGGGCCTAACAATTGGTATCGAGCTTGACATTTTTGAAAGAAATTTCCAAGCCTCACAGCTTGATTGCCGATACCATGGCGGGAAAAATTATGCAGACGTTTAACATCACTACCATACCGATGTTGAACATCAATGAGTTTGGTGTTTGGAAATCCCGAATGATAAAGTACATGAACTCCATAGATGAACGATTAATGAAAGTAGTGGAAGGTGGACCGATTACTCCCTTGAAAGTTCAAACCACCTACAAACCAATACCTTCCACTCCCCTAACTGCACATGCCGCCGACGATGAACAACAAACAGATGTTCAAGTTACGGAAACTCTTGTCGAAAAACCAAGAGATGAATGGACTGACGAAGACAAGTTAACCTATGCTCTTGATGGGAAAGCCAGCCACATTATCTCTTGTGGTTTAGACGACAAACAGTACAAGCTCATTGACTTGTGTTACACGGCACAAGAATGCTTTGGAACAAGCTCCTTGAATACTTCAAGGAGATGCACGCACCAAGGACAACAGGCTTTATGATGCTATTGCTGAGTTCGAATCCTTCAAAAAATCGATGGCGAATCACTCAACAAAGATATGATCGATTCTCGCGAGGTAAGTAATCTTTGTGCTTCTCTTGGTAAAGTATATACTATGAAAGATCCGAATATACGATTTCTAAGTGCTTTAGGAAGTATATATCATACTAAGGTTACTGTTCTTAGAGAAGCTAGAGATTTAAATACCACTTCTATTCAAAATATTGTGTCTAGTCTATTTTCGTATGAGAGAGAACTACAAAACTTAATATTCTCGACAAAAACTTCAAATGCATGTCTCTCTCAAAGACAGACTCGGATATCTCAAATGCCTACTCCTTATCCTCCTATTGATCAATGCCAAAGCCCTTGCTGTAGCAAAACCCTAGAAAACCCTCCGAGCCTCTTATGGAAGAAGAGGAATTTGCTTTGCATTTGCCGAAACTACCGAAAGTTCAAAAACTTCAAGAAAATGCAAAAAGACAAAGAAACCAAATCAAAATAAACCATTTACTACTCCCTTCCATAGAGCCACCAACAACCATAAGCCTTCTACTCAAAGACTTCCCGACGGAAAGAACAGAAAGGAGACTTGGTATGCTTTAACTGCCGAAAACCTGGACATTTTGCATCTAAGTGTCCCCAACCAAAATATGAATATGTCGGGAAATCGGTAAACCAAAGACATCCAAAGTCCAGAAGCTATGTTGCGTATGATAGCTTGAGAAAGCTATGCCGATGCAGTGTGAAACCGACTCGGAAGGTGAAGGCGCCGCGATGATAATGAAGATGCCGATATAAGCTTTGTTGCCCTGGATGCCGATGATGAAATAGCACTAGATTTACCTACTCCTATTCACCGGAATGCTTCTCCTCCAAGAACATCTTCAAGGAGAGAAAGACCAGCAAGACATTCATTTCAAGAAGTCAAAGTCAATGCAGTCAATCCTTATGGTTTCAAAGTCATTCAAGTTGGAACCTCACTTTATGGACAGTGTGGACCCATTGCCTCTCATGCAACCGAACCAAGTCCTCCACAATCCTCTGAAAAGAAGCTATCCTTTACCAAACTTCCAAGTATTTCAAGAAATCTTGCCAAACCCATTTCATCCCTACCCAACTTCTCTCCTGAACCAAAAGATCACTCAGCCAAAAGAAACACGACCGACCCTCTTCCCGAGATATCTAAGGCCGAGATGATAGAGACCATGGATGAACTTTTTGTTGATTATGAAAAGTTGAGTAGTGTTCATGAAATATTGACTGTTGATTTCGGTTTAATCTCTTTGAAAGAGAATCACTCAAAGCCGAACTTGATTCTTTGAAAACAAAACTGAGTGAACTCGATCAGCTTCAAACTGAAAACCGGGACCTCAAAAGCAGAGCAAAAGTACACATAGCACAGATTAAAGATTTAGCTCAAAGAAATGATTCTCTTATGAAAACCATTGAAATCTTTTCCAAACCTAACGCTGCTAAAATGGCAATTAATGCATGCCAAGCTATTCCTAAAAATGATCAACATGGGATAGGTTTTGAAACCAGGCGCAGAAGTGTACTAATGTCTTTGTCGAGAAAAAGGATAAGAAGGCCGAGAACAACCCGATTAACCCATTGCATAAGGATACTAAGCTAAAATATAATCTTTGTATCAATGAAGTATCCTCACTACAAGGAAATGGAGAAAGTCAGGAGTACGTACAAAAGGGAATTAAGATTGCCGAGAATGAATCGCGGATGAAGATATTGAAAGTAAATGCATCGGCAAAGCCGGGTATTGCCAATCTTGATTCACCGCCAATGATCGATCTCCCCAAAGGTGGTGGCAAAGGCAAGCGAAAGGCAAGAAGGGCAAAACCAACACTTATAAAGACCCTAAGTTCGTGCTGCTTGATTCTTCTAAGCCTAATGATGCAATGACTAAATCTAGTGGTGTCTTGCCGACTACTCGATCAATCGGCAAAGTGAAATGTGAAAATTGTTTGGATTATGGTCATCATGCTCATGAATGCCTCTTGAAAAGCCTCTCGGGACCCACAGTGGCAAAAGCCTCTAGTGGCGGCCGGATATATGGCCGCCCAAGAGGAACTAACCTCTTGGACCCGGTAAATAAGGGGGACCATAAGCATGTTTTACTTGCAGAATGCTTTATGGCCTCGGCGATGCTAGCAAAGATGTATGGATTTTGGATAGTGGTACATTCGAGACACATGATCGGCCGTCCGATCTCCTTGGCGATATTGCGATGCATCGGGTCCTCCCGTAGTTTTTGGTGACAATGGTAGAGGTAAAATAATTGGATGTGGTACCATCATTAGAGGTGCGATTCTTGTACGTAAGGTCTCTTTGGTGGATGGACTCAAACATAACCTTCTCTCCATATCACAATTCTGTGATAGAGGAATGCAATGTATCTTCACTACTTCTAGTTGCTACATAAAAGATATTGCCTCGAATGAAACTCTTCTCACTGCCAAAAGAAAAGGTAACATTTATGCAGTAGACTTAAGTGCTATTACTGGTGTTACTAATATTTGTTTTGTAGCTAAGAACATCAGTGAGAACTCGTGGCTATGGCACAAGAGACTCAGTCACTTAAACTTCAAATCAATATCCAAGCTTGCCAGTTCCGGATTGGCAACTGGTCTTCCAAAAGTGTCTGCTGATCATGGAAAGAAGTGCAGAGCTTGCCAGTTGGGAAAACAACACAAATCCTCTTTTGAGTCCAAGCCCTGCATGTCAACTTCTAGGTGCCTACAAATGTTACACATGGATCTATTTGGCCCCACAACCACAGCCAGCCTTGGGGGAAGTAGATATACCCTGGTCGTAGTAGATGATTATTCTCGATATACTTGGGTGGAAGCTTTCAGCAATAAAGATAACATATATGCTGTTGCCACCAAGTTATTCAGACTGCTACAGACTCAGAAGGAGAGCGATATCGTCAGCATGAGATCAGACAATGGAACTGAATTTACAAATAACGGTATTGCTCGATATTGTGACGATCATGGTATAGACCATAATTTCTCTCGTCTTTGGTACACCTCAACAAAATGGTGTAGTTGAGAGAAAGAATAGGACGCTTATTGAAGCCGGTAATACCATGATTTCGAAGCCGAGTGCCGAAATATTTCGGGCGTAAGCCATTCATACCGCTCGCTTCACTCGTAACAGATCTCTCATCAACAAATTCCATAATAAGACTCCTTATGAACTCTGGAGAGGCCGAGTACCAAATATTGGATTCTTCAAAATCTTCGGGTGCAAATGTTATGTTCTTTACAACGGAAGAGAGCACCGAGGTAAATTTGATGAAAAAGCTGATGAAGGCATTTTTGTCGGCTACTCAAAACACAGTAAGGCCTTTCGAGTTTTCAATAAGAAACTTTTGAAAATTGTTGAATCTGTTCATGTAAGTTTTGATGAATTTGATTTGTTAGAGTCTGACCAGACTCCAAATAGTGCTAACCAATCTAGTGGTTTTGAGACAGGTGAATCTAGTTATACTAATCAATCTGCAGATAATGCGCAAGATCCTTTTGTTGTTGCAGAAGATCCAGCAGACATCTTTCCATCCTCAGCAAGAAACCGTCCCGGCGATAATCCTCCGTACGTCTCTGGCGTAGCCATTCCGCCAATCCTCCTCATCCTGTACCAATGAATCCTAGCCCAAATCCAATCTCTGTAATTCATCCTCCTATACCAAATATTCCTCGATCAAATTCCAAATCCACTCAAAGTCCAAACCCTACTATCTCTCCTATTCCTTTAAATTTATCATCTTCCAAATCTGCTGCTGATTCTGAACCTCCTCTAGAATCCTTAAGACAAGAATCAGTAAGACAAGACCTTCCGAGAGAAGTTAGACCTCATCGTGACCATCCTCTTGAAAATGTCATTGGTGATATTTTTGGACCCAGAGTGACCAGAAATCTGAACAAGGATTTTGATGAGAATCTCTTTTCTTCAGCTATGGTGTACGATATTGAGCCTCGGAAGACCGAAGAAGCCCTCGCCGATCCAAGCCCGGGTGGAAGCTATGCAAGAAGAGTTGAATCGGTTTGAAAGATGTAAAGTCTCGGGAGCGGTACCGAGACCTTCCTCTCAAAGCAAGTCATTGAAACGAAATGGGTATTCGAAATAAGTTGGATGAATCAGAAAGATTACAAGAAACAAAGCAAGATTAGTGGCCAAAGGATACCGTCAAGAGGAAGGGATTGATTATGATCAAACTTTCGCACCGGTAGCAAGATTAGAAGCGATAAAAGACTGTTTCTTGCCTATCTTTGCCTTCAAAGAATTCAAGCTATATCAAATGGACGTGAAAAGCGCATTCCTAAATGGTGAACTTCAAGAACCTGGTCTACGTTGAACAACCGCCGGGCTTTGAAGATCCTAAGAAACCAAATCATGTCTACCGATTGAAGAAAGCTCTCTATGGCTTGAAGCAAGCTCCTAGGGCACGGTACGAAACCCTATCCAAATTTCTACTCAGTGATGGCGTGGGATTTACAAGAGGAAAGATCGATACAACTCTATTTGTTACCAAGCACAAGGGTCATTCATTGTTTGTTCAAATATATGTGGACGACATCATCTTCGGTTCCACAAATGAAGCTCTATGCAAAAGATTTGAAAAGCTCATGCAAAGCAAGTTCGAAATGAGTATGATGGGTGAGCTTACCTATTTCCTTGGTCTACAAGTAAAGCAAACCAATGAAGGAATTTTTATACATCAAGCCAAATACACCAAGGAACTAATCAAGAAATTTGGTTTTGATAATGCTCATCCTCAAAGCACTCCTATGGCGACAAATGTGCATCTTGACAAAGACGAATCCGGCAAGAAAGTGGACATGACTCTTTACAGAGGAATGATTGGTTCACTGCTCTATCTAACAGCCAGCAGACCGGATATTATGTTTGCTGTTTGTGTCTGCGCCAGATTTCAAGCCGATCCTAGAGAATCCCATCTGCAAGCCGTGAAAAGAATTATCAAATATCTAAGTGGCACTGCTAACCTTGGTCTATGGTATGCCAGAGATTCTTCATTCAATCTTATCGGTTACTCAGATGCTGACTATGCGGCTTGCCGAGTAACAAGGAAGAGCACCAGTGGAACTTGCCAGTTTCTTGGTGAGAGGCTAGTTTCTTGGTCATGCAAAAAGCAAACAGCAACCTCAACTTCCACAACTGAGGCGGAATACATTCTTTGCCGGTAGGCTGCTGCTCTCGAGATTCTATGGATGAAGCAACAATTAGTAGACTATGAGATTCCTCCTCAAGTCTGCCCAATCTACCGTGACAATCGCCCGCCATCTCCGTCTCAAATAATCCAAGAATGCACTCCAAAACAAAGCACATTGACATAAAATACCATTTCTTGAAAGATCATGTTGAGAAAGGCAACGTTGTCTTGCCGAAAGTTCATACCGACTTTCGAGAGCCGATATCTTGACAAAGCCTCTTGATCGAAGAGATTTGAATTCCTTAGGAGTGAGCTGGGTGTTATTGGTTATTCTGGTTGATGCTTACATCTTCTTGAAATCGCTATGCCCGCCGATCCGTCCCCTTGCTGCTGATTGATATTTCTGCCGATTGCTTGCCGATGCTCTTTTCTGCTGATATTCTAAGTAGTGGTTGCCAGCTATCTATGTCTCCCATCAGCAAGCTTCTCTTTAAATGTAAAGCTGAGTTCCCTGTCAGACCTATCAAATCAAGGACAGTTGGTCACACCCCTCTCTGACACGTGTGTGTACCGCCATTTCCGAAAATCGTGTCAAATGATTTATTCCAATTAATTTTGTGATAAATCTCAGGTAAACTGTATCATTTTAAATCTTAAACAGTTATGTTAATCATTCTTAACTGCTCAAATTCGGCGCTTTAAATGGAGCTGCTGCCGCACGTATTTCAATGAAAATGAACAGTTTTCGTCTTTTGAAAACCCTTTTCAAATAAACCGTTCCCTCCAAACTCCATAACATATTTAAGCAAAGCTACTCTTTCAAAAACCTTTTCACATTCTCATCAAAATTCTATCTTGCTATCTCAAGTCTCCATATCTCAAACTTCTTCTTTGAATCTGGTAAGTCCATTTTAATATCTCAAATATCTGATTCTAACCTTGGTTTATTGTGTTTGAGTTTGTTTGATTGTTGAGTTTTGCAGAAATCATGAGTAATGAAAAGGATATCTATGGAGGTTACATAGACTCAAGCTTCTTTGATGATGCTGTTGACGGACAATTTCTCAGAGATCTCTTATCAGATGCTTCTGTTCTTCCCTTTCTGACTCCTTCTGATAATTTTGGAGTTTATATTGATTCCGTCAGAGTTCTTCGCAAATTCTGTCGTTGAATATTCCGATGAAGATGATCCAGAATCCTTCTCTGCCATTTCTTCTACTGTTTCTGGTGTTCCAATCTCTGTCACCCCTGAAAGTATATCCTCCATTTTTCCAACCCTAGGAAATTCTGGCCCTAACTCTATGGATGCTTCAGATCTGGATGAAGCCTGGAATCTTATTAGAGGTGCTAATGCCGGACCAAGACTCAGTGGAGACAAGCATTTTAAGGTTGATTATGTTAGGAGATTCTTCACTTTGATAGAAATTATTGACAGATGTCTAATTTGCCGATCCGGCTCGCATAGCCATATTACGATCTCCGCTTGAGGCATTCGCCGCAATAGTGCTAAGGATAAATTTCAACCGGTGTGGATTCATCTTTAGAGTGATTGCTCAAGCAGCCAGGAAGTATGCTGCTGATAGGCAAAAAGGAAAGGATTTTCCCTAAGAAAGGATGTCACTATTGGTTGCCGAGCAGATAATCGCAGGTAACCCCGCTGTAGTTCTTGCCGACCCCAATGCTACCAAAGATATCCAAACTCAAGTTGAAGCACCACAGTGAAGGTGATTGGAAAAGGATTAGCGTATACCCGCCGGTGGAGCCCTGCTCTCGCTAATAGAGTTGCTGCTCCTGCTGAGAGTTCAACTACTGCTCCTGCTGCTGAGAAAGAGAAGAAGAAGAAATCAAAGAAACCATCCCTAGCCCCTGCTAGTTCAAAGCCTTCAGTTATCTCAGCCCCTGCTTCCTCATCCACTGTTGCTGTTGGCCCTGTTACAAGAGCTAAGAAATCAGCCTCCATTCCTGCTGCCCCATCCTCTGCTGAACCTAAGAAAAGAACCATGCCTGCATCTTCTGCCAAACCATCCAAGAAATCAAAATCTGTATCTGCCAAAGCTCCAGAATCCTTTGCTATTCCTCCTTCTGATCCTAGAGTCAGAAAAACTTTGTTTACTGAACCCGTTCTTGATGAGGCATCTCTTCTCCCCAAACCAATTTTCAGAAAGATCACTAAAACACCTGAGGAAATTAATCAAGAAATTTCTGAAAGAAGAAGAATGATTGAGCAAGATTTGAGGAGGAGGATTCCATTGCAACCCCTTTTATTATCTTATCCTAACCTTCCAGATATTCAGCACACTGCCTCATCCGGAGTAGCCATTGAAGCAAGGACCAGAAAATGTGCTCCTATCAAGAACCCCACCTTCCACATCTATTTCAATAACCCTTGGTCCATGATCAACAAGATTGCTCCAAGCAACTGGGTATTTCCTATTGACCATCTCCAGCCATTCATTAGAAGGCTTCTTCAGTTTCATGAAGAACAGAAAGATACTGTGCCTGCTGGACTATTGACTGACTATGTTGATAGGGCAAGACTGGACTTGAATGAGACTTTTGCCGAGAAGTTTCCTCCACTCTCCAAATATCAAAATTTCAGCAAGAGTGTGTTGATGCTGAATTTCAATCGATATTTTGATCTTTTGCCTCTCCTCTGGAATCAAGTCTATCTTTTTCAGGATCGGATTAGGCAAGATCTGATGGTCATCTCTGTTTGGATTGCATATGCCTCTGTCTACAAAACTCAGTTTGATTTTGAAGAAAATGATCCCTATCGCCTAGGGAAGAGCCGAAAATGATGAAGATTGGGGATTCAAGTATTCTCGATGCCGAGACTCGACCAGAGGTGCTCTTGCCACCCAGTTTATTGAAAATGTTTTGAAGATGACTCAGGAGCTCATTACTTATTCTGAAGAAGCATTGAAAAGGAAAGTAGATAGTGCTTCTGATATGAATGCTGATTCAAGCAAGGCTGATAAAGTTCCTCCTGCTGATTCCTCAAGTGACACTATTGAATCCAGCAGAACTATCTCTGATGATGACCAACGCTTATCAAGACCGTGCTTCAAAAATACTCCTTCATCTGATGCTCATTCCAGCCCATCTGCTAACCCTGCTCAATCTACACCTATAGTGGTTACAGGAGGAGTCTTTCTTAATTCTGATCAAGCTCCCATCTTCTTTGATGTTCCTGCTGAACCATTTCAAGAGGTTGTTGAGTTGGGAGGAGGAGCTATCTCAGACACTGATATTGCTGCTGATCTTCAGACTAAGGAAGTTGATAACGCCTTCTCTGCAATCGTTGTCTACGACCCTGTTCAAGCACTTATTCATCAAGCTGCTGCTGATCTCTTGATCCATGATGACTCTCTTCCCGCGTTGCCGTAGCGATGAAGACATAGAGATGAAATAGACCCGAAGACTATGATGAGATCCCTGATGATGCTGAAGAAGATACCTCACCTCCATCCTGGTACAACTCTCTTTCTGATGACTGTAGGTTGATGATGTGCTCAAATTGGTATACCACCTTCAAGTCCATTCCAAAGGACTCTTCTGGTAATCCCCTGTTCCCTCCTCATCAGAAACTCAAATGGAGATCTGGTACAAAGATAGTGAAGAATTCCTTCAAAAATTCTGTTCCTACTGAGGGTTCTACCAGCATGCCTCCTATTCTACTGAAATGGAACAAGGATATCAAGCATGGCAAGAAGAAAACTCCTGCTGTTTCTCATGCCAAAGTCAAATCTCTCCCTCCAGCTACCAACCAACCTGGCTCCTTAAAAATTCGAGGTGAAATCTGTCCTTCTGGTGAATCTCCAATTGAAGTTTGCATTTATTCTGGTGGAATGATGAGCAGGCGCTTAGTGATTAATGATCTTGTGGTTGAAACTCTTAGCTATTCTCCTTATTCTGCTGTTGGTGTTTGGAAGATGGTGTATCAGGATGCCCTAGCCATAACCTTACCACTCTATGCTTCCAGACCATTTCAGCAAGATCATTCTGTGGACACCGGCAGAATTCTAAGTCTTGGCATCATGCGAGATCTACTGAATGGAAGAGCATTTCTGAACTTTATGCTTGCCTGCAAGTTGTCCTTGGAAAATAATGGTCAAATGTTTGCTGATCTTCCCATTATAATCCATCCAGATTTCCCTCTCCTTCTTGAACCCCCTGTTCCAAGATCTACTGATGTCCCATTGATTGTCAGCACAGTCATTCCTCCTTCCTTCCTGGTACCCTTTGATCCTCCACCCGTTTACGCGCTTAGAGGTGACATTGGAGATTTGGGGATGTTTTTCCGGAGTGAAATTGAAGAAGTTAAGGATTTGTTGCTTAAGTCCACTCAGGAGGAGGAGTTAGCAAACAGAATCGCATCCAAAGTCTCAGCCAAAGTTTCTGCATCTATTTCCCGAGCCCTCGGCGGACCTCGGACCTCTTCTCTCAGTAATCTTAGTGCTGCTGATTTTGATCGGCTCAGTGATCTCCTAGACAGCTCCACCCAGGTTCAGAAAGTGGTGCTTGATGTTAACTTGAATCAGGATCGCACCATCAAGGAGTTGGAGCTAAAGCTTGAAGCTGCTGGAAGTAAGATTGCTGCTGTTGAAGCTGAGCTTGCTGAAGCTAACCTGAAGATTGCCAAGCTTGAAGGGAAAAATGAAGTGCTAGTGGAGCGTTACAAGGCTAGCAAGAAGAGGAAAGCTGAAAAGGCTGAAGCCAAGAAGCAGAAAAGATCCAAGCCTGTTGCTGATTCCTCCACTGCTGCTGATGCTGATCCTGCTGATCCTGTTGATTCTTGACTGTCTCGTAACCAATGATATAGATATCCTCGTGAAGCCCCAAAAACAAACTTTCTTTTTCTGACAATTGGGTTTTTGACTTTATGGTTTTTGCTTAATATCTATCTAACTCTTCTGCAGGAACTTTATTAGTTATCACTTATCTTTTATCTATTTATACCCTTTTAAGTGATTCTGTTTATAGGTGATTGACCTTGAGCAATTAGGAGGAGATTGTTGGGTCAAAATATATGTGGACTCAAGAATTGCTTAATCCCAATCACATAGCTAATTAGAGACCCCTAATTTAATTAGATTTTATTTTTGGATCTCTTACTGATACTCTCCCAGCTAATTCGGCATGTTCTGCAGATACTATCCCGTCCGGTGGGATCTGCCCGGTAATCGCCAGAGTTAACACTTTTCATAACATACTTCAGCAGATAGGTGACTTAAATTTGGTTGACTCCTTTCGTTTGAAATAAAATCTCGCCACAACGGTCACATCTCTATCTCTTTCATCGTACTTGTTTGCTAAAAGTAGTTATATTTTTCCCGCCAACACCATTCCCGCTCTACATCGACACAAGAGCCACTTTTAGCTCTACTTTGTCCTTTGTCTGCCGCCGCAGTAACCGGTTGGGACAAAGGGGTTTTTACCCGCTGAACAATAGCAGAAATGTCTTATTCAAATCTCCCGCATTAATTGCAAAGATATGGCATTAAATGATCCTCACCTACCAACCTCTTTCCGATTCTACCCTTCTAACGGCATCTTTAGTTCTTCTCTTCCTTTCTCTTCAAAGTATATATAGAGAAGACTTTGCTGCATTAAAGAGGGTTGGTGATTTGCATTGAAGAAGAGTGTGCTTGAAGCATTGATTGTGTTCAAGTCTTCAAATCCATAAAATCATTAGACTTTATTAGGGATATACACTCGTGCACTTCTCAATCAACCTTGTAAGCATTCTCCAACAAGACAATCATTAGAATGCATTGATTGAGATTCACACACACACCTGAGTGAGATAAGTCTAACTTGCCACTCAAAAACACCTGGTCAGTTCTTCATTTAAAGATCCATCAGTAGATCCTTGTATTCAGTCCTTGTAACCGGCAAGGCCGCTCTTGTAATAGACTAGGACATACCGATAGTAAACTTTTCTCAAAATCCAAGATCTCGACCAATCTTGGTAGAGGACGTAGCATTCACGCCGCGAACCTCTCCAAATACTGTGTCCTTGTCTTTACTTTATTTTCATCTTGCCAGTCGTTCACCGCAACAAATCAGAACAGTTCATCCTGCTGAATCATAAGTTTTTCCCTAAACCAAACAAGTTGCTCTGCATATATGATTCATATAAATACTTTGTGTTTAAAATCAAGCTCTAAACAATTTCTTGCTGATTTTGTGTGAGTTCAAACTTAGTCACTAATATTCCGCTGTGCTTACTGATTATCTTACAACTTTCTGATCAGTGACTATGACCATTAAGGTATTTTAATTAAAATTGCTAAAAGGCTATTCACCCCCCCCCCTCTAGCCTATTTCCTCGCCTATTGGGCCTAACACCAACCATGCAAGGAGTAGCCCAATTGTGCTAGATTTTGTACTAGCTCAATTTGGACCACACCCGCGAAGCGCACGAAGCCCGTGAAGGTCACAATGGGCGCTTTGAAGCGCACACTTTGCACTTCGCATCGTCGCTAGGAGCTAAGGAGCCTTAAACTTTTGACAAAAGTTGGCTCGGTTAATAGTTCGATGGCGGTCCATGGCTCAGGTTCGGTTCAGGCTTAGGGCGAGTAGGCTCGTGGTGGTTCGGTCCATTCCAAGTCAAATGGGTTAAGGTTGGCAGTTGGGTCGTGGCCCAGAATTGGTCCAAGCAGATCCGGTTTGGATTGGGCCGGGTTCAGCAAGGCGGATCCGGATTGGGTTGTGTTGGTTCTTGAAAAGGTGGGTGTGACCCATGCCTTTTCAAATAGGCGGGTCAAGGCTGTTGGGCCGACCCAGCAGATCTCCTTCCTCCATCTAGATCTGATCCAACGGTCCAGAATCCACCAGACACCAATTGTGCCTATTCCCAAGAGACATCCTAACTCTTCATCGATCTACTATAAATAACCCCGACTAGCTTGTCAAATTCATTCATTCACCCAATCATTCCATCACATATTCACTCTCTCTTCTCACTAGAAGTAGAGAATCACTTATCTAATAGAGTTAACTAACTCAGTTAGATATTTCACTGAATTATGGAATTCAGTCAAAGAATTCAACGGAATTATTAACATCATCTGTTAGAAGATAAAGCATCTCGTTGCATAAGTCTTCTTCAAAGTCTGGAAGTGTCAAACACGAATTTTGTTCGCCGAAGTCATTAATTTGGAGTGCTCCTATTAATGACTGTAAAGTCGTTTCATCTTGAGAGAAGATTGCCGCTAATCCGTAAGCACCATTGCGGGGCAATATCTTCTTGCGGAGATTGTGTCCAACACAAGACTCGACTTCTTTAATTACTCGGTTTGCTTTAATTTCCACATTCTAGGTTATGTTTATTTCCTGCCCCGCTAATTATGTTATGTTTCATTATATTATTTGTCATTTCGTTAAATTCAAGAAAACCTTATTTATTGTTACAAAGACAATTTTCCCAACAACTTTTCCTTAAAACTTCTTCAAAATCACCACGTAAATTATCAGAGGCAAACCGTTGTGAACTGGTTGCGCAGCAGATAAAACATTACTGGTTTTAAGACAAAACAGTTGAGAAATGAGACCCAAAGCATGTTTTGCACAAGTCGAATTTAATGTCTCAAGAAGTAAATATTTCAATATGAAACAAGGAACAAGTAAGCAAAGTTTCTTGTAAAGATTCAAACATTATCAATGGGTTTTGGCTAAATCTGCAAAGATTGCACAAATCTTAACCTCTCATGATGATCCATGATCAAAGATTGGGAGATTAATGCGTGAGCATGAAAATTCCAATTTCTTGTTATTAAAGATTGCCATTTTCGTGGTAAACCATGCTATTTACTTTATGCATTTATCTTCCTATATTTTTCCTTGATTTTCTTCATGAATATTTAGTTACTCCAATGGCATGTCGGAGTCTTGGGTCACTACAAGGAAAAATGATTTTAGCTATGACAAATTCCGTAGCTAAAATGAAGATTTCGTAAATTCGTATTTAAAGACGGATTTGTTCCGTAGCTATTCCGTGGATGCAGGTTCGTCCCTAAATTGGGCGTCACTGTTTTGTAGCTGTTTTAGATACATATATTTCCGTCTCTAATTTATAGACAGATATGTCCGTCTCTAAATAAGAGATAGATATGTACGTCGACGGATTAGCGACGGATTTTTTCGTCTCTATTTAATTTGTCGTTTTATTTTCGAATCATTTTAGCGACGGATATTTTCGTCGCTAAATTGACATTAAAAAAATTATATATATATATATATATATATATATATATATATATATATATATATATATATATATATATTTAAAAATATATTTTAAATATATATATATATTTAAAATATATTAATATATATTTTTAAATATATATTAAATCAGTCCCTTAACTTTTATTATTCTCAAATCAGTCCCTTAACTTTTCTTATTCTCAAATCAGTCCTTGATATTTCATAGTTACACTTTGCACCCCTAAACTTCTTTTATACTCAAATCAGTCCTCACAAACTTCCACCACCAGCAACCATTCACCGCCGTCTAACCACCAGCAACCATTCACCACCGTCTAACCACCATCAACCACCGCAATCTACCAGCAAGCACCGCACAAACCAGCAACTTCAAAAAAATCAGATCTAGTATTGATTTAGATCTTTGAGGAAGAGACATAAAAAATCAAAAAGAAAAACTCAACAAAGATGACGAATTGAACAGCCATACACATAGCCATCTCCGAAAATCCTTTGCTTCGAATGCTCTATTCGGATTGATAAATGTCGAAGGCTGAAAAATAGAGAGGGAGAGGGAGCCGTATTGTGGATTAATGGTTCGGGTGTTCGATTACGGAACGGGAAGGTGTTAGGCACCCGTCCCGCCCGACCTTTCAACCGGTATTGCTACTTTTGGTGTTCCAATCTATTGAGTAAGTCCTTCTCTATATGCTTTAAGTCAATAACAAAAAGGGGGTTACTAAGGGGGTTTGGGAATGTAAGAGAGATAATCTTGGTTATATATAATGAGCGAAGTAACCTTTTGGTTTTCTCCCTTCTAATGGGTGTTGCATAAATTATACCCATAAAATAAAATAGTGCCTCAGAAGAAATTGAAAGTGCCACCACATTTAACTCTGAAACGAAGGCAATAAAAAGGTTAGAAAATGATACATACTCAAGTAAGTATGTGCAAATTGTTCTTCTCATAGAGTAAACTCTTGATCCAATGTCTATAATATTTCTCCTTCTTCCCAAAGTGTTTCGACCCCTTACCAATGTGCCCAAATGGGATTTTTCATAATTGAAGTGAAGGAAGAGAGATCACAAAACAGCTTATCCCCAGATTGAGCCATGTGAATCAACATAGGGAGTTTCAAATCAATAAGGGAAGTAAGTTTAGGGAGAAATCTTCTCACTGAAAGATGAAAGGCGCGCGCCTCCCATATGTGTCCCCAAGTGCACGCGGCCCAGAAGACCCCTATAAGGGGAGCCCGGTTTTGACCAATGGTAAAATGTCACAAAAGACATTAATGTTGATTTCTTACTCTGCTAAGTCCAAAACTAACGAAATAAGTTAGGAACTTAATAGACGATAATAAAAATCAACAAAAACTGAGTAAATAAAGATTATGTATGAAATCAGGACATGAACGGTCCAAACTGGGGTGTTTATTGATGAAGTGGATGGAAAAGAAAAATGCGTCAATGAAAGAAAAGACATCCTCCTTGAACATCAGATCGGTCGCACTGTGAGGTTACCTACTTATTCCCGTAGGGGAATTCGTCGGGGTTTGACCAATTAAATAAAAATGACATAAAAGGGTACAAGGGTGTCCCCCCGTTGTTTGTGTGTATCAGGATTATGAGTACAGCAGACCGCTGTAGATAACCGTTAGTTTACCACTAGATTGCAGATGCCAGGGTTTGATGTTGCAGCTGCATGGGGCTTGACATTGTGCCTTGTGAGGGAGAGGGAGGGCTGATATGTTTTTTTTATTAATAAATTTATAATTTTAGATAATAATAATAACTTTATTTTGAATATTAATAATTATTATATATCAATTCCGTCAAAATTTCTAAAGTTAAGTAGATAGAGGGAGTAAAGTACTGGATGATTTTAAACATTAAGTACCATTACATGAAAGACATATATGACTTAAGTGAGTTTTCTAATGAATTCCATCAAAAAGCCCTTTTTATTAAAATTTGTCGCCTTTCAGACCCTAAATTGGTACCATTCCTTAGAGTTTAGTCCCTTTTTTGTAATTTACCCTAAGGAAAATAGATAGAATCGTACCTCAATAACCGGTTGGAAGCCCTCAAAAGAGCTCCTCACATCCTTTCCAGCGCTACTCTAAACTCCTATAGACCTTCGCAAGGCCAGGTCTATAGAACAATTGGCAAAAGATATTTTATTTAATTATCCAACTGAGTATTTATATACAAGAGTGTAGACAACAATACATTGATTTAAGCAAGATTATGAACAGAAGTGGAAGTGCATCAGTTGCTGTGGATCTGTCTGATGGTTCTTGGTGTTAGGCGGCCGCATGAGAGGCAGTAACATCAGGAGTGGTTTGGACAGGATGAGGCGGGCGCATGGTATTATGTGAGGCATGTGCCTCATTCTGTAATGTATCTTTATCACGCCCCTGCAAGATGGACGATCTTGAAAGGCCAATCTTGGATAGTAACTCTTGAAACTTGGCACGAGGGAGTGGTTTAGTCAGGATGTCCGCCAATTGATCGCTTCCAGAGATGTGTGTGACACGGAGATTCTGACTTTGAACATTTTCGCGAACAAAATGATAATCCAAGCCGAGATGTTTCATTTTGGAGTGAAATCTCGGATTCGCAGCTACATATGTCGCGCCCATGTTGTCGCAATAAATTACCGGAGTGCTGGAAAGATGAACCTGGATTTCTTTGAGTAGATTTTGAAGCCAAAGGACTTCAGCAGTTGTTGCAGCGACCCGCTAGATACTCCGCTTCAGTGGATGATCTAGCAAGGGTGCGTTGTTTGCGAGAGCTCCATGAGATTGGATTTTTTTCCTAGTTAAACAATATACCCGGTGGTGGAGGTGTAGTTGTCTTTGTCTCCCGCCCAATCCGCATCCGTAAATGCATGTAAGATAGGAGGGGAATTTTTTTGGAGAAGTAGACCATGATGAGAGGAACCAGCAAGATAACGTAAAACACGTTTTAAGGCTGCCCAATGAAGATCTGTGGGGCAGTGCATGTACTGAGAGAGTTAGTGTAACGACCCTAATCCTAGGCCCTAATTTTAATATCATATTGTGAGCTTTTAATATTATTGTTAATATTATGTGTCCATTTTTATATACTTTATTTCTTATATTAGAATAAAATGATAGAGAAATTAAATAAAGAACTTTAGGAGAAAATAAAAATAGGAATTTGATAAATAGTAAGAGGAGGTTAAAATGGGTAAAATAAATAAAGAAAAAGTGGAGTTTAATTAAAATGTTGAAAGCCTTGCATTTTTGGGTGGAGGGGACCATCTCCCTAAAATCCTCTCCTTTCTCCTCCCCAAGTCAAGGCAACCCATACCTCCTACACTTTTACCCTTACTCTTTCCATACTTCCTCTAACCTCCTCCATTATTCTTCTCCTCATTTCTCTCTTGCCATTTTCCATGGAAAACCTCCATTGAAAGCCTCACTTCCAAGATCTCTAGCAAGTCCATTTCTCATCTATTTTCAAATCCAAGAGTACTTTTGAGGTGGGGATAACTAGAGGAATCCATCAAGCTAAGAAGATCATCTTTTCATCCAAAAATCCTAAAGTAAGTTATTATGACTTCTTTCTAAATATTGCACATTTTATGTGTTAATGAATGTTTTATGAAAAGAAAAAGTATATTGTATTTTTAATATGGTTATTTGACTAAAATGATTATTCAAGATTTAATTGATTTTAGTTATGATATGGGGGTTTAAGTTGAAGGAATGAGGGTATTAGATGCTTTGGAAACCTTCTTGTAGTTAAGAAATGGGTTTATGTTATAGAATGATGTGGTTGTTTAAGGAAGATAATCAATAGTGCAAGAAAATGGATTAAGTTAGATTAAGGAGGTTAAACTTGAATTGTGGTAGTGAAATGGGTGGAGAATCAAGGGGTAAATGATTTAGGGTTATGTTATTTGGGGATTTAATGATTTAAATGAGGTTTGTAAAGTTAGAAAATCCTTTTGGGTATTTTTAAGAAAGATTATAAATGGGGAAAAGAAAATATGTGAAAAGGAGTTAGAAATTTCGAAGTGCTGAAATCTCCCTTGGGCGGTCGCCCATAGGCCCTTGAGCGGCCGCCCAACCCACCAGAAAGTGTAACCCTTATTAGACCCTCTTGGGCGGTCGCCCATAGTGACTTGGGCGGTCGCCCATGTCACCAGAATTTCCTCAGTTTCCCTTCTTGCTGATTTTCACCAATAACCTCGTGGCTTGAATCCCAACCCTTATAAATTAGTAGAACCTAGTCCAACCCGGATATGAATTAATCCTTTTTAACCTAAGTTAAAGTAGAATACCTTGGTTAGGCCATGATGTCTTATTTGATCAAAATGGAATTGTTGGAAGTAGGTCTGGCACTGTTATGAATATTATTCAAGGATGAGTAATGACTTCGTAATAATGGTCTATGGTTTAGGGTGGCCTTACTTGCTCCCATACCTTGGTGATTAGTTGAACAGTGTAGAGACTATAATCACACTATTGTGTTGGTTAGGAATATATATGTGTTACATCAATATATTGTATCCCAATTGTGGATTATTTGGTATATGGTTGTATGGTATCCCATTTGTGGATTATTTGGCATGTTGCTTGTATTGTATCCCAGTTGTGGATTATATGACATGTTGATTATAGTGTATCCCGGTGTGGATTATGTGGTTATATGGATACCTTACTTGAATGTATATTCGTTAATGGTAGTATGCATAGTGTATTACATGAACTGTTGCACTATAGTATTGATTTCACATGAGTATACATTACCATGTTGGTATGTTCTTATCCCCTTTGTGGATTTATTTCAAGTATCTATCATGTGCTTGAACGAGTATATATGATTAGGGGGTATAATGGAATTCAATCAATTATTGATTTGTTCTATAAATGATTGAAGTTTCATTATACCTGTGACCTGCCCCCTCTGTGGCCACAGAGTGGGGGTGCTAGCCGCTGTATTGAGCCAAAAGCCTTACATGTCGCTGCAATTTGGTGTACCGGTGGAATGCTCTGTATGAAGCCAAAAGCTTTACAGTAGCGATGATATTATATGATACTCTGAATAAGGGTCATATAAGTATCCTATTTTCTTATATGGATCTCTGGGGTATGAGACCTATAAGCGGTGAATGTGCATGGGGGTAATTCACCAAAGAGCGGAGTTTTACTCCCACATTTTACGACTTATTGTTCAGACGGGAAAGGTAAAATGAGGTAACATAAGGTGTTTACCGCTTTCATAATGTGTTATGTGCTACCATGCTATGTGTTGCATCTTGTTTGGCATCTTGCTGCATTCATAATAGCTTATTGAGATTTATTCTCACCCCTTCCCTTTTACTGCTTTAGATTGTGCTGAGACAGGTGACCTGAACCAGTGAGGCCGGGGAAAGAGTTTGGACTCTTTCTTTTGGGACTTATCAGGATAGGTATATGAGTGGGTTGTCGGGAGTCATATTTAAGTATTACCCTTTTATAAGTTGTAAGGAAAACTCTTTTGTCAAAAATGTTAATTAGGATTTTCAATGTAATTAATCAAGTATGGTTATTAAAGTATTTGTTTAAATTCCTCCAAGTGGAGATATTATTATTTGATTTTGTTTATGGAAAATTTAGAATTTGTTTTCTTTTAAAGGCAAATAAAAGTTTTAAAAATATCGGATGGGTTTTCTTAGTTTGAGCTTCTCAAGCTCGGGACACGAGTTAGGTCCCGGGTTGGGGTACTCACAGTTTGTTCACAGCAAAGGAGATGTCAAGCCGTGTGAGCGAGAGGTATTGGAGGCCCCCAACAAGAGCCCTATATTCAGTAGTATTCGAAATAAGAGAGCCACCGTGAAGAGAAAGAGGTGGATTTGTGGCCATGGGAGTAGGGACTGGTTTTGCTTCGGTCATGTGAGCACGAGAAAGAAGATCTTGAATGTATTTGTGTTGAGATAAGAGAATACCCTCGGGATGAGGAAGTACTTCTACCCCAAGAAAGTAAGAGAGGGAGCCTAAGTCCTTAAGGGAAAAACTAGATGCAAAAGAGGAAATAGAGGAGGTAAGAAGGGTGGAGTTTGAGCCGCTAATAATGATATCGTCAACGTAAACTAGGAGAAAGATTGAACCAAGAGTATGTTTATGATAGAATAGTGAGGAGTCGGAAATACACTTGGAGAAACCAATGGAGAGAAGATAGGATTTGAGCTCGTTGTACCAGGCACGTGGCGCTTGTTTGAGTCCATATAGGGATTGGCAAAGTTTGCAAACATGTGTAGGATGAGTGGAGCTAATGAAACCCGGAGGTTGAACCATGTATACATCTTCTGAAAGAGTACCTTTTAAAAAGGCATTATTGATATCAAGATGATGTAGTGGCCAGTTTTGTGAGAGAGCAAGTGAAAGAATTGTGCGAATTGTGGCGGGTTTGACAACGGGGCTAAAGGTTTCGAAATAGTCTAGGCCGGGACGTTGGTGAAACCCTTTGGCAACAAGTCTGGCTTTATGACGATCTACGGAGCCATCGGGGTTATATTTGGTACGAAAAACCCATTTACATCCCACAAGATTTTGAGAAGAGGAGGGAGGAACAAGGTCCCAAGTGTGGTTTTTGATAAGTGCATCATATTCGGATTGCATAGCAGTGCGCCAAATTTGGCTTTTGAGGGCTTGTGTTATGGTAGTGGGTTCAGTTGTGGGGGAAGTAGGAAGGTGGGCATGGAGATTCATTTTAGTGAGAGGTTTTCTAATGTTGTTACGAAGGCGAGTAATTGGGCCAGATGGAAGGGGTGGAGGGGTGGAATAGGTGATGAGGTGACAGTGGGTATGTTGAGAGATTCAGTTGAGAGAGGGGAATTAGGTGTATTGCTGGATGAATTTTGGGAGGTAGCTGGTAATGTTGTGTCTGAAGTTTGTGGAGGGTTTGGAGAAATATTTGTAGGAGATGAAGCAGGAAGTATGGAAAGTTGAGAATTACACCAGGCATCAATATATTCAGAGGTGATGTTAGGGTTAGTTTGTGGCAGGGAAGAGAAGGGAAATTTGTCTTCCACGAACTTGACAAGACGTGATGTGAAGATTTTGAGAGAAGAAGGTTCAAGACAATAATATGCACTTTGAGACGGAGAATAACCAACAAACACACAAGGGGAGGATCGAGGTTCAAGTTTATTTGTAGTATAGGGGCGAAGCCAAGGATAGCAAAGGCATCCAAAGCTTCGTAATTTAAGGTAGTTGGGTGGTTGTTTGTGAAGATATTGATATGGTGATTGGAGTTGTAAGGTGGCGGTTGGCATGCGATTGATTAAATAGCATGTAGTTGTAAAGGCTAGAGGCCAATACTTTCGAGGCATAGAAGAGTGGGTAAGGAAAGAAAGCCCAGTTTCAACAATGTGACGATGACGTCTTTCAGAGTACCCGTTATGTTCGGGAGTGTGAGGGGGAGAGGTTAAATGATTTATACCATGAGAAGCAAGAAGAGGGCGTAAGCCAATATACTAACCACCATTGTCACTGAAAATAGTGAGAATTGATCGATTAAAATATTTTTCAACAAGGAGTTTAAATCGAGAAAAAATGGTGGTGGCATCATTTTTATGTTTTAGTGGGTAGAACCAAATGTATTTAGAAAAATGGTCTACGAAGATGATGTAATATTTGAACCCATCGTAGGAGGTAATGGGGGAGGTCCATACATCACTGTAAAGAATGTCAAGCGGGCCAAAAGACTGAATAGAATTTCATTGAATGGCAACTTGTGACTTTTGTTACAGTCACACGAATTACATTGAAAGGAAATAGAAGTAGGAATACGTAAATTAAAATGATTACTGATATGTCTTAAAATGGAGTAAGAGGGATGACCAAGACGGTGGTGCCAATTTGAAGCGGATGTAAGATGAGCAGAGTGTGTTGAAGGTGGAGAGGGTTGCCATTCATATACCCCAGATTTAGTTTTGCCTTGGAATAGAAGTGCCCCCGTTGAAAGATCCTTCACAAAATAAGAATGAGGTAAAAATGTGATGGAGGCATTATTATCAAAGCAAAATTTAGAAATCGAGATTATATTGCGAGAAATAGATGGGACATGAAGAATATTATTAAGGTGAAGAGTAGTAGTAGGGGTAAGAAAGGAGGTTGAACCAGTATTTGAAATGTGGAGACCCGAGCCATCACCGATGAGTAATTCTTCGGTGTCATCGTATGGAGAATGAAGGGCCAAATTGTCTAGATCATTAGTCGCGTGATGCGTAGCACCACTGTCGAGAAGCCAAGCCGAGGAGGAGGGTTTCACGGTAGTAGCAACATGAGCACTGGGATTATGGAATGGCTTGGGAGACCGGCGAGAGTTTCCGAGTTATCGGGAGGAGGGTGGGAATTACAAGATGTGGGTATTGAGAGCGGAAGGCTGGACATTGAGATAAATAATGACCCGGGTGCGGCACCATTGGCATTTGCCTTTAAAGGCGGCTTGTGGTCGAGAAGAAGAGTTCGCGAGAATAGGGATTTGGGTTAAGATTTGGTGTGGGCGGCGAGGGCCTACGCTGTGGGGGAGTAATTTTTGGTAGTGTTTCTGAACTGTGGTTTTGCAAGATAGTTGACTGTGACAGGGAATGGAGAGATGGATTTAGATTGGTGCTGAAGAGAAAGTTCCTTATTTATCAATTTCTCGTGAAGTTCATCAAAAGAAATCGGAGTGTCGCGACTTTGAACCGCAGTTATAACACTCTCATAAGCGGGATCATTTAGTTGATCAAGTACACGATCAACTATATCATCATCATCTAGGGGTCGACCAAGGGAGGCAAGGTGGTCGGTGCACGACTTTATGTCTTGCATGTATTCAGAGATTGTGCGAGAACCCTTGGTTATGGAACGGAGGCGGTCCTTAAGTTGTTTAAGATGCCCTTTGGAAGGGTTAGCGTAGGTTTTGGCTAATGTTTTCCAAGCGGCTAGGGATGTGGTGCACTGTGATATAAGAGGGATGAGAGAGGGAGAGAGAGTTCCAGCAAGGGCTCCAAGAATGAGCTTATCTTGTCGGAACCAGGTTGCATAAGCTGGGTTTGGGGTAGGCTCGGCAACTGTGGTGTTGGTGACTGGAGTAGGAGGGGTGTCATCATCTGTGGTGGTAGAGGCGGCGGGATTTGTGGCTGGCAAATGTTTGGGAGGAGCAGGGTGAGACCCATCAATGAACTTATGAAGGTCATGGCCAAAGAGGGTAGCTTCCATTTGGATTTTCCATGAGAGATAGTTGGTAGAGGTTAGTTTGAGAATGTGGGAGAGAGAAACGACTATGAGAGGAACAGTGGGTTCAGCTGAATTGGGAAGGAGGGTATGATCAGCAGTGGCCATGGCGAGAGAGAGAGGAAATCAGGGATTAGTTGAAAAAGAAATTTGGATCCTTTATTTTTGCTCTGATACTATATAGAACAATTGGCAAAAGATATTTTATTTCATTATCCAACTGAGTATTTATATACAAGAGTGTAGACAACAATACATTGATTTAAGCAAGATTATGAACAAAAGTGGAAGTGCATCGATTCTTTGTGGAAGTGCATCGATTCTTTGTGGATGCAATACGATGGTTCTTGGTGTGAGGCAGCCGCATGGTACTGAGGGTGGCGGCCGCATGAGAGGCAGTAACATCAGGAGTGGTTTGGATAGGATGAGGCGGGCGCATGGTATTATGTGAGGCGTGCGCCTCATTCTGTAATGTATCTTTATCAAGGTCCACCCCAATAGTACATACCATATTGTCTATATTGTCTAAGGCTTCGAGAAACGAGATCATTGCTCGGCTGCTAGGATTGTCATAAATTTTAATTGAAAATCCATACCAAAGGAAAGCTCAGGCCATCTGCCTCGTATTGCGTAAACCATTACCCTAATTTGACATGGTAGTGTCCAAACGGGCCCGTAACTTAGCAGTCTCAGCACCATTGCCTTTCAGGATATCATGAATCAGAAATCCTAGCATCATCTCTTGTCGAGGTCCATCACCAATTAGGGTGTTGTCCTAATCTATAGGAAATCACCAAAGGGGAGCCCGATAATTAATATAAGTGAAGTCGGCGAGGGTAATATCGACTTCCCCCATTTAAATTGAAAGGTGTGGGTAGTGTCCCACCAATACTCAATCAGTAGTAGGACTAGAAAGTTTTCTATCCTGACAATATCACGACCCCTGAGTCTCTTAAATAAGGACCAAAAGCCCTCATCGGCCACAAGAGTCTTAGTAGCACCGGAAGAGGCACCTATGCCATGTTAATTAGGTTAATGAACGTCCTGTTTCAGAGTACCAGAGCAAGATACTGCAGAAGCAAGCAGGTAAACACATCTCAGGTACACGATCACCAAAGATGTATTAAAGAAACATGTTAAGCCATCTATTTTTGCCACACTATAGATTCGTAAAAGGATAAATCATTCGCATGTGTTTTATATACCTCTAAATTTCATGAATGCATTCTCACTTAAGCTTAAAACTACAAATTTCGTAAAACCAAAAATCCCCAATTACCCTAGTTTTGGGTATGGAAAATTTCACAAAAATATATAAAGCAATCAAGAGATTTTGAAGCAAGAAGTACTTACCCCGGGTTGATGAACAAGTTGCGAATCATGAAGCTCCCTATGGTTCGCAATCCGTCGAGGCGATTCAAGGGGGCATTTAGATGACGAATGTTGTTAGGCCCAATTAGAAGGAAAACCGACTAGATGGGGTGAATAGCCTACAAACTTTTCCTTAAAACTTCTTCAAAATCACCACGTAAATTATCAGAGGCAAACCATTGTGAACTGGTTGGGCAGCGGATAAAACATTACTGCTTTAAGACAAAACTGTTAAGAAATGAGACCCAAAGCAAGTTTTTCACAAGTCGAGTTTAATGTCTCAAGAGATAAATATTTCAATATGAAAAAGGAACAAGTAAGCAAAGTTTCTTGTAAAGATTCAAACATTATCAATGGGTTTTGGCTAAATCTGCAAAGATTGCACAAATCTTAACCTCTCATGATGATCCCTGATCAAAGATTGGGAGATTAATGCGTGAGCATGAAAATTCCAATTTCTTGTTATTAAAGATTGCCATTTTCGTGGTAAACCATGCTATTTACTTTATGCATTTATCTTTCTATATTTTTCCTTGATTTTCTTCATGAATATTTACTTACTCCAATGGCATGTCGGAGTTTTGGGTCACTACAAGGAAAAATGATTTTGGCTACGGCAAATTTCGTAGCTAAAATGAAGACTCCGTACCTAATTCGTGTTTAGAGACGGATTTGTTCCGTAGCTATTCCGTGGATGCAGGTTCGTCGCTAAATTAGGCGTCGCTGTTTTATAGCTGTTTTAGATATAGATATTTCCGTCTCTAATTTATAGATAGATAAGTCCGTCTCTATATTAGAGACAGATATGTACGTCGACGGATTAGCGAAAAAAAATTTCGTCTCTATTTAATTTGTCGTTTTATTTTCGAATCATTTTAGCGACGGATATTTCCGTCGCTAAATTGACATTTAAAAAAAAATTATATATATATTTTAAAATATATTTTAAATATATATATATATATATAAATATATATATATATATATATATATATATATATATATATATATATATATATATATATATATATGTATATGTATATATATATATATATATATATATATATATATATATATATATATATATATATATATATATATATATATATATATATATATATATATAATATATTAATATATATTTTTAAATATATATTAAATCAGTCCCTTAACCTTTATTATTCTCAAATCAGTCCCTTAACTTTTCATATTCTCAAATCAGTCCTTGACATTTCATAGTTACACTTTGCACCCCTAAACTTCTTTTATATTCAAATCAGTCCTCACAAACTTCCACCACCAGCAACCATTCACTGCCGTCTAACCACCAGCAACCATTCACCACCGTCTAACCACCAGCAACCACCGCAATCCACCAGCAAGCACCGCACAAACCAGCAACTTCAAAAAAATCAGATCTAGTATTGATTTAGATCTTGTGATGGAGAGACATAAAAAATCAAAAAGAAAAACTCAACAAAGGTGACGAATTGAACAGCCATACCCATAGCCATCGCCGGAAATCCTTTGCTTTGAATGCTCTATTCGGATTGATATATGTCGAAGCCCGAAAAATAGAGAGGGAGAGGGAGGCGTATTGTGTGTGACGGAGGGCGAAGGAAATGGAGAAAGAGAGAGAGTGACGGAGGGCGAAGATGACTATGGCTGTGGTGGCGCAAGAGGAAGACGGTGGAGGCTAAAGAGATGGTGAGGGAGACGGCGGAGGATGAAGAGATGGTGAGAGAGAGAGAGAAAAGGATTTGCCGGTTTGGTAGTTGTTTCTGTGTTTTTAAAATGAAGAGACACTACAAGAAAAATGATATTTTGTGATGGATTTTTGCGACGTCTGTCGCGTCCGTCGCAATAGACCCCCTATATGAGATGAAAAGCAGTCGCAAAATATGTAATTTCCTCATCAATTTACCGCGTTCTCCAAAATTTTGGCGGTCTATGTTTTTTCATTTACGCGACTGCCTAGTAATTACGTGATGGCAATTTTAGCCACATAAATTAAATATAGTTTATTTTTATCTAAAAATTGATCTTTTATTTTTTAAAACCAAATACGATTAACTCCCCATCGCAGTTGAGTTGAAGAAATTGATACAAAGATCCCAAACGTAATTTGATTTCTCCATAAACCTTTCTCCCCTTCTCTCTCTTCCTCCAAATTCCGTCTTCCCCTTCTCTCTACAAATCCGTTTTCTCCCCTTTCTCCCCTTCGGCATCTGGTTTCTCCATAGCGGGGCCCTTTCTCCCCTTCGGCTGTATGTAAGCAAGTAATTCTCCTTTCTCCCTTTTTCGTCTATGCATCTCTCTTTCTCATCTATGCGTCTCTCTTTCTTTATGCTCTTCCGCGGTTTCTAGGTCAAAAATTAATATTTTTAGATCCTTTCTCCTCTCTCCTTTCTCCCTTCATCTGATTTTGTTTTTGTTTTCAATTTTCACATTCCCCAAATCATTATCTCTTTCTGATTTTGTAAATCTTTGGTTTTTCTTGCTTTAATTTGTTCTTGAAATGTTTATATTTGTGTAAATATTTTCCTCTGCTGATTCTCCCATATTTGCTCATAATGGATGAGGACGACTCGTGAGGTCTGGGACGACTCGTCCCTGATGTTGCTGCTTCTGAATCAGTCATCCCCCATATGGGGAATACTTGCTTCTGTATTTTATATTTCTTTCGCTTGTCGCTGATGGTTATTGTGTTTAGTTTTAATTTTATAATGGTGTTTAGTTTTAATGTTATAATGGTGGTAGTGGTATTATTGATTTGTGTATGAATGTTAATTGAGAAAATGAAATAATATTGTTTGGGTGTAATTTTATAAATGGTGGGTTTCCTCTTTTATGTCATTTTTTGATTGAAGTCTACCTTTATCTTAATCTTGTTAATGTACTTTTTTTTCCTGCTTACTTGCTTGTTAAAGCTTGTTTATATGTCTCTTGTGTTTATTCATAGTAATATTGAATAGGTTTGAACTTATTTGAAGGACTAACATGTTTATCTGTATGCGGAAGGTGGTTTATTTTGCTCAAAATAGTTTTACAACAGTGTTTATTGGTTTGATTCAATTTTCAGGAGACATGTCTCATCATCGAAATTGCATGTATAGGGATGAAGGTGAGAATTTGTTAATATATGCAGAAGAATTTCTTAAGGGAGTTGAGGAGTTTCTGGATTTTGCTTTTGCTCATCCAGAGTGTACGGCTAATGGCATGATAAGATGTCCCTCAAGTAAATGTGATTTTAACATATTTAAAAAACGAGAGTCCGTACAAATGTGCTTACTTAATAATGGGTTTGTACCTGACTATAAAAGGTGGACTAGACATTGGGAATCTAATATTGAAGTTGAAACTATTAATACAGAAGATGAGAGAAATGAGAATTGGGCAGATGAAATGCTAAGGGAAGCCGTGGGTCCAAACTTTGATCCATATAATGAGATTCCAAATACCCAATCCAAAATTTTTTATGATTTATTTGAGTCTTGTAACGAGCCATTGTGGAAAGGGTGTGAGTCTTACACTAAGCTTATTGCTGTAAGTCATTTGCTTCATTTGAAATCTGAATATGGGATTCCTATCAAGGGATTTAATGAACTATTGATATTTACAAAAAGAATGTTGCCTATGGATGAGAAATTGCCTGAATCGTACTACAAATGTAAGGCTTTGATGAAGGGTTTAGGTTTGCCTCATGAGAAAATACATGCTTGTGAGAATGATTGTGTCTTGTTTTGGGGAAAGAATGTAGTCTTGATAACATGTCCTACGTGTGGCGAGTCTAGGTACAAAAACTTTGATGTTGCCACTTTAGAGAAACGTAAACCAATACCAAAAAAAGTTATGCATTACTTTCCCCTCATTCCTAGGCTTCAAAGACTTTATTTGTCATCAAAAACTGCAGAACACATGAGGTGGCATAGTTCAAAACGTATGGATGTTGAGGGTGAGTTAAGACACCCTGCAGATGCAATGGCTTGGAAAGATTTCAATTGTAACTTTCCTGACTTTGCAGCAGATTCTGGAAACATCAGACTTGTCTTAGCAACAGATGGGTTTAATCCTTTTGGGCACTCTAGTTAGCCACACTCAACATGGCCCGTGTTTATTGTCCCATATAATCTACCACCATGGATGTGTATGAAAACATCATACATGTTTATGCCTTTAGTTATGCCAGGTCCAAAGGGACCTGGTAGAGAGCTTGATGTTTTCTTAGAGCCACTTATTGTTGAGCTTAAGACTTTATGGTATATAGGGGTTGATACTTATGACATTTTTCTCAAACAAAATTTTAGCATGAGGGATGCATTAATGTGGACTATCAGTGACTTTCCTACTTACGGTATGTTGTCTGGTTGGAGTACTCATGGAAAGTTGTCATGTCCTGTTTGTATGGATAAAACTATAGCTTTTACTCTTAAAGAAGGTAGAAAGCCATGTTACTTCGGTTGCCATCGTCGATGGTTAAAACCAACTCATAGATTTCGCTCAAATAAGAATAATTTCAACAATAAGACCGAAAGAAAGTTGGCTCCTCCTCGATTAATGGGAAATCAGGTTTTATATTATATTAATCAATTAGATTTGATCACTTATGGAAAGGGACAAAATAGTGATGAAAGGATTCCTGGGTTTGGGGTTGATCATAACTGGACTAAGAAGAGTATATTTTTTGAGTTGCCATAATGGCACACACTCTTGATCCGACACAACTTGGATTTGATGCACATCGAGAAAAATGTTTTTGATAATGTATTTAATATTGTTATGAATTTCAAGGATAAAACCAAAGACAACCATAAATCCCGGTTGGATTTGGAAACTCTAGGTATAAGACCTGAGTTGCATTCAAAACTAGGTAATAATGGGAAGCCAGTATACCCGAAAGCTAAGTACACTTTGACCAATGAACAAATCAAACAAGTATACGAGTGGCTCCAATCACTCAAAGTCCCTGATGGGTATGCTGGTAACATTTCTCGATGTGTTAACCCTAAAGAGTGTAAGATATCTGGGCTTAAAACACATGATTGTCATATTTTGCTGGAACGATTCCTCTCACTCGCCTTGCGTGAATTCTTGCCCAAGGAAGTATGGGAACCATTAAATGTGCTCAGTCAGTTTTTTAAGGATATATGCTCAAAGGTATATAAAGAAGAGGAGTTAGAAAAGCTTGAGTCAGGAATAATTGAAACATTATATAGGCTTGAAATGATTTTCCCACCTTCTTTTTTTGATTCAATGGAGCATCTACCTATTCATTTAGCATATGAGGCTAAGGTGGGAGGTTCGGTCCAATATCGTTGGATGTATCCCTTCGAAAGGTAATGCCATAATTAATTTTATTATTTCAATTGTGTGATAGATTTTTTTTTCTATATAGCATGTACATCTTTATACTATGAAGGTGCATGCAACACTTAAAGAGAAAAGTGCAAAATAAAGCATGTCCCGAGGGCTCAATTGCACAAGCATCTTGGGTTGAGGAAGTTGCCAATTTTTGTTCACATTATTTTGATCCCATTATTGAGACCAAGCTAAATAAGGCTGATCAAAATGATGATGGGGTTCGGGAGGAACCAAAAGGATCATTACCAATTTTTAACCCTGAAGGTCGCGCCCTTGGCAAAGCAAAACAACGTTTTTTGTCAGACGAGGAAATTAATGCAATAGGCTTGTATGTATTGCTCAATTGTGACTATGAAAGGGCCTATGATAAGATAAAGAAAGTTTATATATGAGAAGTGTAAAACTGTTTCACCTTTAAATTGTATATAATTTGTTCACATTTATCTTTATATATACCTTTCAGCGAACATAGATTACTAGTACAAGAGCTTCATCCAAATATGATAGAATTTGAAGTTGAGGAAGCACACAACCGAACATTATTTCAATGGTTTCAGCAGAAGTTTAAGAGGGATAATGATAATAATTTGAAGTTCTTAGCGATGGGTCCCTATAGAGATGTTACAACCTATAAGCGCTTCCTCGTCAATGGATTTCAATTTCATACAAATAAATTAGAATTAGGGAGGGTAACTCAAAATTCTGGAGTTGTTGTGAAGGGAAGTAACTATGGAGATGATTCTCGTGACTATTATGGACACTTGGAGGAGGTCGTTGAGGTACACTATTATGGAGGGAACACTATTTTTTTATTCAAATGTGAATGGTATGATCCAACAAAAAGGGTAGAAGTTGACAAGTATGGTTTCACCAAGGTAAACACAAAATTCAGACTAAGGTCTTATGAGCCATTTGTAATTGCATCTCAGGTTTTGCAAGTGTTCTATACAAATCTCGTTTCCAAAAAAAATCAAGGTTGGTCTAGTGTCATTACCACGAAGGCAAGGAATACATATGATGTTATGGAAAAAGAAGAAGATGAGGATGCAAATACTTATCAAGAGGATGAGATTATTTCAGTAAATATGTGTAATTTTGATTATGACAGCGAGAATGTTATACTTCATGATAATACTGAACCGGGAGTTGAAGTTGAGACAATGGAAGAAGAGGCTGAAAGTGAAGATGAAGATCAAGACAATGAGGAGGATGATGACGATCCCTTTGATGAATTTTATGACACAACAGATAAAGATGTCGATGATACACACAGAGGCGACATTGATACTGAGGACGAAAACAGCGATAGTGAAGATGGTGATCAATTTGATCAGAGTGATTAAAAGACTTGGTAAAATAATATATTTTAAGAATAATGATATAGGTAGATATGCTTGCTTATAGTACACTGCAATTTTACACTGCTTGCCTTTTTTTTTCTTGGTCCTAGTGTAAGAATAGTATAACAAAAATTGCATGTAATCAATTATATATCTGCTTTAGTTCTCATGTTTAAGTTGAAAATGTGTTACATATTTCAAGGCTTTTGCCTTATTGCTGTTATAAAAGTGTAGATAATTTCTTGAGTGAAAAAAGATGTCATTAATATAGCATGTAAAAGAAATCTAATAAATTTTATTTTCAGATATGGCTAGAGGAAAAGGTGGTGCGTACTCAACTTCAGGAAGGGGTGGTTCCTTGAATACATCTAACCGTCTACCTAAGGCTTCTTCATTTATACCTGATGTCCTTAACGAATCTATTTCTCGTTCTACCTCCGGTTTGAGTAATTACATAAATAGAGCTCTTTCCACAACTCCAGCTTCAGGTGACTCCTGGGGTTTGCATTTTCTTTTAGACTGTTTTTAGTCACTTTGGCATGTAATTTACTATGCAATTAATTGTGTCACTGTGTTTCCAATTAAGAGTTGACACTTGACAATTGAGGCTCGTTTTGTGATCCGTGGTGAATGTTATAATGAGAGGACAATTATCCAAAAAAAGATAACTTCATATAGTGTTAAATTAAGTTGAGATTGCTCATGCATGGCATAAACAATTATGTGGAGTTGGAACATTTTGATGGTCATAAGCCATATATGGCTTGATCAGTGCGTGTAATTTATGTTCTAATCTCCCTGGAGTGTCACTCTTTTGCTATCTTATCCACTATCTTAATTCGCCTAGATAAATGTGTTCATATATGCAATTATACTTTTAAACTTAATTGATGTATTGTATCTTCATTTGAAAAAAATTCTGATATACTGATGATGATCAGTACATTTTGGACACATTAATGTTTCAATAGAAGTTACTGTCCTATTCAGAGATTTCGTCCTATAAGTCCGATCTTATAGCTTCCATTTGTTAATTAATCCAACAAACAAATTAGGATAGTTAAAGATTTGATATATTTCTCATATTGATAGGCAAATGAGAGTTAAGAAATGAACCTTAAAATGATACCAAGATAGTGCTTTTATGTGTCAGGAAGAATTAGAGTACCTTATTGCTAAAATTTTTCTTATGTGAGAAGTTTACTAATACTTCTTATTTTCATGTATGGGTAGAGGTAAGGGTGGTGCGCATGTTACTTCAGGAAGGGGTGGTTCCTCGAATACATCCAACCGTCTACCTTTGCCATCATCAGTTGAACCTGCTTCACGTATTCCTGTTGCTCCTCTTAATCATCAACCAATTTCCCCTCTGCCTGCTTCACGTATTCCTGTTGCTCCTCTTAATCGTCAACCAATTTCCCCTCTACCTGCTTCATTTATTCCTGTTACTCCTCTTAATCGTCAACCAATTTCCCCTTCCCCTGCTTCACGTATTCCTGTTACTCCTCTTTTTGCTAATGGTTCTGCAGCTTTTTCTCTTGATCTTCAACCAATTTCCCCTCCACTTGCTTCTCGTATTCCTGTTGCTCCTCCTTTTGCTAATGGTTCTGAAGCTGCTGCTCCTCTAGTTGCTGATGTTTCTATAGCCCCTGTAGCCCCACTTGTACCTCAGATGGAGAATGTCCCTGAAGATGATCATCAACCAATAATCAGGAAAAAATGTGGTGTAACAAAAGGTGTGTTGGCTCCCACAGCAGGTCGATCAAAGGTTCTCGTTACTGTCCTTCAACATATGTAAGTTTCATAAAAATGGTGTGCTTTGTCTACCTATTCATAAATTCTAAATATTTATTTATTCATACACATTATTTTCATCATGTATTAAACCTTTTTGTTTTAGATTAACACCTGCATCGGCTATATCAAAGATTGGCCCGATCTTCAAAAGACACTTCAATGAACTCAGAGTTTTTTGGGACCAATGGCATGACGAATTGGATTCTATGTGGCAAGATTATCTGGTAAGATATAATTGCTATTATTTTCTTTTAGTCTCATAGTATGCATTAGTAGTTTTGTAATGTGTTTAACTATCCACCAAGTTTCTTTAGCATATATTTCAAGTCTTGAAGTTGACTTATCCAAGCTAAGAACTTATGGTATTACATGAATCACGACCGTCTTACTTGGTGAGTTTTGCAAGACTCACTGGCCGTAAAGTGCTTCGAGTCTTATAGTTGCACTTCTTGTATCAATAAAAATCATGATCGTCTTATGGAGAGCGGGTCATGGATTAGGAAAACCAAAAGTTGCTTATTAACTGTATGCTGTCAGCTTATACCTTCAGTACCAAAAATGATTTATCTCCATTTCTAGGGCTCAAAACGATGAACCGATTTTTTTGCTTGAAAGTAGACACATAATTCTTTCAAATGACTACTTTTATACCTTCTAGAACCTTCTATATCAGAACAGTTTACTACTCGCTCCTTCCCTAAATGAATACCGAGAAATATTTCAAAATTGCTTTTGATGAAGAGCAAATTTGAAAAAAAGAAAAATTCGACATTCATTTGGGACATAGGGATTAGTATGTTCTTTAGCTTTATTATAATCTCTATTAACATACAGGCTGAAGAATTGGGTCGTGTTCCGACACAAATTGAAAGGTTTACGAAGACTCACATTAAAAAGAAGAAAAACAATGACAACAATGAAACTAAATGTGTTACTGAAGATGCTGAAAGACTTGAGGTACTTTTTTGGTTTTGATTATCATTTTGGTGATCTGATTGTTTGTTTATAAACATAGAAGCCTGTTGTTTTTCTCATTTTGGTGATCTGATTGGGTAGAATAAAGTTTTTTCAAGTTTGCTTGGGAAGAGAAAAAATTAATAAAACTTCATGCATGTGTTTAATGACAAGAATCTTCAGCTCAACAATTTTGAATTGAACTATTATAGGACTGTTATGGCCTTTAGTGAGGTTACTGATATATACATGATAGCTCGCTCTATTTGTCTCTTTTGTGCAGTTATGAGTTTGATTGCTTAAGCCTGTTGTTTTTCTCAAAATTTTATGCACCAAGTGTCATAATACTGAAGTGTAGAGAGGATTTAGTTGAAACAGTGATATTAATATTAGTATGTTAGCAAAATAGAGACATTGGGTTGTGATTGATGATATTTTTGAAATTATTTACTTCAGCTCATACTGCCTTTCATATTATGAATGTTAAATGTCCAATGTTCATAAGCCTCTATGCTCCAATATATATGTATCTTACTTGTCAGCCCTTATTTGTAGGGAGTCTATGCAAATGAATTACGGAAAGAGAATGGTTTGGACTCTCAAACTCCAGTCAATGCAGTTTTACATCCCGGATGTAACGCTGTTTCAGATCCTGGTTGTAAGATATGGCAGGTGACAGTGGGTGGCGTAAAAAAGGTAGGCTATTGAATAGGCCAAGGGAAAAGTGGACCAAACGTTCTGGTAAGGCTTCATCAGTGGATCATCTTGCTTATGTTGCTGCGCTAAATAACTCGAAAGAATCAAAGAAGAAGGACAGAAAAATAGCAAAAATGGAAGCTTTTCTTACAAACATGGCTCTTTTATGGACTGGAGTGTTCGAGAGGTGTGGTATACAGTCAATTCCACTTCCTGACTTCAACAACACTAGTTCTTCTACTCCAATTTCTGATGTTGCATCATACATTCCAACAACTGCTTCTCCTTTGGATGATGGTGATTTCGGTGATGGGAGTACATAGTTATGTTTCTTGCATATTTCATCTACACTTTTGTGACTCATTTTGAAAACATTGTGGCATGGAGTATATTTTGGACAAGTGTAGTTGATGTAGGTAACTTAGTCTTTTTGGAAACTTTGTCCTTGTATATTTTGGATAAATGTAGTATTTTGGAAACTTTGTTGTTCTGTACATATTTTGGACAAATGTAGATGATGGTAACGAAGTTTTATGTGAAGTTTTTATGGGCATGACAATTTAATTAATGTTGTATTTAAATTTTTACATTTAATATCATTTAAAATTTGTTTTTTTTTTAAGTGTGGATTGAATTATGCGATGGCTAGGTCATCTCTGAAGAGCCTAAAATAGCCAATTTAGCATGATAATTATAAGAGTAATGCGATGGGTCTGCCATCTCAAAATGTCTTGCTTATTTGCGACGGCAGTCACAATCTCAAAATGTTTAGCTTATTTGCGACGGCAGAAACAGTCTCAAAATGCCTTGCTTATTTGTGACAAAAAATCCATCGCATATAGGTCATATTATGCGACGGCATATTTTATTTAGGTATTTTAATAAATTAAATAGCAAGGGTCTTGTACGATTGGCGTAGCGGTCGCATAAATTGATTCACTTCATACGATTGCGGTTCCCATCGCATAAACCTTTGGCGATAGGGATTATGCGACTGTTTTTGCGACGGACATAACAATCGCCATTATTTTATGCGACGAAATTTGAGGTTTTTGCGATGGATATAGCCGTCGCAAAATGTCATTTTTCTTGTAGTGAGTGAGAGAGAAATGAGGAGAGAAATAGGGAGAGGGAGTAATTGGTTTTGTTTAAAATATTATGGGCCTTTGGATTGAATGGATTGAAGGGTCAGATCTTGCTTTAGCTCTTGATCCCCTTGAAATTTTGAAATCCAATCAAACAATGCCACATCACATACTTATATTTGTTTTACACTATACTATATGCTAATTAAAATATTTATGCCTAATATCAAGAATAATAATATTTATTATCAATAATATTTATTAATGAATTATTAATAATATATATAATTGATTAATTAATTAATATTAATATTAATTATATAAACAGTAATAATATTAATAATAGTACTAATAATAACTAGTAATTTTTATGATTTTTTATTGACTATGAAAAAATATTTTAGACTTTTTTTTATTACTGAAATTTACAAAAAGTTATCTAAAATATTTACATGCTTTTATTTGATTTATCCAAAATTTTAGTTAAAGTAGTATGCCTAATATCAAGAATAATAATATTATCATATAATTAGTAATAATACTAATAATGATGCTATTATTAATTATTCAATTATATAATTGAATATATTAATAATTATTATTATATAATTAATAATAATATTAATAATAACTAGTAATAATACATAATATCAAAAATAATAATTTTATTAATTAATAATAATACTCATTAATTTAATTATTTTAAATTTATTAATAATAATTAATAATTTAAACTTCTAAGATATATTAATATACCTAAGTAATAATTGATAGTAATAAATTATAAAAAAATACTTATTAATATTAACACTAATTTAATCTTTAAAGGAAATAGTAATTAGCAAAAATAGTTTATAATAATAATAATTTAAAAAATAAAATAATATTATATCAACACATAAAAAAAGTTAAGAAATTTTAAATAAAAGAATTTTTAATATACCCAATCCCTTAAACATATATCCTTAGGGTATTGAGTGAGGTATAGACTTTAGAGTGAGGTATATTTATTTTTTATTTCTTTTAATTTTTTATTGACTAGAAAATAATATTTTAGACTTTTTGAATTAGTGATTTTTTTTTACAAAAAGGTAAATAAAAAAGATAGAAAAAAACTAAACAAATAAAAGTATATAGAAGAAAAGTCAAAAGAGGACGGACTACCCTATATTTATTTTTTATTTTTTAAAAAAAAATATTGACTAGAAAATAATATTTTAGCCGTTGTTAATTAGTGATTTTTTTTTTTTTACAAAAAGGTATATAAAAAAAAGATAGAAAAAATTAAACAAATGAAATTGTATAGAAGAAAAGTCAAAAGAGGGACGGACTACCCTAAACCCTATACCCTAAACCTTATATCCTATACCCTATACCCTAAACCCTAAGCCCTATATATTATACCCTAATACCTAAAAAAATAACCTATACCCTAAACTCTAAGCCCTAAACCCTAAATCATATATACCTATACATTATACCTTATACCCTAAATCCTATACCATAAATCTTATACCCTATACCCAAAACCCTAAGCCCTAACCCCTAAACCCTACACCCCTAACCCTAAACCTTATATCCTATACCCTAAAGCCTAAGCCCTAGACCCTATACCTTATCCCTTATATCCTAGACCCTAAACCTTATATCCTATACACTAGTTAAACCCTAAATCATATACCTATACATTATACCCTAAACCCTATACCCTAAGTCGTATACCTATACCTTATCCTTTATACCCTAAATCCTATACCCTAAACCCTAAGCCCTAAGCCCTATACATTATACCCTAAACCCTAAAAAAATACCCAATACCCTAAATCCTAAGCCCTAAACCCTAAATCATATATACCTATACATTATACCTTATACCCTAAACCCTAAACCCTAACCCCTAAACCCTACACCCCTAACCCTAACCCCTCTATCCTAAACCTTATACCCTATACCCTAAACCCTAAGCCCTAGACCCTATACCTTATCCCTTATACCCTAAACCCTAAACCTTATACCTTATACCCTATACACTAGCTAAATCCTATATTTATTTATTTTAATTATTTATTGACTAGAAAATAATATTTTAGCCTTTGTTAATTAGTGAGTTTTTTTTATCAAAAGTTATATAAAAAAGATTGAAAAAAACTAAACAAATGAAAGTATATAGAAGAAAAGTCAAAAGAGGGACGGACTACCCTATATTTATTTTTTTTATTTTTTTTTATTGACTAGAAAATAATAATTTAGCCTTTTTTAATTAGTGGTTTTTCTTAGAAAAAGTTATATAAAAAATGATAAAAAAAATCTAAACAAATGAAAGTATATAGAAGAAAAGTAAAAAGAGGGACGAACTACCCTATATTTATTTTTTATTTTTTTAAATTTTTTATTGACTAGAAAATGATATTTTATTCTTTTTTAATTAGTGATTTTTTTTTATAAAAATTTATATAAAAAAAAGATAGAAAAAAGTTAAATAAATGAAAGTATATAGAAGAAAAGTCAAAAGAGGGACAGACTATCCTATATTTATTTTTTATTTTTTTTAAATTTTTATTGACTAGAAATAATATTTTAGTCTTTATTAATTAGTTTTTTTTTTTTTTAGAAAAATTTATTTAAAAAAAGATAGAAAAAATCCAAAGAAATGAAAATATATAGAAGAAAAGTCAAAAGAGGGACGGATTACCCTATATTTATTTATTTTTTTTAAATATTTTATTTACAAGAAAATAATATTTTATTCTTTGTTAATTAGTTGGTTTTTTAAAGAAAAAGTTATATAAAAAAAGATAGAAAAAAAACTAAACAAATGAAAGTATATAGAAGAAAAGTCAAAAGAGGGACGGACTATCCTATATTTATTTTTTATTTTTAAAATTTATTATTGACTAAAAAATAATATTTTAGCTTTTTTTAATTAGTGGTTTTTTTTTAAGAAAAAGTTATATAAAAAAAGAAAGAAAAAAACTAAACAAATGAAAGTATATAGAAGAAAAGTCAAAAGAGGGACGGACTACCCTATATTTATTTTTATTTTTTAAAAAGTTTTTTATTGAATAGAAAATAATATTTTAACCTTTGTTAATTGATTTTTTTTTTCGAAAAAGTTATATACAAAAAGATAGAAAAAAACTAAACAAATGAAAGTATATAGAAGAAAAGTCAAAAGAGGGACAAACTATCCTATATTTATTTTTTTATTTTTTTTAAAAAAAAATTTTTGACTAAAAAATAATATTTTAGCCTTTTTTAATTAGTGGTTTTTTTTATAAAAAGTTATATGCAAAAAGATAGAAAAAAACTAAACAAATGAAAGTATATAGAAGAAAAGTCAAAAGAGGGACGGACTACCCTATATTTATTTTTTTATTTTTTTTTTAAATTTTTTATTCACTAGAAAATAATATTTTTGACTTTGTTAATTAGTGTTTTTTTTTTAGAAAAAGTTATATAAAAAAAGATAGAAAAAAACTAAACAAATGAAAGTATATAGAAGAAAAGTCAAATTTAAAGACAGATACTAATTGTCTCTAAATTTTAGAGAAAGATGTTGAATCTGTTACTAAATTAGAGACAAATTCAAAAATCTGTGTCTAAATTAGAGACAGATTAAAATATGTCTCTAATTTAGAGACAGATTCAACATCTGTCTCTAAAGTTTAGAGACAGATTTTGTATTTTTCTCTAATTTAGAGACGGATTCTGAATCTGTATCTAATTTAGAGACAGATACAAATCTCGTCTCTAAAATTTAGAGACGGATGTTGAATCTGTCTCTAATTTAGATACGAATTTTGAATCCGTCTCTAATTTTTGTGTATATCTTTAATCTGTCTCCAAATTAGCTATAGACTCCGTCCGTTTCTAATTTTTCGTCTCTATTTTCGGTTTTCCTTGTAGTGGGTTTCTATAACTCTGCTATGACCCCTTGGCATTAAACTTTGGGTCTATCCCAATAGACATGATCTAAGGCTAGGATGAGCAAACCAACGACAACTCTTGGCCATTCGGAAGTAAACACTCTTCTAGAAATCTAGTTTGTTTGGTGTTTGCTTTGAAATTCGATTTTTTATGTAGTTTTGTGAAAATCTGTCACACTATACAAGCGTTCCAGGCGACAAAGACTATGCCACCCTATAGCCGGGTGGCACCAATGTCCAGTGGACAGAGTGTTCACCATTTCTCTCTTCCTCCCTTCATCATTATGCATGATCCCACTCCTTCCTCATCTATTCCTATAAAATATTTCAAATAAATGGCTTTCAAAATACACTCTTAAACACATACACACGCACACACATTTTCTCATTGCTTTTATGATGGAAGACCAACTCTGGTTGGGCGAGGGGGGGTGACAGAAGGTCATATTCCCCCTTCGTAACTTGACCCCCAAACCTAAATTTTACATGGCTTTTTTAAGTTTGAGCCCTAAATCAAATGGAGTGTCGACTATCTTTCAGAGGCAAAAAGTTGTCTCATCCAAATACAACAATCACAATCGAAACATTCTATGCGTCGGTGACATCAGATCGGGGGGAATTCACAGTGGCGACTCCGCTGGGGACACACATTTGTAAACCATCTCTTTGGATTTCACTAGTGTTGTAAGTCTAATTTCCGTTCACTATTGTTCTTTGCAATGTTTTTGTGTTTTTGTTTGTTTATGTATGTGTTCCTATGCCATTTTTTATTCCTTTCTATTTTATGGATTGTTGTCAACACTTGATCTTGGTTTGGACATTGTTCATGAGCTCGAAAATCCAAAAATTAGTTTAGTGCTCTGTTTCAATCAAACTGGAAGAGTTAGCCGGGTGGCAAGACCCTTTGTGTCGGGCGACAACAAGCTTCTGGGCAGTCCCAGAAGCAGAATGATGAACACCGACATGCAAAAATTATGGATTCTTCTCGCAAGGAACCCAAAAAATTTGGACTACACCAATCTGTTTGTTCTCTTTCTCTTTAAACTCAAAAATGTTTTGTCATGCTACGTGTTTACCTCTTTCAAAAAATATTATGTTGCATTACATGGTTTAAAACGGTTTTGAAAATATCTTTTCTATCGAGAAAAACGAGCTCTTGTTCGGGCACGAGTACACTCATGAAAAGTCCAAAACCCCATAGTCAACCCGGGAGACTCCAATGTGCAAGGATCATTGCGAGCCATTGCCCGATCCTTGAGTCCAAGTTAGAAACACTTCATTTTTATGACTGGTTGGTTTTGACCAAGTTTTCTTCCATAAAATAAATATCGGTTTGGTCATGTTAACTTCTGTCGGTTAGTCGTTAAGAACGGTCAAGATTCCCCGAGAGATTAAAAAAAAGCACATAAAATAGGCTCACATCCCCAGGGAACGTGCTAAAAATCAAAGAAAAATAATCATCAAAGTTAGGTGTTCGATTTTTACAAATCATGACCATCCATAATGACCGATCGTCCCTATAAGAGTCAACATCACCAAAGCAATGAGTATATTATAGTGGATAGCTAGTCATTATCTGGTGGATGTGCCTATAAGACCTCTACCCGTGAGACAGTCCATCTCGGGGGAGTCAAAATACAGGTGGAATATATGGGGTCTATAGAATCAGTGATGAGATCCACTCATCCAGGAATGTAGATAGTTGCGAAAAAGGGCAACCTTTCCAACCATTTTAAGACTTTGAGAAATTGCTAATTCTTTTGCCACCTAATTAATTAAGAAGCATGTTGCATGAACCCTAAGCCTACCCTTCCCGAAAATTTGTGGTCATAAGTCTTATGCCGAGTTCTTAATCCAAGAAGGAGAAAAAAGTTGGGTAAGTTCTCTGTTTTCAACAAGGCTCCGCAGTTTCACCCTAGACTCTACTCCAAAATCTTCCCCATGTTCTTCTCTAGGTTCAACACAGTCTCCAGCAATGTCTTCCCCCATGGTTTCAGTGGTCGATATGCAAAGTGGGTCCCCATCAGACATCCCATTAATAATCGAAGAGTATCAGAAGCTTTTCGAGGAGGTCAACTGGGACCGAGAGCTAGAAAGGGATCACCTCATCTAGTGTATGGCCCAAGTTGGTGTCCGTGTTTTGATCAGTGATGGGAATGAAGGTATCCTCATAGAGGATGTTGCCAATTCTGCCAACAATGTCACCTCGAATTCCGAATGTACTAGAGCTAACTCGTATTGGTATCAAGCTACAATGCAATGCCTCTCCCCTTTCATATGGTTTATGGTCATCCGGAATTTTCCAATACCCAACAGTCTCTCAACTACCACACACCACATACCGCTATGATCCGCAATACTTTGCTTCCAAGTTGCTTCCTCCATCTCTACTAATGAAATCGGATTCAGGCTTCCATCTCGGCTACACTCCTCACCTCCTCTATCCAAGAAATTATGGGCATGTTTACACCTACATTACCATAGCTCAGTAAGCTCTCCCATTGGTTCCTTAAACAACCATCTCAACCGTGGTTCGTGCTCCAAGTGTTTTGGCCCAGACATCAAGCTCAACACTGGTTACTTTAGCCACTACTTTCCTTGAAAACGGCTTCCTAGTAGAGTAAATCACAAAGCTATAGAAAGGATGTCCAAAATGGATAGTCAAGGGATTGAGTCAATTGATCTAGATCCTTCCAAGAATGGTTGTTGCCCCCAAAATTTGAGTTTCCCGATATGGAAAGGTTCGACGGAACTACTTATCCCAAGACTCACATCGACAGCTTTGTCCTTGCTACGATATCAATGAATTAGACAAAATAAGAAATGCCCCTCGTTTTGCACCATTTTCTCAAAGGGTCTGCCTTGAAATGGTTCATGCAGCTAGAATCGGTCGGGTAGACCACTTAGGCCTAGGTTTCCAAGGCTTTCCTGAGCAAATACCATGATAATTTGGATTGACAAATGAATAGAAGGGATCTCCAATGTACCACTTAGAAAGAGAATGAAAATGTGTCCGAATTTTACCAACGTTGGCATTGCAAACTTTCAGAGATCATGACTCTATTGACCGATGATGTACAAATGGAGATTTTCCAGTCTTGCCTAAAACCATAGTTAAGGAAAAAATTTGGTATTTGTTACTACCCCAGTCTAAGGGAGATGGTGATGGATGTGGTTTTACCCCTCCAAAATATATATTTCTAAGCATTTATATTCGAATCCTTAGGAATTTAATTTATATTTTTAGTGTTTTATAAGTACAGGGGCTAAAGTGAAATTGGGTAGAAAATGGAGGAGTTAAACTGGTCTTATAAAGTTCAGGGGCTAAATTGAAATACATTTGAAAACAGAAGGTCTGCAGCAGAAACTAAGCTTGGCCTAAAAACATGATGGGGATAAATCGCACTTGTTATAAAAATATCTCGCAAGTGCACGAGTTATCGTAGTAGTAATATGCACTTGGGAAGGGTCAAATTCACAGGGATTTATGAATCAACAACTTGAATTTCAACAGTTAAACAAGAAAATAAAAGGTTGGGGTTTTGGATTTGATTATTATTCCTACTTAAAATAAGAAATAAACAAAGCAATTAAACTATTACAGAATATCAACGAAGAAGGATCTACGGAATGGGATTCACGTATATCGCACCAATATGTCAATCAAAAATATAATCAATCATAGTTGGGGGTTCATCCTCTATAGTAAAATTGGGCGTTCACACGTACACAATTTAGTATTTTACAAATATTAGGTTTTCTGCAAAGTTAACTTAATAGTCAAGAACCCATTAAATCCTAAGAATAAGAACCTACAATTTTGGTTTGCAATCACTTTTCAAAACTTTGATTATATTCATTCAAAAGTTTGACTTGCATGGATTGAACAATCAATTGTCAATCACACACACAAATTTAGTTAAAAAACAATCACATCTACACATGTGATTGTAGTTTAGAAAACATAGATGATTAATACTTTTGCTGAACCCAACCCTTGATTGATCACAAGATTAATTAGAACATAAAAGATTGATATACATTACCTCCAATCCATAGAAAGAAAGAATTAGCCGGTCATGTACATGAAAAACATCAACAAACATTCAATAAATTGCATTAACCTTCTACGGAATTCTTGAATTAAAAACATAAAATCTTGGTTACAACTAAAGAAAAGAATAAAATATGTACAAGGGTGTAAGAGAGAGAGAGAGAGAGAGAGAGAGAGAGAGAGAGAGAGAGAGAGAGAGAGAGAGAGAGAGAGAGAGAGAGAGAGAGAGAGAGAGAGAGAGAGAGAGAGAGAGAGCTAAAAGAGATACAAAAAACTAGTCTAGGAGTTCTTTATATAGTAGGAGGGAGGAGGGATTCTAAATTTACAGCCAAAATAGGTCAATTCCTAGTTAAATTTGGATTCAACCGAAATCCATCACAAATTTCTGTTTCAATTTCTCTTGGAACTTCCTTTAAATTCTGTGACGGAAAGAAATCCGTCGCAGAAATCTGTCACTAATCCAACGGCCGGCCATGGCGTGGTCGCCCTCCCTTTAGCCGAGCGGTCGCCCTGACTTACAGCCCCAACTGCGTGGCCGCCCTAGTATGCGTGCGGTCGATCGACCATCATGCAGCCAAATGCGACCAGCCTTCCTGCAATATGCGGCCATTCCCATATAACAAGTTGTAGCCTTGGCCGGCCATCCCTTACAGCACATGCGGCCAAGCTTAGTTTCAGCTGCAGTCCTTCTGTTTTCCAATGTATTGCAATTTAGCCCATGAACATTATAAAGCCAGTTTAACTCATCCATTTTCTACTTAATTTCACTTTAGACCCTGTACTTATAAAACACTAAAAAATACATTAAATTCTCAAGGTTTTGAGCAAAAAATAAACTTAAAAATATATATTTTGGATTGGTAAAACCACATCCATCAAATACCCCCAAACATATATTTAGCTCGTTCTCGATTAAAACAAAACTAAAACAAATTAAAAACTAACTAACTAATTAAAGTGAATAAAATATTTTTGGAATTGTTCAATTCACATAATAGGTTGTTGGCACAACAAGTTTCAGATCTTACAACGCACATAATCTACAAGTATTATCATGAATATGAAATTATATTTAAATGAATGCATCTAACTTAAAATTCTCCACCATATAATGATATCATGAATGAATAAATGGGAGATCAATATTACCAAAGTAATATATTTTATGTTTGAACACAATTGTCAACCTGGTGAAATTTTGATGAAATTTTGCAAAAGGACACTCATATTCATGTTTGAACACAATTGTCAACCTGACTAATCCTTAGGGATCAATTATGACTTTAGGCTTGTAACGTATCGCGAAAGTCGCAGGCTATGATCACAGTTCCAAATGAAGGTAAGGACATACGAAGTCAAAAAAGTGAAACTAGAAAGTTTTCAAAATATTTCCTCACTTGAGTGTATCACTCCGCTCACCCAAGTCAATCCATATTTCAACCCCCAAACTTATAACTTTGCATACTTTTACACATGTGGTTGATCACCTTCTTCCTTCCTTCTTGGTCACTTTTCATTTTAACATAAGAGAGCGCACGTCTTTTCATATTTTTTTCTTCATTTTTTTTCTTTTCTTTGCTTTGCATATATATATAGATCATAACACGGAAGATTCAAAGCACAGATTCCAGAAAACAAGATCAAACTCAAGATTTTGCTTACGATTTTTCATCCGTATGGGTATCTCTCATACATAAACATTGATAAAAGAGTAAAAAAGGAAAGGGATTTGGCTTTTATACTCAGATCCGAGCGGGCAGGGGTCGAATAAAAGGGTCTAGGCATCGTCTCCATCTCCTCATTTAATGATCTAGCGTGTTCCTAATGGGAATGTCTCGTCATCGTTAATCGCGCCCATCATTGTCCAAATAACCGGTGGATAAATTATTGATGCCTCGTAATTCGAGATAACTAATACGTATTCGTTTAAGAAGAGGACGAGCACCACTTCCTCCTCGGCAAAGCCGGGCTAGGAAGTCGGGGGGCAAGTAAACGATATAAAATGTGTACGATCGTGGGTTATAAAATGGGTAAGGCCCAAAGTAAAATTCATGCAAGTCCCAAATACGACATAGGGAGTGGGCTTCCCTACATGCGCTCGTCATGCCTACTCGTCATTTTCCACTATGTCAGCCTATACATAGTAGAGCGAAAATAATGACTAAGGTCAGTGACGAAATATGCCGACAAGGCACCTACAAAAGCCGACCAAGGCATCCTTAGATAACGACCAGAGCTTACTCGATAAATATCAAGACAATGGGAATGTGTTTTCCTACCCTTTTCCACCTCTTACACATCAATCATACATATCGACCAACATTATATGTCGAGAAGCAATCCTAATATACAAAATGCATTTATAATCCTACTCAAAAAATGACGGTGGGAAATTATAATTGAACTAGTATTATAATCCTCATCTCACACAAATTTTCTATCTAATGATGGATTCTATATACTACACATATAAATATAAGCCATAATTCATATATTTCTGATACGTTTTACACATTCATTCTCTTTCTCTTGACCCTAAACTATTGTCAATTGATTTGCTATCTAAAATACAAATAATTACTCTCACGCCGTATGGCGTTTGTCGGTGAAGTCACGTCTTAGTTAAAAAAGTCTTAGTTTACGTATTTTTTTTTTCTTTATTATTTTATTCAAAAAATCAAGTATACAACCTATCACTAAATTTATGCTGATACGAACGTTTTTGATATTATTAAAAACATTTTAATGACACCAGCGGAAGTAAATAATTCAAGAAGACGCATTGATGGTTATAGGGGCAATAATGTGCAGGTGGAGTAGCTTTTAGGGTTTTTTCTTCATCATTCTCTGGTATTGAAAGGGATAATTAATGCGAGGGGCATGTCATCAATACTATGGTAGAGGTGGAGTAGATTAGGGTTTAATTATGCGTGTTCTTCCTTTGGTCAAAATGAACTATTTAAATTCAATGTTTCTTTGTCACCTACATTAATGGAAGCGGTGGAGTTGCTAATTAAGGTTATTATTCATGTCCAACGTCCTGCAAACAAAGTCGCCCAATTAGATATTTAGTCGATATAAGATAATACACATGTTTCGGAAAAATAGTTTTATTTTTTTAATATTTGATTTGGCCAAAATCTTGCAAAAAAATTAATTTTTTCGTAACATAAGAAAAAACTAGTTTTAAAGCACTAAGTCTAACTAATAAGAATGATGAACGATTCTGAAAACTAGTTTTTTATAATATTTTGAAAAAAACTAGTTTTTCACAAAAGTTACTCTTTGATTTTGTTGAATTTTGATTAAAAATTTAAATTTAATATAATAAAAATATAAAATTGCTATTGATACAACACACATAAAACCAAAAGATGCGCTCTTCATCGAATGTAAAAGTCCCAATAACAATCATCTCCCATATTTTCTTCTGGTCCTGCTAAATCTAAATCATAGTATGTATTGGAGTAGATATTGAATATGAATATATATATATATATTCATTATGTTTTTTAATTGATAAAATAAATTTTCACTTTGAAACGGAAATTAAAGAGTAAGATTTTGTGATTTTTTATTGACAAATACTTAGGTGAGATCGTCTCTCACACCGTGAGACGGGTGTGAGATGGGTCGCCCCACCCGTCCACACCTTTAGCCTACTCACGGGCTGCCATGTTTCATATAAAAAAAAAAAAACTCAAACCATTTTAAAATGAAATATTTTGAGATTTTGAAGTTGAAAAATAATGGGATAATGCCCTATAAATTTTAAAAAAGTTTAATAATGCCCCATAAATTCATTTACATGTTGTATTATCATGTTTTTTTTTTAATAACATTACATACTCCCTCCGTCCCACGTTAGTTGAGACTTCTTTCCCTTTTGGGCCGTCCCACGTTAGTTGAGACTGCCCAAAATGGCAAAGGAATCTTCACTATTTATCCCACTCATTCTCTCTCCTATTTCACTTTTACACTCACAACATTCTCTCTCCTAACTATTCCTCCCACTCATTCTCTCTCCTATTTAATTCTTCATACTCACAACATTTTCTTTTACTTTTTCTCTCACTTACTTTTCCTTAATTGGTGTGCCCAAAAAGTTAGTCTCAACTAACGTGAGACGGAGGGAGTACATGATAATATTGCATACTCATATAATATAGTATATATGATGACAGGTGACGCAGATGATCAGCGATCGACGACCGTTGACCGAATTCCGGTAACCAGTGATCAAATTCCAGTGGCGGGCGGCGGTGGTGGTAGGAGGCAGTATTGTGTCATAATTTTTAAATATTGCATACTGAATCTAGTTTAATATAATATTGAATAAAAACTTATAAGACATTTAAATTTATTAGAAACTTGAGGTAAATTGATTTGTCCCAAAAGAAAGTTATGGGTAAAATTCCCAAAAAATAAATTCAAAAATATCGTTGTGTTCGTCTCGACAAAATAAATCAAAGTGACCAAGTGATGATATGGTTTTGAATTAATTTTGTAAAAATATATTTTGAAACAATAAAAAAAAAGTGGAGATGTTCGTCGCTTGAGATGTAACACTTACTATGAATAAATGTAACAGTTGAAATTTTGAAATATAACATTTTTTACTATGAAATGTAACTATAGTTTTGCATAAACTTTTTTATAGTTTGATTTTTTTTAAAGAGAAAATAATTATTGAAATGTAACAAAATTTATATATTATTGGAAGATTTCTCCATCTTATTATAATTATATAGCAAGTAAATTAGTTTATCATAGTAGTAATATGAAATTGAAAGGGTCGAATGCACATATACTTGTGTGAAACAAGTACGGAGTATATTTTATTAGTGCAAAATTAACTAAGGGGGTTTTGAATTAATTGATTTATTAAATTAAGACACAAGGGATTCATGGATTATAGATCATAAGAATTATCACTTTATAATATTGTAAATCATTTAAAAACAATCAATCTCATTCAATAGTTCATTTACAAAATATTAGGGTTGGGACATTTGGTATGCGTATTTCAACACTAATAATTCCTCTCTTTGTTAATATCTTCCATGAGGTTAGTACAAACATTAAAGAAATTCAATTAAAACTTAAGAGCATTATTACCTAGATTCGTTTGATTTACGTGAAGTTATCAATTGAATATAATGTTCTCAATAATGTTTAATGTATAAAATATCCACGTGACTGCAACAGTTTATATCTGTAAGTACGTCAACCCAATTCGCGACCCTTTTTTAGGTGCATTTAAATATGATAAAATTGCACTAGGGGCGTTTTGGTAAATTCCCGATCCACTCCGAGACTTCCGGAATCTTTTTATAAGTTTCTTGCGAAGGGAGTACTGTTAAGTAATTTTTCCATGCAAAAGGACCTACAGGGAATTAAACCATTTTGGACCTAAAGAGAATTATCTTGGAAGGTTCCAGAATGGCAAATTGGCGCCAGAAACGGTTATGTCCTTGTTGTGTCACGCGATAACTCGAGCCATGGAAAGTTGACACAAAAGGTCGTGTGACACATCAGGTCTCTAATCTGCAGCTATAAATAGAACCCTGCAACTCTCATTTCAGGATCCCTTTTCCACTCCCTAAAGTCACTCTGCCAAAATACGTCCAGAATACCTCTCTCCCAAAACACACACAACACCAACCAATTCCTCTCAATTCAACCTCCCTCATGCTAATTCACCTATCTACCTCCATACTTCACACACTAATTGAAGATCCAAGCTAAGCACTCCAATCTGAGATCCAAATATCATCCTAGTAGCTGAATCGAAGCTCTCTACACCTAACTTGGTGTAGAGATCGTGCACTACAAGGGTAACGATTCCCTCCATTCCTCTCTCTCTCATCCATTTGTTCATTAATCAATTCAATCCAATTTCCATTCCTCCACTTGATAATCAAGCTCCATCCGCTTCTGATTATCAAGTGGCAACTGCCATCTCTCTATTTAATTCAATATACTTGGTTTAATTGCATGTTCATAATGTGATCTAATTGTAATTGTGATTTGGTTGCCAAGGGAGTGTGGATATCTTCATATCCACACCCCCTTAGTCTATTCGTGATTTGTTCATTGTTCTCTGAGTAATAATAGTTGTTCTATTTGGATCTGAATCATTCTTTGTTGTTTCTAAATTCGAATTGTAAAGTCTCTGCAGAAGGCAACGTTATGTCACGCGACACAATTGGTCTTATCAATCCTGTGTAGTGCGACATAACTAGCCCTATGAAGAGACTGCCATTTCGGTTGTAAGTTTGTTCATCTAGGTCACTTGTCACTCAAAATAAAGTATGGATCTTCAATATCCACATTCATTTGAGGTGATTGTGTAGATCTTTGTTAATCCTGTGCTTGATTTGTAAGGCTTCTGCATATGACAACTTGTGTCACGCGACACCTTCTGCAAAGCAGATCCTGTGTCACGCGACACATATTGCCAATATGCAGAGGTCAATTTTCCAAATGTAATCCATTCCTCCTCCTTGTAATATGGGATGTGGCCTCCCATGGTCAATGGCTCACAAGTTGTAATTCCCCTTTTGAGCAATAAAACAAAGCATTAATGCATTTCATTACATGTCTTGTCACACACAAATTACACACATGTTTGAATGTTTTGAATATTGAACATAGAAAGACTCGTCTACGGATGAGGCGTGTTGGGTGAACTCTCGGTTCTTCCCAACATGTAACCTGACCCCCGAACCCATTTTCTCTTTTCAAAAAGGTTTTCAATGTTTCCTTCAAAACGGAGTGGCGACTCTCAAAATTTTATTTTTTCGGCGAGCGTTCATTCAGTGGCGACTCTGCTAGGGAGACTTGAAACTTGTTTTTCAAAAGTGGGTCAAACTTTCGTGATTGTTCAACGTTCACTTCATTCATTTGTGAGGGCATTTGTTGGTGACCTTATATGTGAGTAAATGTGTTTATTGCTTTGATTTATTCCCCTTCCTTGCTTCCCGTTTGTCGTGCTGGGGCTTGGTGCTGATCTCTTGCTTGTGCTTGGAGGCTGGGGCTGGTTTTGCTTTGTTTCAGATTCTGGATATAGGGCTCCTTATGTCACACGACAGAGCTGGCCTCATCAGTCCTGTGTCACGCGACATAAGTGGTCACCTTGCAGGTGTTAAACTCTGATACAGGTTGTGATTGTGGGGCAGTCCCCCATGATCAAGTTATTGATCCTTGATTATTATGCTCTGTGGGGTGTGTGTGAGTTGTTTTCCTTTTATCCCCTTTTTCCAAAATAAAAAAATAATAAAAAATAAAAAAATAAATTAAAAAAAAACAAAAAATCATTTTCGCAAATAAAGGAGCATAGTCATCCGCACACTACGTCACATAGATTTAGAACCCTCGGGTGCGATTGACGGCATCGCGGACGGTGATGTATGTCGCCTACGCTTGAGCGCCTAATATCAAATCTATCCCCCTAGCGCATCATAGGTGGAGCCACACTTATAAAGCTTACCCAACGGTTGGTTTTGACATGCCATTTTCAAATACACTAAAATGAATTGTTTCAAAAATTTTAATAGACTTTCGTACCTATCCCAAAACCTTGCACGTGTGGGCATGTTGCCATTGCAACATGGTTTCACAAAAGAACATGTCGTTCCCACGATATGTTCTAACGAGAGATCATGCCGCTTTGTCAACGTGCACCGACGAGAGGTCATGCCAGATTTTTTCCTTGAAATTCTTCAGGAATACCCGTTATGCTGCCCAAATTTCCTCAGAAATTGGGATTGTTCGTCCGTCCCATAAATGCTTCGGTTTTATTTAGGTATCATTGCCTATTATTAATTTTTAATCAATACATTTGGTGAATTTTTAGATGATGTGTCCTTAGGTTTCCCCGAGGTCTAGATTGCGTGAATAAAGGATTAGCCTTTTCCAACCGTCCCTAGGACCTAAAAGACACCGATTTCTACCTGAACATTAATAAGATGTTGTATGAGTCCATCTCTTCCCATATTCTTCCCTCTCCCGCACCATCTCAAGATCCTTTCCTCTACCATCTTATCTAATCCCATCCATCCCTACAGTTGCGGCAAGTTGGGTGCATATTACGGTTCCCGGTGCTCATTTGGTCCATATCCCCGAGGCGGAAGCAGTTCAAATGTACGAATGATCTTCATCTGATTCAGAATCCGAGATGTTTGGTGCAAAGAAGTTTATGACCCCCCAGTCTGGAAGTTCATATCCCATGGGTCAGCGGAGTGAAAATGGTGTGTCCATCAAAAAGTTGCGAGCTACCCTCGAAGCCATTTTTTTTCTACGAGAGGGAGGCCGGGTTGCTTGATCAGATTGCCAAAGCTAAGGAAGACGAATTATGAATGACAGAAAATTTGAGAAAGGGTCCTCTCCCCGTCAATGTTAACGATGCTCTTCCTTCCATCCGAAGTTGAGGAAGTCAATCAGTCTTCGTAGGTTCTAGAATGTCCCTTTCGGACATGAGTCTGTCGAGTCCAAGTTGGACCAGTTTTGCTTTGAAGTAATAAAAATCTTTGTTTCTCTTCTTGCTAGACTCGAGGCATCACTTGCACACCCACGTCATATTTAATTGAAATGGTCTTATTCTATATAATCGCTTGTGCTGCTCAATCACTAGTGCATTGAAATGACTAATATTTAAATTAATCGGAGTGAGAAAATCAACCAAAATCTTTCTCAAATTGGGGCTCATCAAATCCCCATCTCGCATCTCATATGCTCACATCTCTTTCATCATCCTCATCGTTCCATTGCTCAATGAATTTGCATGAATCTTTCTCAATCAAGTTTAAGCAAGCAATGAGGACTTAATCTCGTTTAGATCATCCGGTAGGGATTGTGGTTGAAACCTTTCACACTAGGGAAACCATTACCTCACCCTCACTAAACAATACCCTTTCATTTCAAGATCGGCGTGTTTTGAAACCCTGTTTAGCCATCATCTTTGCTCCATGCTAAGAGAAGTCCAAGCAATGCCAAGAAGTTAGCTTTGAGAGTCGGGGGTGCGTAAAATACTCAAGCCATGAAGGAAGGACAAAGATAATCCTCAACTCCTCAAGAGGCCTTCCAAGTTATCAAAAGAAGGATTTTAAATCCTCATAGTTCAGCAAGAATCCTCAACATCTCAAGAGGCTTTTCAAAAGAAAGACTTTAGATCCTCACAATTCAGCAAAAGTTCCCGACTTCTCAAGAAGCTCTCCAATGTTCAAAAGGAGCCTGAATTCTCACGAGTTCACAAAAGTTCTCGATAGCTTGGACTTCCTTTCACCAACACCTACTAACTAATTTCAGCCATCCTCTCGATTTTAGAGGATATTACCATTACCAAAATCAATCCTTAGCCATCCTCTCATTTTTAGAGGATATTTCCATTACCATTATCCTTGACCTTAGCCAAAGTCAAAATTTGACCTCTCATTCTTAGAGGCAATCGATTTCCTCGCCTTAGAAATCCCAAACACATCCCTGCAAGCCAACCTCTCATCTTTAGAGGTCCAGTCAGTAAAAGCCCAGCCGACCTCTCATCTTAAGAGGTAATCCATTTCCCAAATTACCCGATGGCCGATCGAAGTCCTGAAACCCAGCCACAGTTCCTATCGGATAGCAGTTTCATTCCAATATCGTCAGGATCTAAATCAGATTATTGCTTTATTGCTTGCTTAAATCAGAGCCAGATCCATCTCGGTTCAAGATCATCAATTAAAGATTGTGGAAATTCAATCCAATTTATTCGACACTTCATGTGAGCATATTTCATTTTTCCTCCGCAAACACTTGTCATGAATGTCCCACTGGGGCTTCGTATCCGTGTCTCTCATCGACACTCCAAGAAGACATGTGCTTCAACTCTCCGATTCTCAGAAAAAATCCTCAAAGGTCCTCAAAATCTTGGATTTTTGCGTTCCTTCTCTTTCATTCGGGATAAGCCTGAACTACGGCGACCTGAGCTCCTCCCAAGGAGGGGAACGTAGGCAACCATAATTGGTCCGGTCGATATCACAAATAAATCTCAGAAAATCCGGTCTCCTCAAGGGCCGTCCCTATACACAGATCCTTCGTTCCATCTTTTCGAATTTGATTCTCGATATCAGTTGGTTTTCTCCTCATGAATAATCAAAATATTTTTTCATATCTAGATTGGTGGTTGAATAACCCGAACATCAATAAAGGGTTTTAAGCAGCTTTGCGATCATTACGAATAAGACAAGTTTTCAAATGTCTCGACAAGTCTTCTCTTTCTACATCATAGGACGATAGAGCCAAACACTATTTTTCTGTCAAGCAGGGGCTTCCATACACTTTTCCACACCTTGTGATGCTAATACTCTCCCAAAAGAGTCAAACCCAAAAGCGAGTGTGTCACAAAATCGGGATTCATTCCCACCTTTCGAAAGATACGCCCCTACACGTATACGTATCCGAGTCTTGTCCAATGACTGATTGACTATTTTTTGAAATGATGGGATGCCTCCTTGGCCACAAGATGACTCTATAGGGCTGCATTGAATCTCTTCAGACTGGGGTTTTGCTAAGCTATTCTCTCGGGCTCTCCTTGCCAGATTTCCCTCCAGGTTCGCTCTGCACTATCAACTGGGGCTTCGCCATGGTCACCTTATCAAGAACTGGGGCTTTGCCTAGTCATCTCTTCAAGGCCAGGACATTCTCCGCACTTTCGCTGCTGCTTACCGTCCCGGGCGCTTGACACACCTTGTTCTTATCAGCAACGAATCAATCTGCTGCAATCTGCACTCCCAAGAGCGTCCCCAACTTGCCTAGGCTGCACCATATCATCCATCGCTCATATATTCCTCAATCATCACTCATACATTTCCCCACCTCATGGGAGAGGGTCCAGCCCATACATCATCATATATACACAGTTATTCCATCACAATCCATCATAGCATAATTGCTCCATACACACATCAGCTCGTCGAACCATGCAAAATCCTCATCTCCATTTTCATCCCCATCCGAGATGGACTCATGCATCAAGATTAATAAGGTATAAGCTTAGCTATAATCAAATGAATAAAATGCAAAAAACCTAGAGTGTTGTGTTTTCCTCTCCCACAGGGTACAATAATAATTTGATCACAATCTGATCGTGAGGACTGCTCCTCAAATCACAATCTGGACAAAGATGTCAAATCCTGCAGGTGGCAAGTCCTGCCTTTATTATCTTCATCAGTCCCGTCATTTTCGGACTCGTCAGCATCACCTGAAAGAGCCTTAGCTGCCTCAGTCTCCAAGCAATGCTTGTCAAAAAAAAAAAAAGAGCTTCAGCTGCCCCAATCTCCAAGCAATAATGCTCATCAGTCTCAACGACATCAAAGCTCCTTCTGCACGGCGAATTATCTGCCAAGGCCCATTCTCATGGACAGATCATCACCAAAGGCCCATTCTCATGGGCAGATCATCACCAAAGGCCCATACTCATAGGCAAATCATCATCAAAAGCCCGTTCCCATGGGCGAATCATCAGAAGCCCATTCTCAGGGGCGCACCTTCATCAAAGCTCGTTCTGCCTGGCGAATCGGAAGCCCGTTCTCAGGGGTGCACCTTCATCAAAGCCTGCATGCATTGGCGCATCTTCATCAAAGTCCCCACGAGTGGACATAAAATCATCAACAAATTGTAGCCTAAGACCCTCCGGCAGCTACAACTCTTCATCATCGTCAGCAATTGTAGCCTAAGACCCTCCGACAGCTACATCTACCCCCGCAAGTACAATCATCAACTAAAGCACCATTGAATCTCGAGGACTGTCCCTCAACCAAAATCACGAGACAAGAAATTCAAATCTAGCAGTCTCCCAACAATGATCAACAAAGTTCATCGGCTCTGTCGCCAAATCGTCAGCAAAATCCGTTCTTCATGGTAATCCAACAGCAAAGTTCATGTCCTATCCGAAAAATGTCAGCAAACCAGCAAGATCTTCATCAACAATAGCCTAAGACCCCTAGCAGCTACTCTTTATCATCAACAGTAGCCTAAGACCCCTGGCAGCTACTCTTCATCATCAACAGTAGCCTAAGACCCCTGGCAGCTACTCTTCATCATCAATAGTAGCCTGAGACCCTTGTCAGCTACTCTTCATCATCAACAAGTAGCCTAAGACCCTTGGCAGCTACTCTTCATCATCAACAGTAGCCTAAGTCCCTTGGCAGCTACAGTTTTCCCATATCAACAACAGTGGTCTAAGTCCCTCCGACAGCCACAACCATCAGCAACAGTAGCCTAAGTCCCCTGGCAGCTACCTTTCATCATCAAACAGTAGCCTAAGTCCCTTGGCAGCTACATTTTTCTAGCATCATCAACGAATAGTGGTCTAAGTCCCTCCGAAAACCACGATCATTTTCAACAGTTGTATAAGTCCCTCCGACAGCCACGATCATCGACAGTATCCTATGTCCCTTGGAAGCTACCGTTCCACTTCATCAAACTGTGGTCTAAGTCCCTCCGACAACCACGATCATCGACAGTAGCCTAAGTCCCTTGGCAGCTACCATTCCTCTACATCAAACAGTGGGCTAAGTCCCTCCGGCAGCCACGATCATCAGCAATTGTAGCCTAAGACCCTCCGGCAGCTACAACCCTTTCATCATCAACAAATTGTGGTCTAAGTCCCTCCGGCAGCCACGATCATCAGCAATTGTAGCCTAAGACCCTCCGACAGCTACAACCCTTTCATCATCAACAAACGGTGGTCTAAGTCCCTTCGGCAGTCACGATCATCAGCAATTGCAGCCTAAGACCCTCCGCCAGCTACAAATTTTCATCATCATCATCAGTGGTCTAAGTCCCTTCTGTAGGTGTTAGTGCCCTAGGCCTATAGAGATAGACTTATATGTAATGTCATTGTTCATTTTTATATGAGATTATTACTTTGATTATTATATATGTTTGCATGTTTATTTTAATAATCGTGTCCCTAGTACTTATGAAGCACTAGTATGAAGTCTAATGGATAATCATGTGATGATAATATGCATAGAGATGCACATTAGATTCATGGGTACTTGTTAGAGAACAATGTACTGGACTTGACCCATTATGAGATTTATGTCATGGTCAAATGTCATAAATAAATCTCATATAGTTATATCATTGATATCCTTTGATCTGAGATTATCATCGTCTTCCACTCGATGAATATTATGTTTGATATAGTTTAACGTTGTCTTTAACCGGATAACAATAAGGGCTATTATTGGCATGATAGGATTCTTGTTGGGAAGAATGATAAGTCAAGATGGAAATTTGTCCCTCGTAAAGAGAGATGTTTTCTAGGCCACTCGTAAGTAAGATTGATGTAGTGCATGGCCATGCCCGAATGAATTAATGTGATTAATATCATTCGATTAATCAATTTACTTAGCAACGAGAAAGCATTGAACAATATGAGTTGACGTGGACCATGACCGATGTTCAATATAACATCGTGTGACAAAGGGATTGTGATATGTTCTATGTAGGAAAATCGAACGTGATATTATATTAATTTGGTAGGCATGATGGCTTGTTAGAGTCCGCTCATGTCTTATGAGAATCGATGTGATCGAACTCATTGCCAACTTAATATAGTCCTATGGGGTCACACGCATCGAACGAATTGTCAAAAATGAAGAATATGGAGTTTTTGTTCTCAGGGGACGACTCGTCCCCAGGCCTGACTAACTATTCCCTTGGCCTGGGATGAGAGAATCAGAGAGAGTGTCCTGAGGGACGACTCGTGCCCATGGGGACGAGTCGTGCCCTTAGGGATGACTTGTGACCTGAGACAGAACCAACTATTCCCCTTAAGGGGGACGCCAGTATCAGAACATCATGGCAAGGGGACGACTCGTGCCCTGGGGGACGAGTCATCCCGTCGGCGCTGGACTGATACGTAAATGACCTAAAATTAGGGTTTTCGCAAAGGGATTTTATTTATAACAATAAATACAAACCCTTAGTTGCCCTAGCAGTCATTCCATGGTTTTGGGTTTAGAGAAACACAAAAGAGAGAGATTTTCAATTGAGAATTGAGAATCAAATCAATCCAATTCCATATTTCTTCGTCGATTGAAAGGAGTTTCAATCTAAGGATCTAGTAATCCGCCTAGAATTGTTCTAGGGTTCGTTCAACGCGTGGATACACATAGAGGATCTTCGCTATTCAAGATCTTTCGTTCGTGATTCAAGAATCGTTCATCGAAGATTCGCTAGTTCCTCAATCTGGAGTTGGAACGCGTTTATCAACGACAAAAGCACACAAGGTTAGTAATTCTAAATCATTCTTCTTAATTAATAATCTAGAACGGATCCTAGGGCTCCAGATTTTTGAGTTAATTTGCATTATTCCGCTGCGCATGGACCCTCGAAATCCAACAGTGGTATTAGAGCCTGGTTCATGATGTTTATATTAGATAATCGTGATAATTATATAATGTGATTATGTTAATTTTCATGATGAATATGATTTAGAATATGAATTCATATGGGATTTGCTTATGGAAGTAATTGTATATTTTGATATGCCATGATTATGAATTGAATTATGTGATTAATGTGATCAATCTATAATATGGGTTTTGATGTATTACTTAGTATATAGGCTGGAAGCCAAGACCTTCCCCACAGGCACTTCTGGGAAGTGTGGGATAACTTTGGATTACGATGCCACGTACTAGTAATTACACATCAAATGTGATTTGTGTTGCATCATTCCATGTTCATAATTATGCTCATATAGTTTTCATGAATCAACCTTGCAATGTTAATTGATAAACATGAAAAATGAACCTTCATTGAAATTTGAGTTTGTTTATGCCACCCATGTTTAAACACTTGTGAGTACACGGATAGTTTTATGTAGACTACGCCATAGCGAGGTACATTAATTCTATCTTTGTATGATCAAGATGAGCAAACGGTGATTGCTATACGTTTAAAATGGTTAAACTCAATTAGGCTATCAAAACAGTTTTGGGCCTAAAGCATAAGATGAGATTGAAACATGTGACATATGATGTCTATAATCTCATAAAGGATCTAAGAGTCATATGTTGATATGATTGAAAAATGTTATCTACCTTTTTAGTTTAATTTTGAGCAGTCGTGCCATAGCCGACATTAAATTAAATTAAAGTTGGGTCTTAGCCTATTAAATTATATTATGCATGATTGTATAAGAAGGTTATATAATTTAGTGGGAGTATTTATGAAATACGTAATTTAAATCTCTTAAATGAAATCGGTACTTATATGTGTTCATATGTGTTGCATATCGTTGTAGAAATAGCATTACACAATAAATTGTGATTCGTCCTTAAGAAGGACAAGTTTGAAAAGAACGGTACAACTTATTCTGATTTGATCAGATGCTAAAGAAGTGTTCTTAAGCAAAATTGTACATTCTTGACGAATCCATTTCTGCTGAACCCACTGCAAATGTTGCAAAGGGAAGATGAGGAGAAACATAAGAAACATAGAGATGATTCCTATGATGTTGTTTGCCTTATACTTTCCACCATGTTTAAAGGCTCTTATGAAGAACCTTGAACACGTGGAAATTACTTTTGTTCTAGTACAATGCACAAATGAAATGTTCCAAGTGCAAGCTAGGCAATGGAGGTTTGTTGTGTTAATGGTTAACACAATAAAGGGGTTTAAAAGGAAAGACAAAGAAGGTAAAGCAAAGGTTGCTAAACCTGGGACAAAAGTTGCCAAAGCCTAAGAGGCTAAACCCAAAATGTCTCAAAAGGATGCATTTTGCTATCATTGCAATGAGATTGTCATTGGAAGCAAAGTTGCAAGGCTAATAAGGAAGGCCTAAAAGGTGAAGAAGGGCAATGTGATTGCTACTACTTCAAGTATTTATATGATAGATATTTTCTTTTCGTCTTCTTGTTCTTGGGTATATGATACCGGATATAGATCCCACATTTGTTTAAATGTGCAAGAAATAAAGAATAGAAAGCTACTCAAAGAAGGTGAATTAAACCTATGAGTGATAATGAAGCAAGAGTTGTTGCATTAGCCGTAGGGACTTACGAAGTCACTTTACCTTGTGGACTAGTACTTGTTTTGAACAAGTGTGACTACGTTCCGGATTTGAGTAGGAGTATTATTTTGTTTCTTATGAGAATGATGAAGGATATAATTTTCTTATTGAGAATAAGAAGCTTTATATTCATTTAATGATATGCCTTATTGTAATGCATATATCATTGAATGGTCTTCATATCCTTGATGTTAAGATACAAAATAATATTGAAAATATCTATAATATAAGTGTGAAATATAAACCGAATGATATGAACAACACGTTCATATGGCATTGCCGGCTTGGTCATATAAATGAGAAACGTATAATCTAAACTCCATTAACATGGACATTTAGACTCATATAATTATGAATCATTTGAGGTATGTGAATCTCGTTTATTTGGTAAAATGACCAAACCACCCTACACTAAGGGTAGTGGGAGGGCTAGTGACTTATTGGCCCTTGTACATGAGATGTATATGGACTATTAAGCAGCATTGCTAGGGGAAGATTTTGGTATTTCATCACATTCACCAGTGACTTATCTAGATATGGTTATGTCTATCTGATGAAGTCCAAAGGTGAATCGTTTGAGATGTTTCGAACATTTCAAGATGGAGTACAATATAACTTGGCAAAACTATTAAAGTACTTCGATTAGATCGAGGTAATGAATATTTGAGCCAAGAGTTTGACAATCATCTCAAAAATGTGATATTGTTTCAGAGTTGACTCCATGCGGAACACCATTTTGAATGTTGTGTCTGAAAGGAGGAATTGAACCTTGTTTGACATGGTTCGTTCAATGATGAGTCAAAGTTGACCTTCCTTTTAACTTTTGAGGATATGCATTAGAAATTGATGCGTTTACACTGAATTGTGTCCCTACTAAATCGGCTCCTAAGTCCCCACATGAGATGTGGCATGGAAGAATGTCTTTCATGAAGATTTGGGGTTGCGAATCTTATGTAAAGAGACTTGTCTCTTATAAGATAGCACCAAATCTGACAAGGTTAATTTCAGATATTAATTTTACAACCGCAAAGAGAACAAAATGTATGTTGCTCTATATGATTCGTTTCTTGAGAAATAGTTTCTCAATAAAGGATCTAGTGGGAGTAAGATTGATCTTGAAGGAGTTCAAGAATCTGAAAATGAAATGGAACCAAGAGTAGAGACGGAACCAAGTTCACAAAGAGTTGTGGAACCGGTTCAAGTTACACAAGTCCATCGTAGATTGGATAGGTTACGATCCGAACCTGAGAAATATTGATTTCTCATATCGGAAAGTAATCAAGTGGGAGTCATTGAGAATGACGGACTTACTTCCTATCTAGAGGCGATGTCCACTCCTAATTCGGATAATTGGTTAGGAATCATGGAGTCCGAATTACAATCCATATTTGATAATTAAGTTTGGAACTTGATTGAGCTACCTGAAGGTGTAAAAACTAAAGGGTGCAAGTAGGTCTTCAAGACCGACATGGATGGGAAGGTGTATACTTGGCTGAGGTTTGTAGCAAAGGGATTTGGGAAATTCGTAGTATTGACTATGTTGAAACCTTTTCGCCAGTTACAATGCCAAAGTCTATTAGAATTTTTATTTTCCATAGTTGCGTATTATGACTACGTGATATGACAAATGGATGTTAAAATGGCTTTCTTAAATGGAAAGATTCTTAAGGATGTGTATAGTACACAACCCGAAGTTTTGTCTATCCAAGGAATTCTAATAAAGTATGCATGCTGCAAAGATCCATATGATGGGTTGAAGCAAGCTTCGAGGAGTTGGAATCTTCATTTTGATGAATCGGTCAAAGAGTTTGACTTCATCAAGTACGAAGATGAACCTTGTGTATACATAAAATTCAGTGGGAGCATAGCATTATTTCTATGGTTATATGACGATGATATCTTACTCATTGAAAACAAAGTTCCAACACTTAAGACTTTCAAGTCTTGGTCAAGGAAATGTTTCTCAATGAAAGATATGGGTGAAGCCGCTTATATCCTTGGTATCAAGATCTATAGAGATAGATCTAAAAGGATAAATTGGTTTGAGTCAAAATACTCATATTGACAAGGTTCTTAGATGATTCTAAGAAAGGTAACTTGTCAATGAGTCATGGTATTACTCTTAGCGAGACTCAGTGTCCCATGACAACTGATGAGCAAAAGAGAATGAATGAAGTTCCATATGCTCCGACATTTGGATATGTCATGTATGCCATGATTTGTACTAGACCCGATGTCTCGTATGCTTTGAGCATGACGAGTCAATACCGATCTGATCCTGGTGAGAACCATTGGATGGCAGTCAAGACGATCCTTAAAGTACTTAAGAAGAACTAAGGATATGTTCTTGGTATATGAAAGGTTGGAAGTTAATCTTGTTGTAAAGGTTACACAGATGCTAGCTTCCGAACTGACAAAGTTAATTAAAAATCGCAATTAGAATTTATGTTTATGCTTATTGGAGGTGCGGTTTTGTTGGAAGAGTTCCAAGCAGAAAATCGTAGCCGATTCTACTACTAAGGCCGAATTTTAGCAACATATGATGTAGCTAGAAGAGGCAGTTTGGATCAAAAGTTCATTAGTGTTTTGGAATTGTTCCAAGTATCACTAATCCGGTGGAACTTTGTTGTGAAAATTGTGGTGTCATTTGTGCAAGCAAAAGAACCAAGGTCACATCAACGATCCAAACACATTCTGAGGCGTTTCCACCTCATTCGACAAATCTGTGAAAGGGAAGACGTCATGATATGCAAGGTACCAACGGATGACAACATTGCGGACCCTCTCACCAAGCCTTTGCCACTAGCTAAACATGATGGTCATGTTAGGTCCATGAGGATAAGATACATGAATGATTGGGCCTAGTGCAAGTGAAAGACTGTAGGTGTTAGTGCCCTAGGCCTATAGAGATAGACTTATATGTAATGTCATTGTTCATTTTTATATAAGATTATTACTTGGATTATTATATATGTTTGCATGTTTATTTTAATAATCGTGTCCCTAGTACTTATGAAGCACTAGTATGAAGTCTAATGGATAATCATGTGATGATTATATGCATAGAGATGCACATTAGATTCATGGGTACTTGTTAGAGAACAATGTACTGGACTTGACCCATTATGAGATATATGTCATGGTCAAATGTCATAAATAAATCTCATATAGTTATATCATTGATATCCTTTGACCTGAGATTATCATCGTATTCCACTCGATGAATATTATGTTTGATATAGTTTAACGTTGTCTTTAACCGGATAACAATAAGGGCTATTATTGGCATGATAGGATTCTTGTTGGGAAGAATGATAAGTCAAGATGGAAATTTGTCCCTCGTAAAGAGAGATGTTTGCTAGGCCACTCGTAAGTAAGATTGATGTAGTGCATGGACATGCCCGAATGAATTAATGTGATTAATATCATTCGATTAATCAATTTACTTAGTAACGAGAAAGCATTGAACAATATGAGTTGACATGGACCATGACTCATGTTCAATATAACATCGTGTGACAAAGGGATTGTGATATGTTCTATGTAGGAAAATCGAACGTGATATTATATTAATTGGGTAGGCATGATGTCTTGCTAGAGTCCGCTCATGTCTTATGAGAATCAATGTGATCGAACTCATTGCCAACTTAATATAGTCCTATGGGGTCACACGCATCGAACGAATTGTCAAAAATGAAGAATATGGAGTTTTTGTTCTCAGGGGATGACTCGTCCCCAGGCCTGAACTAACTATTCCCTTGGCCTGGGATGAGAGAATCAGAGAGAGTGTCCTGAGGGACGACTCGTGCCCATGGGGACGAGTCGTGACCTTAGGGACGACTCGTGACCTGAGACAGAACTAACTATTCCCCTTAAGGGGGACGCCAGTATCAGAACATCATGGCAAGGGGACGACTCGTGCCCTGGGGGATGAGTCATCCCGTCGGCGCTGGACTGATACGTAAATGACCTAAAATTAGGGTTTTCGCAAAGGGATTTTATTTATAACAATAAATACAAACCCTTAGTTGCCCTAGCAGTCATTCCATGGTTTTGGGTTTAGAGAAACACAAAAGAGAGAGATTTTCAATTGAGAATTGAGAATCAAATCAATCCAATTCCATATTTCTTCGTCGATTGAAAGGAGTTTCAATCTAAGGATCTAGCAATCAGTCTAGAATTGTTCTAGGGTTCGTTCAACGCGTGGATACACATAGAGGATCTTCGCTATTCAAGATCTTTCGTTCGTGATTCAAGAATCATTCATCGAAGATTCGCTAGTTCCTCAATCTGAAGTTGGAACGCGTTTATCAACGACAAAAGCACACAAGGTTAGTAATTCTAAATCATTCTTCTTAATTAATCATCTAGAACGGATCCTAGGGCTCCGGATTTTCGAGTTAATTTACATTATTCCGCTGCGCATGGACCCTCGAAATCCAACACCTTCGACAGCCACGATCACCAATAATTGTAGCCTAAGACCCTCCCGCAGCTACAACCCTACACGATCAGCCGTAGCCTCAATCCCTCCGGCAGCTATAGGTAAGCATATATATACCATCTTTTTGCTCCTTGTTAACATTTTTGAACTACGACCGGCTTGATTCCCTCCTAGGGATACGTAGGGATCCTTTTTTTCAAAGGTCTAGCCATCCGATCTCACCAATCATTGTCCAGCCATCCGCCATTTCCCCTAGCCGCTCATTGGGATTGGGTCTTTTATTATTGACAACCTCACTTCTTCCATAAGTGACGTTGCCGAGGGGCTCTGTAAGTACGCCAACCCAATTGCACTAGGGGCATTTTGGTAAATTCCCGGTCCACTTCGAGACTTCCGAAATCTTTTTGTAAGTTTCTTGCGAAGGAAATACTGTTAAGTAATTTTTCCATGCAAAAGGACGTACAAGGAATTAAACCATTTTGGAACTAAAGGGAATTATCTTGGAAGGTTCCAGAATGGCAAATTGGCGCCAGAAATGGTTATGTCCTTGTTGTGTCACGCGACAACTCGAGCCATGGAAAGTTGACACAGAAGGTCGTGCGATACATCAGGTCTCTAATCTGCAGCTATAAATAGAGCCCTGCACCTCTCATTTCAGGATCCCTTTTCCACTCCCTAAAGTCACTCTGCCAAAATATGTCCAGAATACCTCCCCCTCTCCCAAAACACACACAACACCAACCAATTCCTCCCAATTCAACCTCCCTCATACTAATTCACCTATCTACCTCCATACTTCACACACCAATTGAAGATCCAAGCTAAGCACTCCAATCTGAGATCCAAATCTCATCCTAGTAGCTGAATCAAAGCTCTCTACACCTAACTTGGTGTAGAGATCGTGGACTACAAGGGTAACAATTCCCTCCATTCCTCTCTCTCTCTCTCATCCATTTGTTCATTAATCAATTCAATCCAATTTTCATTCCTCCACTTGATAATCAAGCTCCATCCGCTTCTGATTATCAAGTGGCAACTGCCATCTCTCTGTTTAATTCAATATACTTGGTTTAATTGCATGTTCATAATGTGATCTAATTGTAATTGTGATTTGGTTGCCAAGGGAGTGTGGATCTCTCCATATCCACACCCCATTAGTCTATTCGTGGTTGGTTCATTGTTCTCTGAGTAATAATAGTTGTTCTATTTGGATCTGAATCATTCTCTGTTGTTTCTAAATTCGAATTGTAAAGTCTCTGTAGAAGGCAACGTTATGTCTCGCGACATAATTGGTCTTATCAATCCTGTGTAGTGCAACATAACTAGCCCTATGCAAAGACTACCATTTCGGTTGTAAGTTTGTTCATCTAGGTCACTTGTTACTCAAAATAAAGTGTTGATCTTCAATATTCACATTCATTTGAGGTGATTGTGTAGATCTTTGTCAATCCTGTGCTTGATTTGTAAGGCTTCTGCATATGACAACTTGTGTCACGCGACACCTTCTGCAAAGCAGATCATGTGTCACGCGACACATATTGCCAATATGCAGAGGTCAATTTTCCAAATGTAATCCGTTCCTCCTCCTTGTAATATGGGATGTGGCCTCCCATGGTCAATGGCTCACAAGTTGTAATTCCCCTTTTGAGCAATAAAACAAAGCATCAATGCATTTCATTACATATCTTGTCACACACAAATTACACACACGTTTGAATTTTTTGAATATTGAACATAGAAAGACTCGTCTACGGACGAGGCGTGTTGGGTGAACTCTCGGTTCTTCCCAACACGTAACCTGACCCCCGAACCCATTTTCTCTTTTCATAATGGTTTTCAAAGTTTCCTTCAAAACGGCGTGGCGACTCTCAAAATTTTATTTTTTCAGCGAGCGTTCATTCAATATCCAAATAAATTCAAAGGCCAAAAGTATCTTAACATATAATTAAAACCTAAGAACAATCGTTAATAAGTTGAGAAGAACAAAACTGAGAAAGAGATAGGATGAATTAAAACATTAGCATAAAAATTCAATTACTAATCACCCAATACACGAATCAAAAATTTACACGAAGGGCCATAAAAAAAAGAATAAAAACCTGAATTAAACCTTGAAATCTTCACTAAACTTGTAAACCTAAATTATATTGTCAGAGATAAGAGAGATCTATGTCTAGGGTTGTTTATATAGTAGGGATGAAGGAGAGGCTTCCTAAATTTAATCAACCTCCAAATCCTTATAGGAATTCTTGTCAAATCTGGAGCTTTTGGCTCAAATCCACAGTAATTCCCGTCAAACCGCCTTGGGCGCAGTCGCTTTCAAATGACGTGTGTTCTCGCCATCACGCTCTTGTGAAAGTGGGCCCAATCGCGAATGTGTATCGTGTTTTTTATAGGGTCGCCGCTTCACCTCAGTTTGAAGACATCCGATTTATTGAAAAACGGAGTCGCCACGCCATTTTGATTTCCTCAAAACTTTGAAAAAAAGGAATAGGGTCTGGAGGTTAAGTTACTCCTTGGGAAGAACGTTTGGCGTTCACCCAAGGAGCCTTTCCAAAGGCAAGTCTTCCTAGATCCAATTTTTGTGCTTGTTTTGTGTATTCGTGTGTGAGATGTGATTTTGAAAAAGGGGAGGGAATGTGCGAAGTTATCTTCCGGACGTATAAACCATTTGAGTTGGTTATCTCTCGGGATTCCTTGGATTTGATGTGTTCGGGATTTTGATCCCGTGCTCATCTTGGACTTATGATCATCTTTAAGTGACCTTTTTACCCTCTCGTTGGAATAATCAACCATATTAGGCTTAAGAGCCTTGGTGTGTTTTAAACCAACATTCTTCGGGACTAGGTCTTTATGTGATCGAGAGAGAGGGACACTTTTTTATAGTCCAAGAATGAGACTCTTTAGAAAGGAAGAGCCTTTGCCCATCAATCATACATCTTGAGATGATTGAGCTTAGTAGGCACATTTATGCTCGTCTCAAGTGATGATCGGAGATGTCGGGGCTAAGGTTCGTCCGCTTCTAAAGGGACTTCAACTATGGCATTTTTAGTGGAGGAAACGATGTAAAGATGAGACCTTTACACCGATCCACACGACGGGATGCTTCAAGTACCAAAGGGACTAAGGGGAGGGGTATAAAGATTGGATCTTTATACTCATCCTATGTCTTTCGTGCCTTAAGAAGGTCACTGGACAATCCTTGGAGAGCGATCCAACCTAAAGGGACATGGGGGAAGACTTTGAAAAGTAAAGATTGCATTTTAATGAAAATAAATGTAATGAACACTATGGAAACTAAAACTATGAATGTAAAGGGAAGACCTTTGAGGCTTTCCTATGTCCTTTAAGAACCTTATGAGGTGGAAAATCATTGAAAGCAAGGTCAAGGGAAGGGGATGACATTATAATAGTAAAGATGACATTTTTATGAAGTAAAAGAGAGATATTTCACATCATCATGTGATGAATCCTCCCTAGAACAAGCCACTTATGTACCCTTGTTCATCCTTGGGATGGATTCCCCATGAATCATTTGTTATAGGGGAAAAAGGAGGGATGATGTTTACATGACAAAAGATAGGATCTTTATAGCAATATATCAATTTTAATGGCAAATAAAGGCAAAGCAAATAACAAGGAAACAATATAACAATATAATAAAGGTATTTCAAGGAGGAAGGAAGGAGAGATTACCAATGGTGGTTCTCTCTATCTCCCTTGGGGCTTTTTTCTAGTGTAGGAGTGGTTTTTGATGAGTTTTATCGAGGAGGGAGGTGGTTTTTGGGAGTTTTTGTTTCTGGGAATTCGTGAGATGATTTTGGCAGAGTGAAAGTGCCTAAAATTGTATATCAAAATCGGTAGAGGAGTCCTCTATTTATAGGCTGATTTGTGTTTCCTAATGAAGCCGTGCGGCATTAACCATTGGCAAAAGAAACAGTCCGGCGTTATCCGTCGATGACTCAGCCTGCTTCTAGATTCATGCAAGGTGGCACCTAGAAACCCCTTTCCAGTGAGGGACTGCTTGGAATTTTAATTCCTAGCAGGTCCTTCCCCCTTGGAAGGTTTGGAAAAGTTCCAGAATTGCCCCTAAACTTTAGGAAAGTTCGGGGAATTACCGGGGAACTTAACCGGAAGGCATAAGCCAGATTTGGGTACTTACAGAAGCCCCTCGGTAATGTCACTTGCAGGGCAAGTGGGGTTGTCGATAAAAAAGGTTCCAATCTGGCGAACTGCGGAGATGGATTGGGTAACCAAGGAGGTCGAGTGGCTGAACCTTTGGAAGGCTACCTACCTATCCCAGAGGAATCAAGACATGATCGTAGTTCGAAATCCATTGGGGAAAGGGAAAAGAGAAACTAGTCCCTTTCTAGGAAGATGGAAAGAAATGACCTAGGCGGTTAAATGGCTGTTCTCACTGGGGATATGCCAAATGAAAAGGGCGACCACTGCGGACGGATGGCTATACCTTTATGAAAGGCTCATGCACCATTGAGGAATGATGAATGAAAAGGGTGACCAATGTGGTCGGATGGCTGGACCTTTATGAAAGGCTCATGCACCACTAAGAAATGATGAATGAAAAGGGTGACCAATGCGGTCGAATGGCTGGACCTTTATGAAAGGCTACCTACGTATCCCGGAGGAATCAAGCCTTGGTCGTAGTTCAAGTTTCACTAGATAGTTAGGAACATGTCTAGGATCCTTGAGATTTTGACGATTAATGGAGGAGTCACCTTATTTGATTTGACAATTAATGGAGGTTGTCACCTTAAGAAACTAAAGCTTACGTCGCTATCGAGGAGATAGAGGTAGCTAAAGTTGGTAAAACTAAAGCGCACTTCGCTATCGAGGAGATAGAGGTAGCTAAAGTTGGAAGAACTAAAGCATACTTCGCTATCGAGGAGATAGAGGTAGCTAAAGTTGGAAAAACTAAAGCGTACTTCGCTATCAATGAGATAGAGGTAGCTAAAGTTGGAAAAACTAAAGCATACTTCGCTATCAAGGAGATAGAGGTAGCTAAAGTTGGAGAAACTAAAGCGTACTTCGCTATCGATGAGATAGAGGTAGCTAAAGTTAGAAAAACTAAAGTGTACTTTGCTATCGAGGAGATAGAGGTAACTAAGGTTTGAGAAACTAAAGCGTACTTCGCTATCGCGGAGATATAGGTAGCTAAAGTTGAAATTTGACAATTCGGAGGTTGTCACCTGGCATTATTCCGTTATAACAGAAGTAACGGAGGTGTTTCGAGAAAAAACATTATTCTATTTAGAGATAACGGGGATTTTTTGGGAAACAACGTTACTCCGTTGGGAGATAACGGGAATTATTTGCCTAATTGGAAAGTCCAGGGGCAAAAGTATAAATCCAGCTCAGAGCGAATGAAGCCACCCGGCGTGAGATGGGGAACATCTTGCCTCGACAGATTGATTTAAACAGCGGGAGAACGGGCAGTGGCGCCATTGTTGTTTCGTTTTTGCCGAGGAGAGAGGAGAGGAAAGAGAGAGAACCTCAAAATTCTTCAAATCCCTAGCTTCTACTACTCATGATGGATCAAGGAGGGAACATCTTGCCTCGATAAGCGCGTAGAACCTTGTCGCAAGCCGCGAGGATGAGGCGAAGGGAATTCGTTAGGACCGATCGGAAATATGATTTCACGACGCCTACCTCCAAGTTCTATCCTAGTAAGAGAGAGCATAAATCGATGAAACCTCAATCGATTGGGGTAAGCACTCTTGATTTGCTTGATTTCATCAATATTGGTTGAATTTTGATTGATTTAATGCTTGACCCGATTTTTTGGGAATTGTTTTGGATTTTTCTTATAATTCTATTGACGCTTTTAGAGATTTGATAATTAACCTATGAGGCTATGGACATAAATAAACATGCATGTGCAATTTATTTGAGAAAAATATGAGAATGACTCATTTTTTGAAAATAAAGTAGGAAAAATAATGTCAACAATGTGATGGAGTTCTTGCATGTGCTAGAACTAGGTCAATTTCTGATCATGAATTGAAAAACAAGATTTTGGATGATGAAAGGATTCATGCATGCCATCTTGAAAAATTAAAGCTTATGTGCAAAGAATTTTGTGAAAATTGAAATTTTTGTGTTTGGGAGAGCATGTGCTCGGGGTGACGTGTTTCAAATGATGAAAGATACGTGTTCTAGACAAATGATGCTAGAAATCTCTTATGAATGTTTTCTTTGACAACATGTGCACTTTTTTGTGAATATATGCGTGTTTTTGAGATAAAAATGATGGACTAACAGGCTTTTACTATGTTTTCTTACAGGAGAGCAAGTCAAGGGGACCCGTGGAGGTGGCGGTAAAGTTGTGGGACAGGATGCCCAACTTCGAAAAGGATGGCGTGAATCATAAACAGCTGGTGGTAGCGACCGGTCTTCACTCTTTTGTCGAGGCTATTAGTAGAGGCATTCATGTAACCTCTAAGAGCAAGGGGTTGGTCCAGGCTCTTTCAGAGTTTTGGTGGGACACCACTCACAGCTTTCATCTGAGCTGGGGAGAGATCACGGTGACTCCTGCCGACTTTACTGCCATTACCGGCTTGAGATTCACTGATAGTCCAGTGACCTGGAGGGATCACATTTCTGAGGTCGAGTTCAGAGCTTTTGTGGGTTTTGACCTCCGTCAGAAGGGGCTCGGGATGGAGATGAGGTTGGTTGAGGTTGTGGTTCTGCGGTGTATGGAGTAGTTTGTAGCCAGCGAGGTGACTGCCCACCAGCTCGCGAGAGCTTTCTTGTGGTTGATGCTGTCTGTCACCATTTTTGCTAACTCCGGGACATTGGCGATGATTTACCCGCTTGACTCTTTGGAGGACTTGTATGTGGTTGGGGAGGTCTCTTGGGGAGAGGCTGGATTGGCTGAGCTCTACTTTTCTCTGGATTTGTACAGCCGGAATAAGGCTACGTCTATGGATTGTTTCTCTTTTGCTCTTGAGGTACTTTCATCTTCTTTTCTCTCTTTTACTTTTCTGTCTTGAAATTTTATGAGAGAAATGACCCTTATGTTTTGAACATGCAGGTCTGGTTCTATGAGGTGATTGGGTTCTTTCCGTGGAACCAACAGAGTGATCCGGCTACCTTTCCGGCTATGGTACACTGGAGAGGCGAGGCTAGGGACAAGTTCACTGGGAAGACTCGGATTACTTTTGACTACAAGATGGTGAGGCCTATCATCAACAGGGACGATCATGAGGGGGTGGACTTCTATCCCTGGGGGAGGTATCCAGAGGCTTTGATGGGGGATACCGTGGTGGTGACCAGGCAGAGGAGATGGCTGAAAGGGTTGACAAGTGATATCATTTATCTGGGGGACGGCTACTCCAGACAGCACGGTCACGTCCCTCCTTTAGGCGTGATTACCCTCATGACCCTCCTCCGTTCATGCTGCAGCCCAAGCATTGGTCAGTGGATGAGATAGAGAGGTATCAGGCTGGATTGGCGGCTGAGGAGTATTTTGATTTTGCTACCCCGTATGGCACCTTTGTGGAGGCGCATTTGAGGACGCCGCAGAAGTTAGTGAAGATGGCTGCTGCTCAGGGGTACGGAGAATCAGAGCCGACTGATCTGCCTATGCCTCCGGATCACCTTTCCTATGTGGTGAAAGGGGTATCGAGGAGGTTTATGGTGCCTATTCCAGACACGAGGGAGGCCGAGTATACTTTATCGGCTGACAGCACTGTAAGTAACTCAGGGTCCCTTTTCTTTTCGGCTTTCTTTCTTTTCTGCGATTTTGAATTTTTTTGGGATTTTATGAGTTTTTCTCTTCTTTTCTCGCAGGTTCCTGCTCGTACCTATGACGGTTTGGTATGGAAGAATAGGGGCTGCAAGGAGGTAGCTCGGTCCCTATTGCGGAAGCTGGCCTGTACGTCAAGGGCTGCGGGGAATGCGCAGGAGCCCGAGCGCAAGAGGAGGCACGTTGGGAGCACGACCTCTACATCCTCGGCCTCAGGGTACCACTCATCGTCCACCAGTTCCGTGCCTCGGGGGCGAGTGCCTAACAAGACATTTTGGAGTTGCTGGCGGAGTATGAGCACGTGCCCGTTCACCTATCCGATGTGAGTGATGCAGAAGATTTGCTGAGGGATCCTGAGTTCTATGAACTGAGTAGCGATGATGATGAATCAGAGACATAGGATTTCTTAGGGTTGAACTAAGAGAGGAAGAGAGAAAAAATGAACAATTATTTTATTTGGGTGCCAAGGAGGCAAAAACAATGTAATGATCTTTTATTTTCTTTTCCTTTTCATGCTTTATGATTTTGCATATTACTTGAGCCTCGAGGCAGCTTTTTTACTTGGAAATGGGGCGGATATTGAGCCGCAATGGTTTATAATGGTATGTAACTGCATGGATGGTGCTTGGATATGTTTTTATGCAGGTTTTATTGAGAAAGCGGGGTGAGAACTCCACTTGGGCAGCAGCTTTGGCTGCTGCAGATTTTTTTTTGCAGAAGCGAAAGAAGCCGTCCAGCCAGGTCCTGGGCAAAAGAAGCCGTGCGGCTTGGAACCTTTTCTGAACTGATTTTTTTCAAATAAAATCAAGGAAGGGACTTTTCATTTCATTTTCACCCTAGACTTGTCCCAACTGATCCCAAAGCATATTTTTGACCAAAAATCATTGAGTTCGATCACAGTCAATGGAGAAACTAGTTCGATTGCAAAAGGGGAAAAGGGATCATTTTCTCTCTGATCTTCAATCTTGGATGAGACATAACTTTCAATCTCATAAGGGGCTATTTGACAACACCTTCAAGATCAAGTCTTTTTGACATTTGAAGGATCTCCCGCCCGATTGGGAACTTTTGAGAGCAGCAGCGAGCTTTTGGGACGTCTGGAGACATGTTTACTGCTTTTCCTACAATGAACTCGTCCCAACCTTTGAAGACTTCTGGGCATTGATTGGGGGTCCAAAAATTGAATCCATCTCGATTCCTTTGATCGGGGACTAGTCGGTGACCGAAAAAGTTTGCATCTTTTCAACAAATTTCTCCGAAAGAAGCCGAGGGGATGATGATAGCCCCTGACAGGATCGATATTTCTGATATCCTGAGTAGGTTTGGGTCTCCGGGTATTGATGTGACCACGTTATCCAAGGACGCCTTTGTCCTCTATGTATTTTCCTTTCTGTTTACTGCCGTCCTTCGGGGTCTGCCATAGTGGCCTTTTGGACATGGTCAGAGATTGCAGGGCTGGGAAAGATATTGTCCTACAGATTTTGGGGGAGACACTGCATGGCATCGAAAGGATGGCTAGGGGGGACCATTTCATGCAGTCTGGGAGCCCAGCTGTGCTGACTTTATAGTTGCAGGAGAGACTTGGGGCTTTGCCTACTCAGTGCCCTTGGGTGATTTCTCGAAGGGGTGCACCGAGGCAGTAAGATCAGGGTAGCTGGGAGCTGATGATGGCTTGGCTATCAACCTCGAACATTCACTGGTGGGAGCCTCATTGGCGGTTACAGACTCGGAGGACGTTTCAGGGGTCCTATATAGCGAGAGCTCCGAGACTATCTTTATCCACTTTCTATATTCCCTGTTTAGTGTCCAGGCAGTTTGGGACTTTGCAGGAGTCATTGGATGATTGGGGGGACATCCGCACTATGGAGATAGAGCCTTTTGACATGAGGGATCCCAACAACTTCTTGTTTTTCTCGAGAGCATAGACATATGCCGCTTTTCCACCCAGGGGCATTCTCAAGAACAGGAAGAGTACTATCTTGACCACGACTTACTTGGACTGGTATGAGAGGGAAATGGGGGCAACTCAGATTGCTTTGGGAGAGAGACGTCAGGCTTTATTGGGTGCTGAATGTGACTCGAGCAGGACTCTGAGGGAAACTGAGGCCAAGGCTAGCTGCCATAACCAGTCGGGCGATCTTATTAGAGATATGGAGGCCAGATATGAGCGATTATCAGAGGTCTCTCCTCTTACTGAGGCTCAGTGGGAGGAGATACGGACTCGTGCCAGGGTAGAGAAGGAACTTATTGACATAGGCTTGGTGGAGGCTCCAGTGAGGATTCCTGAAATAGGGATGAAGGAGACCAATATCATTGAGAAGAAGAGGAAGAACACTCGATGGGGTCGAGGTAACGGGCAGAAGAGCAAGGAAGACTCGATTGATGACAACTGAGAGACCTATTCTGAGCATCTACTTATTGCCTTTTGCAAACACAGTAGTTTATTAGGCCTTTATTGTATATTTTAGTCTTTGTAGCAGGTTAGCAGAGTCAAGAGTAGACTGTGCTTGAACTCATCAAGAAGTTTTTGATTTGTAAATAACAAAGATATTTATCTTAGAAATTATTCAAGAAACATTTCAGGGAAACTTTGAATGTCTTATTTACTGTTTAGACCGAACCAATTCTGGCTGCCTACGTTCCCCTTTTACAATAAAGACTAAGGGGCTCAGGTCTTCGTAGTTCATTCTGGTGAACTATTGGGATTTTTTTTATATATGCAACCCTGTTTTCTACCTAGACCGCCCTTTTTAGGGTTTTCAATCTAGCTGGGCATTACTCTTTTTGCACCATTTTTTTTATGTGTGACCCTGTCTTCTACCTAAACCGCCCTTTTTAGGGTTTTCAGCCTAGTTGGGTATTACTCTTTTGCACTATTTTTCTCTTTTTTTCATTTTTATTTTTATTATTATTATTATTATTATTATTTTATTTTAGACATATTATCGGCGGAGCTTGTCACCGTTGACTGGGTGAACAAATGGATTGCCGTCTAGGTCCGCGAGCTTTATTGCTCCTCTCGATAGTATTTTCTGCACTACGTACGGGTCAATCCAAACGGGTTCCTATTTTCCCAGAGGGTTGTCTCTGGTAGGGGGCTTTACTTTCAGTACTAAGTCACCTTTGATGTCTCTGGCCTTGACCTTTTTATCGAACGCCCTGGCCATTCGCCTCTGGTAGGCTCGGATGTGTTCCATGGCTTTTAGCCTCCTTTCATCAAGTAGGGCCAACTCATCATGCTGTCTACGTAACCATTCTACTTCATTGACACTGTTTTCCAGGAGGACCCTTAATGACGGGATTTCCAACTCTACTGGCAGTACTGCTTCCATCCCGTAGGTCAGGGCAAAAGGGGTTTCTCCTGTGGCTATTCTAACAGACGTTCTATAGCCCCAGAGTGCCATATGTAGCTTTTCGGGCCAGTCACGACCACGGGTGGCCATTTTCCGGATAATTCTTTCGAGTGTCTTATTGGCATCTTCTACTGCTCCATTTGTCTGAGGCCTGTACGGGGATGATTTGTGGCGAGTGACTCTGAATTCTGACAGCAATCTATCGCAGTCCCCTTCAAAGTGTGACCCATTATCCAAAATGATCTCATTGGGCACCCCATATCTGCACATGATGTTTTCTTTGACAAACTTGGCCACTTTCTTGGAAGTGAGGACCTTATAGGACTTTGCTTCTACCCATTTTGTGAAGTAGTCCATTGCCACTAACACGAATTCATGCCCATTGCTTCCAGCCGGGTCTATCTTCCCTATCACGTCAATACCCCAAGTTGCAAACGGCCAAGGAGTCGTCATGCAATATTGAAATTACCCGGGATTTCGTGCGGACACGAAACGCGGTTGTCTTTCGCGGAGGGATGGTGTCTGAGACCTCGCTTTTCGGGAAGGAAGAGGAGTCGCCATGATGTTTTGTATTTTTAGCCCAAACGTTGAGAAACGGCTTTAGAGAGAAAAAGGTGTCGTTTTTATTGGTAGCAAAAACTTAGGAAAAGGCTTTGAAAAAGGGGTGTCATTTTTATTGGTAGCAAAAACGAGTAAAAAACTTTTTAGTACCAGAGATTGTTAGGTTCGGAGGTCATGTTACGTTTCGGGAAGAGTATTACGAGATCACCCGAAACGCCTCGTATGACGAGTCTTTCTACCTTTCTAGAAAATGTGTGCGTGTGTGTGTGTGTTTGCATTTTGAAATGGGGGCTTGAATGACAAGCTTAATCTTGGTTTGAATGTCAAACGTTGATTAGGTGATCTTGTTTGAAAATATGAGCGTTTGAATGACAAACGTCGGTTTTGAGACGGAAATGAGCGTTTGCGCGGCAAACGTCGGTTTTGAGTTTTGAAAGAGAGTTCGAAGGTCGAACTCCGGTTTTGAACCGGACATTACATTGTTAACGATTTTTACGGGAAAAAACGTATTAAATGATTTTGAGTGTCAAATGGCGGCTTTTAAGTTTGAAGATGAGCGTTTGGATGCCAAACGTCATTTCGCGCATTTTGAAAGAGAGTTCGAAGGTCGAACTCCGGTTTTGAACCGGGCATTACATTGTTAACGATTTTTACGGGAAAAAACGTATTAAATGATTTGCAATCAACGAATCGGGTTGCGAATCGAACTTTGAAAAGTAAATACTATCACGATCCAAACGGGTCGGACTTTGTAAATGATAGTATTTAAAGTGCGGTATCAACGGAATCAAATGATCCGGAATTGTAAAGTACGATCGACGAGCCAAAACGGCTCGGAGTTGTAAAGTTGCATGAAATGTAAATGAAGTTCGAATGATCAAACGGTCCGGAATTGTAAATGACAGAAATTTAAATGACGATCGACGGATCGATCGATCCGGAATTGTAAATGACAGAAATTTAAACGGAACGGGGCCGGAACGCCGTTTTAACCCGAGATTACTTCTCTTACGGGAAGAGAAGAGGATCTAGGGGCTAAAACGTATCGGACCCCGTTAGACGGAGGCGTCTACATTTCAACGATGTCGTCCGAAACGGTTGTAGCGACTGGCGCGTAAACCGAGGCGGAACGAGAGTTTAGAGAGAGGGAGTTATACCTATGGCTAGGGTCGACTCCTTTGGCTCAGGGGGTGTATACGGGATATGGAAAATGGTTTGGAATGGTGTTTTGAGGTGGCGGGGGTCATATTTGATCGAAATACGAGGTTTTCACGCAAAACGAGGTAAAACCGGGGCTCGGGGGGAGTGGAACCAGTTTAGGCCGTGAGTTTCTTGGTGAAAGGGGTGAAATTTTTGTTTTTTTAAATGGCTTTGACAGCCCTTCTATTTATAGGTGAAATTTCAGCATGAGTCCGGCCGGACTTAGCCTGAAATCCAGGGGGTTTTGGGAATTTTGGAAATTGGAGGGACTTGCTGGCAATTTCTGAGAGTCTGCAAATGAGTCCGGCCGGACTTGGACTGCATACCAGGGGTATTTTAGTCTTTTCTATTTGATTTTTGATTGAAAGGTGACTAGAGGGAGGTGGCATGCGTGCCAAGTATCCCATGACTCACCAGGCCTTGTGGGAGTTCGTTCCCGGGTCCCGGTTTTGTCCATTTTTAAAATAACAGTCCGAAAAATGTCCGAAACGCCCCCGAAAAGTCCCGAAAAGTGCATTTTTCAGGGAAAGCCGTACTTTAACGTGCGATGACGTGTGTTAAGTACGCTTGGATATCGGGATGCTCGGGGCAGTCCCGGGACGTCTCGTTGGCTCGGCAACGGAGAGCTTAACGGGTTCCGATCAACTTGGAGCGGGCCAGTTAACGGATTCCGGTTAACTCCTAACGGATTTTGACGATCCGGATTTGGGTACTTACAGTTAGCCCCTCAGCGACGTCTCTTCCAAAGGAAGTGGGGTCGTTGAAAAAAGATAAGGATCCAAATCGGGATGCCTTACTTCGAAAGAGACCTGGGCGGTCAGCTGGCTGGACCCTTAGCGAAAGAATTCCTACGTATCCCGAGCAAGAATCAAGCCGATCCTAGTTCGTAGGTGCAAGGGGCCGCGCATGGGGACCTTGACCTGAGCGAGACTGTTGGGAGGCGTTTAAACCTGAATGAGACCATTGCGAGGTACCTGTACCTGAATGAAGACTATTGTGACGCGTCTGAACCTAGGATTTTTGAAACCTTCGAGGGCGTGTGGCACCTCAGACCGGAGTGGCTGAACATACGAGGGCGTGTGGCGCCTCAAACCGGAGTTGCTGGATCATACGAGGGCGTGTGGCGCCTCAAACCGGAGTTGCTGGATCATATGAGGGCGTGTGGCGCCTCAAACCGGAGTTGGCGGATCATATGAGGGCGTGTGGCGCCTCAAACCAGAGTTGCTGAGGATACGTTTATCCTGCGACGAAGGCGTTCGTGCCTTGGGTGCTGGACTTATGATGACGGCCAGGTTTATCCTGTTGGGGATAGGGTGGAAATGATGGGAACAGTTGTGTTAAACTGGCGTTATTAACAACTCGAAAGGATCGACGTTTCTTCTTTGGAATCCTGCTGGGGATGAGCGTTCGGGCTTACCTTGATGGCCGAAGAGGGATTGTTGTGCGGGCTTACCTTGATGGCCACTGAGGTGGGACGATCGGGCTTACGACTGGTGGTCGGGGAAGTGAACGATGGTGAAAACCACTAGAAATTTTAACGTCAGGAGACGGAATTGAGATTGGAATGTCCGGAGACGGGATTGAGCGTTTGAATGTCAAACGTCAACTTGAGATGGAAGTGAGCATTTGAATGTCAAACGTCAACTGGGGATTGAGAATTTAACGTCTGGAGACGAGCGTTAGTGAAAACTAACTGGGAATTTAACGTCTGGAGACGGGCGTTAGTGAAAACTAACTGAGAATTTAACGTCTGGAGATGAGCGTTAGTGAAAACTAACTGAGAGTTTAATGTCTGGAGACGGGCATTAGTGAAAACTAACTGAGAATTTAACGTCTGGAGATGAACATTAGTGAAAACTAACAGAGAATTTAACGTCTGGAGACGGGCGTTAGTGAAAACTATCTGGGAATTTAACATCTGGAGACGAGCGTTAGTGAAAACTAACTGAGAATTTAACGTCTGGAGACGGGCGTTAGTGAAAACTAACTGAGAATTTAACGTCTGGAGACGGGCGTTAGTGAAAACTAACTGAGAATTTAACGTCTGGAGACGGGCGTTAGTGAAAACTAACTGGGAATTTAACGTCTGGAGACGAGCGTTAGTGAAAACTAACTGAGAATTTAACGTCTGGAGACGGGCGTTAGTGAAAACTAACTGAGAATTGATCCTCGGGGGAATGGGGTGTTAGAAATGTCTAACTGGGGGGAAATTTTACACTTTTGGGGGCCAAAAGGGGTAAAATTGGAACTGCGAAAAGTTGAGGGGCCAAAGTGGCAAGGACTCTTTCTGCTGCAGCAAGAGTCCGGCCGGACTTGGACTGAATTTGACCAGATTCAAATCAGCGCCAAGGCCGACGCAAACCAGTCCATTTCCACCATTATTTCCGACGGGAGAGGAGAGAAAAGAGAGAAAATTTTCACCCCAAATTGTGAGTTTTGCTCAAATTTGTGAAGGAAAATCGACATGGAAGGTGATTGGGCACCAATGGCTCGTCCTGGAAGGACCAATGACGAAAGAAGGCGGTTGGTTCGGACCATTCGAACCACTACTTTTCCATTGAATCCGGCGGAGTTCTACCCGACTAGGGAGAACCACAAATCCAAAGGAGGGATCGAGAGACAAGTAAGCTTCCTTCAAATTCCATTAATTTTAAGAATGTGCATTCTTTAAATGTTAGAAATTTGACTAGGAATGAGCTAGGGATTTTGGTGCTTGAATTGGGGCTTTTGACTTTGCTATGAACTTTTGTCGAAATTGACTAGAGTGTAGTTCAATTGACACCATGGGTAGATGACATAAAAATTTTGGTTGCAAAATTCCATGTCTAGATGTGTTTTCCGAATTTAAAGCATGTTTAAATTGGGAAGGAGTAAATTTTCGAAAATGTTCGAAAGGATTTGAAAGTTCCGGATTCGACGGAGTTTTCGAAATGTTTTGAAAGTTCCGGATTCGACGGAGTTTTTGAAATGTTTTGAAAGTTCCGGATTCGACGGAGTTTTCGAAATGTTTTGAAAGTTCCGGATTCGACGGAGTTTTCGAAATGCTTTGAAAGTTCCGGATTCGACGGAGTTTTCGAAATGCTTTGAAAGTTTCGGATTCGACGGAGTTTTCAAAATGCTTTGAAAGTTCCGGATTCGACGGAGTTTTTGAAATGCTTTGAAATCTTGGACCGTCAATACTCCAACCGGGATGGAAATATTTTAGGAAAGGAATGAGAACTGCCATTGCATTGCATCATTTTGACATGCGTTCGTGCATTTTATTGATGTCGCTTCTGTACTTAACGTATTCTTGTCTTGTTCACCTGCAGGGGCGAGGGACGGTTGATGTTCGCAATCAGAAGATTCGGGGAGCCTTTGAGGTAGTGCGAGCGGTGTGGGAGATATTCCCGGACGAGGCTCGGGAGGGAGAGAGGAGTCCACGGCAGCTTGTGGTTGACTCCGGCTTGGCTGGATTTATTAGCGCGGTGGCTGCGATAGCCGTGACGCAGAGGGCGAGGTCCATGTACGTAGCTCTGAGCGAGTACTGGTGGGATACGACCCACACTTTTCATTTCAGGTGGGGGAAGGCGACGGTGACTCCCACTGACTTTGCTGCTATCACTGGGTTGCCGACCTGGGGCAACGCGCTGGTGTGGGTGGATGGCTATACCCCGGAGCAGTTGTCTGTGCTGCTGGGTTTCGATATTACCGATGCCAGGGGCTTAGGCATCCAGTACAGGCCGATGGAGGTACATCTGACGACGGGTATTGCTGATTATGGGGCGGGGTCCCCTAGGATGACTGCTGAGCGTCTGGCTCGAGGGTTTATATGGTTCGCGTTGTCGGCGACTCTGTTCTTGACTTCTGACACGTCCTATCACTTCCCTCTGCTCGGGTCGCTGACAGATCTAGATTCCGTGAGGGGGTATGCATGGGGGAGACTGGACTGGCCGAGCTCTATCACGCCTTGGACAGGTTCTCGCGGGGAGAGGAGAACTCCTTGAGCTGTTTCTCATTTGCTTTGGATGTAAGTTCCGTCTTTTTCTCTTCCTTGTCTCTTTTATGTACTCGTATGTATTTGCTTTGTAGCTGACATAAATTTCCATTTGCTTGACAGGTCTGGTGCTATGAGGTGTTCAGCCCGCAGCAGTGGGATATTAGGGAGGCGTACCGATCCTTGTACCCTGCCATGCTGTCTTGGCAGAAGAGGGCGAAGAAGGCGGTGTCATCGAGGGTGGGTACTCGGCTGTCATACGAGGAGGTGTCTCTGGCTCTGAGCCGGGAGTTCTCCGAGCGGATCCAGCTGACCTGGTGGAGTCGGATTCACGCTGGCGCAGTTCAGGTTGCTAGTGAGGTTACGCGGCGGCGGAAGCTACTGGTGGGACTTCACTGCGATGCGATGTATCTGGGGGAGAGGGTGACCCGTCAGCATGGCCCGGGGTCCCTTCCGATGGTGCCGGTGGATCCGCCTCTGCACATGCAGCATCCTCTGTCGATGCCGATGGAGGAGTTGGAGAGGTATAGACAGGGTGTGTTCTATACCGAGTATGTCATAGCGGGAGCCGACTATGACACCTTCTTGAGGATGAGGCTGAGGAGCCCGCAGGTGCAGCACAGGGAGGGCGAGGGCCCTGGACGTCCCCGAGATCTCCCGCTCCCACGCGCTAGGCTGGCGTACGAGGGGCTGGACGGTTCGCGCAGGCGGCTGGTGATCCCGATCCCGGAGGAGCCGAGATCACGGTATAGGGTGGACCCCAATACCTCGGTGAGCACTTTTGATTTTCTGCATTTGATAGTAGCATTCTGCAAATGTTGCATCTGTACTTTCTGCTTGTCTTCTGATGACTTTCCTGGTTCGCAGGTGTCTGGCCGTACGTACAATGAGGCGGTGAGACAGTTGGACGGGTGGGCCAACTACGCTAGGAGGCTCGTGGAGTTCCTGAGGTGCAGTTCCCGGAGGAGCGTGGATGTTCGTGAGCGGAGGCCGTCTAGGCCGAGAGGTTCGTCTGCTCCCACGGCTGGTGGAGAGGACTTTGCGCAGGGATTTGGCCAGTTCGCGGGCGGAACGGCGGGGTTTGGAGCTCATCCTCCTTCGCACTCGGGGCACGAGAGGGGAGAGTCTTCGAGTTCGCAGGCGCAGAGGAGGCCTTTCGCGTATTCCCGCCTGGAGGAATTCGGGGATTTCTTGTTCGCGACAGATCCGGCAGCTGCGGAGCAGTGCGTCGAGTGCTCGGATAACGAGCAGGACTCGGAGTAGTCCTTCTTTATTGCTTTTTAGACAAAAATGTATGTATTGTCTGGAACAATTTGACTTGAACTGTATTCGAAAAGGCGCCCTTGAGGCGGAACCTGTACTTCGCACATTTATTTAGTGATTACCTTCTTTTTATTTTCGGCAAATAAGCAAGTAGGTTGATCAAAAATAAATAAAATGAAACATGCATAAAAAATTGAACGGGTCAAAAATTATGCCTATATGCACTGATATTTAATTATTTGCACTGTTGCACGAGCCCGGGGCGGAAGAGGTGTTGGCATTGGTTAATTGAAACCAGGGGTAGCACGCAGATTCATAAAGGCATGAACAGGGCTTTGTTTGGAATTGTTTCCAATTTAAGAGCAGCTGGCTGCAGAGTTGACCAAGTCAACTGCAGAGAGAGTCCGGCCGGACTGAGGATGAAATTTCAGAGTCTTTTAAATTGCAGTTTCAGCTTTGCAATTCGTAAGAAACTGGGCTTTGCTTTGATCAGTTGGCTGAATTTCTTTCAAATTCCTAAGGTTTCCTTCACTTTCTTTCATGGCTCCCTTTCCTAAGCTATCGTCTCGGATGCAAGAGCGATACTTGGAAAATTTTCAGTCGTGCGTACAGAACCACACGAGGCAGAACAAAGGGTTTTTTCGAAGGTTGTTACAGGATGAAATCTGTTTGGGCTTTGAAGGAGCTCATGCCAGATTGGGATCTTTTGAGAGCAGCGGCTCGCTTCTGGGATGTACGAAGGAATGTGTACAACTTTTCGTACAACGAAATCACTCCTACGTTCGAAGATTTTCGGGCCATTCTGGGAGGACCTGAGACGGAACAGCTAGTTCTTCCGTATGCTGGTGGCATGGCCACTGTTGAGAAGCTAGTGTCTCTGCTTGGTATCTCGGCTGGAGAAGCATACGGGATGCTGATATTGAACACTGATTATGTCGACATTTCGGGACTGCCCGATAGATTTGCCGGAGCTGAGGGGAGCGTCTTCGCGTGGGACGCGTTTGCTCTGTGCGCGATTGCTACTCTGTTCACATTCACGTCTCTGGGTGTGTGCCATCACAGTGTACTGGACCTTGTGGGGCAGTGCCGGAGCGGGGGAGACATCGTGCCTTTGGTCTTGGGCGAGACGTTCCTGGGCATAGGTCGGATGGCGACCGGTAGCCGATACATGTGGGGAGGGAGTCCCGCTATGCTTACCATGTGGTTGAGGGAGAGGTTGCAGATGATGCCCGAGGTGCCAATGTCTTGTGACGCTTGGTCCTTCTCTCGACGTCCTCTGGTGATAGGGGGCGATCAGGCTGAGCTGGAGCTCTGGATGGCCAGACTCCGCACGCATCACTTGCGATGGTGGGTTCCCCACTGGAAGTTACAGACTTGTCGGACCGCTCAGGAGGGTCACTTGGTTGTTAGAGTGCCGGGGCTGTCCCAGACGGCTTTCTACATTCCATCGTTGGTTCTGCGACAGTACGGGCTGGAGCAGGTGCCACTGACGGGTTTAGTTCATGCTGCTACCTTCGAGGTGGGATCTCTGCTGATGGAAGATCCTTCGACGCTATTGCTGCTCACGCGGTTGTGGCAATACACGTCCTTTCCTGCCAGGGTTCTCTTTCACCGGAGAGGGGGCACTGTTCTGTCGACGCAGTATCTGAACTGGTATGAAGAGTGTATAGGGGAGACACAGATGTCTATCTTGTGGAGACGGAATGAGCTGTTGGGTGCTGATCACCTTGACAGCTCGACCTTGAGGAGGACCGAAGCGGGGGCTAACCCTCGGAATCGTACTGGGAACGACATGGCTGACTATGAGGCCAATGCTGATCGGGAGGCCAATCAAAGCACGGTCATGATGGCTCGAAGCGAGGCAGCTCGAGACAGAGCTAGGGAGAGGGCTGCGTTGACAGCTACAGGCTTGACGGAGGCATCGGGAAGGGTCCCTGAGCCAGGTAGAAGGACTACCGGAATATTCCCTGTGAAGGTGAAGAACACTCGCCGTGGGAAAGGGAAGGGGAAGAAGGATGAAGGACCAAGTACGGGAAACTAGGTTGACCTTGCTGTCCAGAGTATCCACCCACTGTCATTGCAGACACATTAACTGATTAATGTTTTATTGTAGTTTTGCTAGCGTGTAGCGAGTCAAGAGTTGACCGTGCTTGAACTCATCAAAGATTGTTTTAACCGTAATGAATTTGTAGGTTAATTGAAAAGAGTTTTTCGAAACACAAGCAATTGATGCTTATTGTATTTTTTTTTTTGAGACCGAACCAATGATGGCTGCCTACGTTCCCCTTTTACAATTGGACTAAGGGGCTCAGGTCACCGTAGTTCGACACTTTAGGTGAATTTGAGAAAAACAAAGACAAAAGAAGTGCGACCCTATTTTTTACCTGGATCATTAGCGGGAATGTATCCAGTTGGGTATTACTCTTTTAGCACTTTAATTTTACTGAGGGGTGGTGTATGGGGAAGGAGAGTTGACTCGTGCTCTTCCTCAAATGAAGTATCTGTGGAGCTTGCTTCCGTTCACGGGGTTAACGAAAGGGTTCCCGTCCAAGTCTGCTAACTTCATGGCTCCTCCGGAGAAGATTCTTTGTACCACGAACGGTCCTATCCAGGTAGGCTCCCACTTTCCGAGGGGATTGGTCTGCGTAGGAGGCTTTTCCTTTAGCACCAAGTCGCCCTCTCTGATGTCTCGGATCTTGACTTTCTTATCAAATGCTCGAGCCATTCTGCTTTGGTAGGCTCGAGTGTGTTCCATGGCTTTCAATCTGCGCTCGTCGAGTAGAGCAAGTTCGTCGTGACGGCTCTGTAGCCATTCGACCTCATTGATCCCGTTTTCCAAGAGGACTCGGAGGGATGGAATTTCCAATTCCACGGGTAACATTGCTTCCATTCCGTAGGTAAGTGCGAATGGAGTCTCCCCGGTGGCGGTTCTGACTGATGTTCTGTATCCCCAGAGGGCTAGATGTAGCTTTTCAGGCCAGTCCCGACCTCTGATGGTCATCTTTCTGATTATCATGGCGAGAGTCTTGTTTGCTGCCTCTACTGCACCATTGGTTTGCGGTCTGTAGGGAGAAGACTTGTGACGCGTGACTCTGAATTCGGTCAGCAGTTGGTCACAATCTCCTTCGAAGTGGGTCCCATTGTCGGATATGATCTCGTTGGGCACTCCGTATCGGCACATGATATTCTCTTTGATGAACTCGGCCACCTTCTTAGAATTCAGTACCTTGTACGATCTGGCTTCTACCCACTTGGTGAAGTAGTCGACTGCGACTAGAATGAACTCGTGACCATTGCTCCCTGGTGGAGTGATCTTGTCGATGACGTCGATTCCCCATGTGGCAAAAGGCCATGGCGTAGTCATGCAATAGAGTTCATGAGGAGGGATGTGATTGAGGTTGGAGAACCGTTGACATTTGTCGCAGCTTCGGACGAACTGGATGCAGTCTGTTTCCATTGATATCCAATAGTATCCCATACGGAGAATGATTTGTGTCAATGCTCTGGCATTCATGTGCGGACCGCAGGTTCCGTTGTGAACTTCGTTCATTAGCTCGCTGGCTTTTTCTTTGTTTACACACCGAAGGAGTGGCCCTTGGTGGCGCTTCTTGTACAACATACCCCCCAGAATGACGAAATGGGATGCCAGGCGTTTTAATGCCATCATGTTTTTGGCTTTGATCCCTTCTTTGTATTTTCCATCTTCATTTGTGAAGGAAGCTTCTCCGTTTTGGAGGTACTGGTATATTTGATTGTACCAGGGTTCGTCGATCGTTTCTTTTTTTATTTCGATCTCACAGCAATAAGCGGGTGTTTCCCGTCTGCCTATTCTGAGGGGTTTTACTGATTTCCCATCGGGAATTTTGACAAGAGAGGCGAGGGTTGCCAGGGCATCTGCGAAGCGGTTCCTGTCTCTTGGCAAATAATGGAAAGAGATGTCCTTGAACTGAGCAATGAGCTCCTCCATGTACGTGTGGTACTTCTGGAGGCCAGAATCTACCGTCTTCCATTTGTTGGACACTTGATTGATGATCAATGCTGAGTCTCCGTATACTTCCAGTTCTGAGATGTTGCGCTCGAGGGCGGCTTCCAGACCGGCTGCACAGGCTTCGTATTCTGCTGCATTGTTGGTTGTTTCGAAATTCAGCTTGATGGCTATGGGAGTATGCTCGTCCTTGGGATCGACAAGGAGCATTCCAATACCATTCCCCTTCTTGTTGGCTGCCCCATCGAAGAAGAGTTGCCAGCGGTTTGCGCTGTCGAGTGAGAAGATTTCGTCATCCGGAAACTGCGGATCAGGACCCTTGGGTTCACTGCTTGGGAAATCTGCTAGCTGATCTGCCATTACTCTGCCCTTTGTTGATTTTCTGACCATGTACTTGATGTCGAACTCAGCCAGGAAGAATGACCACTTGGCTAGTCGCATTGACAGGGATGGCTTGTCAAAGAGATATCGGACGGGGTCCATTTTGGAGACCAGGAGCACTGAATGTGACTGCATGTAGTGTTTCAGTTTCCCGACTACCCATACCAAGGCGGTACAAGTTTTCTCTAATGCTGAGTAGCTGAGTTCACTTCCTTGAAGCTTCCGGCTTACGAAGTAGATTGCATGCTCAACTTTGGAATCTTTCTGTTCTTGTGCCAGCATTGCTCCGATTGACGTGTCTGTTACTGTCAGATACAGGAGTAGTGGCTTGTCTTCATGTGGCGGGCACAGAATCGGGGGATTCACCAAGTAGGTCTTGATTTTCTCGAAAGCTGTCTGGCACTCGGCGTCCCAGTTGATGTCGGCATTCTTCTTCATCAGTTTGAACATGGGCTCGCAGAGAGATGTCAACTGGTTGATGAAGCGACTGATGTACTGAAGTCTTCCCATAAAGCTCTTCACTTCTGTCAAAGTCTGAGGCGGCTTCATGTCGATGATGGCCTTGATTTTCTTGGGATCGGCTTCGATACCTCTTTCTGTAACCATGTACCCTAGTACCTTGCCTCGCTTGACGCCGAAGGTGCACTTCGCAGGGTTCAATCTCATGGAGTGCTTTCTGAGTCTGTTGAAGAACTTTCTCAGATCTGTCATGTGCTGCATGTCTGATCCTCTGGAGTGGATGATCATGTCGTCGACATATACTTCGATTTCTTTGTGAATCATGTCATGGAAGAGGGCTGTTGCAGCCCGCTGGTAAGTAGCCCCAGCGTTCTTCAGACCGAACGGCATGACCGTGTAGCAGTATGTCCCCCACGGAGTGGTGAAAGCAGTCTTGGCTTGATCCTCCTCGAACATTTTGATCTGGTTGTATCCAGCGAACCCATCCACGAAGGACTTTACTTCGAAATTTGCCGTGGTGTCGACTAGCATGTCGATGTTAGGCAGTGGGAAATCATCTTTAGGGCTGGCCTTGTTGAGATCCCGGAAATCCACACAGCATCTGACCTTTCCATTGGCCTTGGTGACCATCACGATGTTAGAGAGCCAAGTCGGGTACTCAATCACTCTGATGAAACCAACTCGGAGCATTTTCTCGATCTCCTCTTTCACTTGCAAGGACCACTCTGGCTTAATCTTGCGTAACTTCTGTTTGACAGGCTTGGATTCGGGATCTAGGGGAATTCTGTGCCCCACGATCGAGGGATCGAGTCCTGGCATGTCTTGGTATGACCAGGCGAACACGTCAACATACTCCCGGAGGAGGTTTATCAAGGCTTCTTTTTCTGCATCGGTGAAGAAACTGCCCACTTGTGTCTCTTTAGGCTCTTGCACTGACCCCAGGTTCACTTTGGTCATAACCTCTTCGGCAGCTTGGGCCCGGTTGTCCACTTGGTCAACTACACGCTTGAGAACTTCTTTAATGTATTGTTCGTTTAATGTGTCTGCTTCCTTATCAATTGAGTTATTAACGTCTTTTAAGTTGTTTGTTAACTTATCAGTTGTTAAAGTGGCATTGAGAGGATACTCCGAATGGTCAGATTTTTCATTAAACGAGAACGAAAATACATGGTTGGCAACATTATCATAGTCTTCCAGCGTAAAGCCGTTGGACGACTCAGAGGACTAGACTTTTACAAGGACTGACTCAGAGGGTTTGAGACTGGGTTTAGGGAGATGTGGGTGCAGGCCCAGCTTGTCTTCCAATTCAGCCTGTCTTGCCCTTGGTCCGGTGAAAGTTACCCAATTCTTCAGTGGCATTGCTGGATGCTTGATGAGGGTTCGGGAATCAAGAGGCTTGGCTTCTGCTGTCCCAATCATGGCGATCATGCTGTTTTCAGAGCCCAGGTCAATTAGGTTTGGCACCTTCATGACTTCTTTAAAAAGACTCTGTAAAGCTGGTCCACTGAGAGCGTCTTCTATGAATTCTGGTTCCTTCTGCTTTGGAGCTACTATCTCGAATGTGGCCTCGGCGGCTGGTCCGAACAATCTGTTTCCCACGAAGAGCACCCTGAGTTGCTCTTTCGAGTCTGGGATTCCCTTGAATGTGTACTCGTGCTGGACTGTGGTGGCAGTTGGTCCAGGTAAGCTGTGATGCCGAGGAACGCTCCCCTTATCGGATTAGCCTTGAGTCCTCTGAAACGCTTGAGGTCCCGTGCTAACTGTTCCATCCTTTCTGTAGTCTCGGTGCTGACTGTCCCTGCTTCTTTCTCATCTTCATCAGTTCCACTGTAGGTCCCCTCGCCCGCTGCCGGTTCCGCCGTCGGTCCCCTCAGCTTCTGCTGGTTCCCTTAGTGAAGTAATGAGCGAGGTCGAAACCGTAAGGCCTCGGAGGTTGGGTGTGCCATCGGAGGTTCCCTTCGCGGGCCGTCGCCTTAGTACGGCCGAGCCTTTTGTTCTCCCTGATGTCAGCCGGTGTTGGCACATAACCAAGCCCCTGGACCGTGGTGTGGTCCTTGACTTCAATGACTTTGTGTTGGCCCTGTGACCTCTTGCCGAGCCCCAGTCCTGGTATGAAGTTCATGAGTTTCATCATCTTCATGGCGGGAGGAATCTTGTCGTGAGATAGTGGAAGGTCCACATTGCATATTTGGATCTTGGAGGTCTCCAGAGTGAATCCAGTTAATGCCATGTCATCACTATGCTAGATTTCTAACATCGGAATGTCGTTGGTGCTGGTCCCCTCGGTGGTGACGCTGTCGCCGTAGACTGTGGTTAGCTAGTTGCCTTGCATGAACTTGAGGCATTGGTGAAGGGTGGATGCCACGCCATTTATCTGATGCAGCCAGGGTCGCCCCAAGGTGGCTGTGAAAGTGATTGGAAAGTCCAACACTTGGAATTCGGTGGGGATCATCCGCTTGCCGAACCAGATATTAAGAGTAGCGACCCCGAGAACTGTACGGGAAGTAGATTCATAGGCCTTGACAGTGTGGACTGAAGGCTTCAGATCTGTAGGCTTGATGTCAAGCAGGTCCATCATCTTGGCGGGCAAGACATTCATTCCGGAACCTCCGTCTACCAACACACGGGGAAGGCGACGCTCGTCCAGCTGGACTGTGATGTAGAGTGGCTCATTGTGATCAGCCCCAAATTTCGGAAGGTCCAAATCTGTGAAGGTGATAATTTTGCCATAGTGGATATTGCCGATCATCTGAATGACTTCTTCTGGGGTTGCGTCAACGGGGACCATGATACGGGCCAGACTTTCCTCTAGCTTGAGCTTGTGAGGATATGAAGATGTGAGCAGGGACCAAAGGGAAATGTTCGCCTGGGTCTGCTTGAGCTGAGTGAGGATCGGGTCCTCTTTCACGGAACTAGCGTCTTTGGGTTGATCGGGTTGCAGTTCTGGCTCCGTCGGCTTTTTAGTGGCCTTAGGTGGTAATGTATGGATTTCACCCGATCGGGTTAGGACGCTGACATCAGGCTTGGTTCCTTCTGTATAGGCCGCTTTAAGTTGAGCCATATTTAGAGGAGGATTCCTCGTAGCGTAGGGCCATATGTCTTCCCTCAATTCCTTGATTGTAGATGAGTTTCCGGGAGCTTCGGCAGCTTTACGGATTCTATCCCAAGATACTGGCTTGGGTGCCTCCGTGAGGGGTTGGCCTACGGTTTGACACAGCTGTTCGAATGTCAATGCGCAACAGTGGTTGCCTGAGCTGAATTGTGCGTTGCTGACCCTCCGAGGGAGGCTGGAGAGTTCTTGGTTCAGGCGAACAGTCTCCTTGATCTCTTCACGGTATACCGCACTCCTTTCCTTCTTGCTGAGCATACTCAGGGCATTCTGGAGTTGGGTCTGGCGATACTCATGGTTTGCTAGTTTTCCTCCACTCTTGGCCCAGATTAACTTTCTTGCAGCAGAGCCTGCGTCGAGAGTTAGCGCCTGCGTTTCTTCCCATGTGAGAATAGCCAATGCTTCTTTGAACTGCGTGCGACAGTCTAGGTAAACTTCCATCGGGGAGAGCTTTCCCTTCTGCTTTATCTGAGTGGCGGGTATGTCGGAAGGTGAGTACACGGCTTCCCGAACATCTGCCCATGTAACTGGTTGCTGTCCCAGTTGATCGTTTCTGTAAACGAATGCCGCAGACTGTGGAATCTCCTTGAGCAGTCGCTGGAGATGTATTTCTATCTTTCTATTCCTTTTGAATAGACCTTCCTCTCTCAGCTGGCCTTTCAGTTTGAGTGCGGAAATGATCCGTTTCCATCCTCCCAGGACCCTTGGGATTCCGGTTTTGTTGACTTCATGCCCGGCTTGGAAGAGAATGGTTTCATCGTCTTCGTTGTCGCTTTCACAGAGAACTTGCTTTCCTCGGGGAGGTAAGCGCTGGTATTCGTTCTGCTGTGCCATTCCCTCTCCTAGGTCGTCGGGACCGTTGACCGTCCTCCCTTGGCAGAGGGGGTTGGATGAGAACAGGCGGTAGTCGAGGAAGTTGCCGTGAGCAAAACCCCTGAGGTCGAACTGGTCTAGAGTGGCCTCTAGCTTTCTGTCTGAAGCTGCTTGTGACACTTTGAGGGCTTGATCCCTGTGGGTCTTTTGAGCTTGGTTTTCATCCCAAAGACGGTTCTCTTGAGCGGCTAGTTCCATGAGGGACTTCCTTACGAGAGCTAAACAGTCTCCGTAGGTGCGTGCCGTCTGACTAGTGTCTAGAACTGTGATTACATCCAAATCTCCAAATGGCGGAAATACTTGGATTATGTTAAAGAAGGAAGTCGGGCCGGGACATTCCATGCGGCCTTCCTTGATCTCGACTACCAAGAAGTTCGCCCATATCTGCTTGATTGAACCCACGGGGTGTGAGCTGCCAATTCTCGCATGTTACTGGCCTCGTGATCTGCCGTCGATTGCCAAGTCTATAAGGGCTAGCAATTTGCTGGCGGGATGTGTGAATCCGTGGCCGTGACGACTGGGAGCAAAATCGAACTGGAGCATGTTGATGTCGAGGTGGTCATTTCCAATGTCGGAAGCTGACTCTGTCTTGCGGGGAAGACCTTTACAGATGTTTTCAGGGGGGCTATCGGAAGCATTCCCGAGGTTGATCTGATTTGTAGCAGGGTGAGGAGATTTGTCTCCTTCGCTGTTGCCCTTGGCCTTGGCGGCGCTTGTGGCTTAAGCTTGACTGACGGCACGGGCCAGTTGCCACTGGGGCTGGTACTCGGAAGTGATGAGGAGCTCTGAGCTCGATTAGCCAGGGCCTCGTTTACCATGAGCAGGCAGTCATCGAGGGTAACTTTGGCGTTGAAAAATCTGATAATAAGGACCGGATCCTTGGTATCATCAGGATATCTAGAATAGATGATGTTGACGAAGTCGTCGTCAGTCACTTGATCAGAGGGATTCTTGGTCGTGTCAACTAGTTGCTTCCAATTGTCGGATAGCTGCCTGTACTGGACGTTGAGCTTGACAATCTCCATAGTGTTGGAGCCCTGGTCGTAGGTGACCTGATCGGAACGGGCGCCGTCCTCGAAACTGAGCATATGAATGTAGGGATCTGCCCGTAGGTCTGCCGCGTCCTCGACTTCGGAGAGTCCTGATTCGTCAGCGTCTGACGGCTCAACCCAGATGTAAGGATGTATTGCGTCTAGGTGCCCTGCTGGAGCTGCTAGAAAGAAATCATGCTCTTCGCTGGAGAAGAGGGGTGCAGCGGGTAGTTCCTCGTGGGGGACATCCCATACGACGTCCATGCATTCAAGACGAGTATTACGGTGCTTGTTGATCTTTATTACGAAAATCTCTTCGCCTGGCGGGGCCAGAGAGTTGGCTTGAAGAATGCTGACAAACCTCCAATTGGAGACAGGGGGTTTATGTGCCCGCATCATGGCGATGCTCAGTGTTTCATTCCAGTCTGCCTCCAAATGTTGGAAACGACAGTTGAACTTGATGTATCGGACTGCTTCAGGGTCTGCCTGCTCGAGTACGTTGACGTAGTTAGCATCTCCGGACTCTGAGGGATTCTGATGAGATTTGCCCCGATTTTCCCTTGGTTGACTTGAAGGAGGTAGCCCCGGTGCCTGGCTGCGGGCACGCTTGGCTGCTATCTTAGATTCATTTCCTATGAGGAAACTGTCTCCTCTGATGACTTCGAGATCTCCCTGCCGGTTAATGAACTTGACGCACTGATGGAGAGTGGAGGCTATGGCTTTCATGTGATGTAGCCAAGGGCGTCCCAACAGAGCTGTGAATTCGGATGGAATGTCCATCACGTGGAATTTTGCTGGAACCATTTGGGTTTCGAACCAGAGTTACAGAGTCACCGTCCCCAGGATGGGATGAGACGTGCTGTCATAGGCCTTGATAGTCCGAGTTGACGGAATCAGGTGGCTTTCGTTGATGCGTAGGTGAAATTACCCAGGATCCGGAGCTCCCGCGCATCTCGCATTCGTCGCCGTTCGGGAATGTTCGCCCGGATCCGAGAGGCAGCGCGTTCGCGCTCCGGCATCTGGCTTTATTCCTTTTCAGCGTTTGCGTGATGTTGGAGGTGTCTCGCCGTGTTTTGCTTTGTAGAGTCGCCACGCCGTTTTTATTATTAAGCCCAAAACATTGAAAAAGGGCATCAGTTTAAAAAGAATAATAAACTGTTTTTGTGTGATGAGATTTTGAGTTCGGAGGTCAGATGACTCCTCGGGAAGAGAATATTAGAATCTTAGAGCTCACCCGAGTCGCCTCGTAAAAACAAGTCTTTCGGATACCCCTAATATTCTTTAAATGTTGTGTGTGTGTGTGTGTGCTTTTAAAAATGCATGTTATGTCGGATGTCTACATTGTACACTATGTATTGAAATGTATTGAAATAGTGTAGGAAGGAAGCCTTACCAATGTTGGTTCGTGTCTGTCTTCCGCTTGGGAATAGTGTTTGAGGATGGAATGATGTTCCGGTACGGACCGGGATTGCTTCGGGAGGGGCCGGTTGTCTCATGCGGACAGTAGTTTCGGCGTGAGTTGAGATTGTAGGCCTGCGTTGGCGCAGGTTCGGCGTGCGTTGGGATCTCAGGGATCACTCGGGCAGGTTCGGCGTGCGTCGGGTGGCGAGTCACTCTGCAGTTTCGGCGTGGTTTGGGATCGCCGGTTTGACACGGAAAGAGCCGGGACGCCTCGGGAAAGACCAGGCAAGGCCTCGGAGTACCACGAGGGGCCTCAGAGTACCTCGAGAGTGCCTCGGGGCAGCGCGGGAGCGTCGCGGGAGCGCTCGGGGAGGCTTCGGAGCACCACAAGGGGGCTTGGAAGGCCTCGGAAGGATCCGAAAGGGGCCGAGATTGCCCCGAAGGGTCTTAGAAGGGAGCCTGAAGGCTAAGGGAGGAAGAGAGAAGAGGGAGGAGTGTCTGAAAATGGGAGGGGAGCCCTCTATTTATAGTAGGAAAAATTTGCAAAGAGGTCCGTACGGACCTCCCTGGTTATCCAGAATTTTGGTTTTCCTCGATTTGAGGGAATATGTGATGATGGTGAATATTCTGGAATTATGATGTCCCCTATGCAATATGGTCCGTACGGACCATCTTGACATGCAAAGAGGTCCGTACGGACCAACTATGCATGAGGGTAATCATTTTCCCCGGGATTTGAGGGAATATTGTGGACTTTAAGAGGATTCAGTAATTATTAAAGCAAAGAGGTCCGTACGGACTACTTTTGCTTTTCCGATTTCCTGAAAATTTCCAAAAGGTCCTTCTGTCCCTTTTTTATCACAGAAAGGCCCCTCCCTTGGTTTGGTTGAGGGTTTTGAGAGGGTTTTGAGTGTCATAGGTCTTCGAGACTGTGTTTGTGAGTCTGCGGTGTTTCCTGTGTGTTCGGCAGAGGGTGATCCAGATTGGGGTACTTACAGAAGCCCTCAACGACGTCACTTACGGAGGAAGTGGGGTCGTTGGATAAGATAAGGGTCCTAATCTGGATCGCGTCCGGGAGAGGAAGTGACCGTGGAGGTCGTGGCAGGACGTGGCGGTGTCCTGTCAGGTGACCGCTTTGGCCGGGCTGGACCTTGTGATAGGATTCTACGTATCCACAGGCGGGAATCAAGCCTCGATCGTAGTTCGTGTGTGGGGTGAGTGTTGTAGTGCAAGAGGACGGGAGATGTCCTAGCGACTAAGACTCCTATGGGTGGGCGTGGTGGTGTCCCGGGGTGACCGTATGTGTCGACGGCCGGACCACAGTGATAGGATTCCTACGTATCCCTGGCGGGAATCAAGCCTGGCCGTAGTTTAGAGGTCGTGAATTTGTGAGTGTATGTGGGCGTGATGGTGCCCTGAAGTGTCGTGTGACCGCCGAGGTCAGTGGTAAGGACGGGGTGATGTCCTAAGATGTGGTGACCGCCGAGGTCAATTGTGAGGACGTGGTGGTGTCCTGGGGTGGAAATTTTATGATTTTCCTAATCGGGTGGTTTAAGGCCTTCCGGGCCGGAGATAGTGATGGGGGTTTATACGGTCTTCCGAACCGAGTGGTTTAAAGCCTTCCGGGCTGGAGGTAGTGGTAGAGGTTTATACGGTCTTCCGGACCGAGTGATTTAAAGCCTTCCGGGTTGGAGATAGTGTGAAGGCTTGAGTCATCTTCACGGTTTGCGCTGCCATGCTGAGAAGAGAGAGAGAGGACTTTGAATCGTCTTCTGGCTGCGGTTTGCCATGCGTGAGGACTTTGAATCGTCTTCTGGCTGCGGTTTGCCATGCGTGAGGACTTTGAATCGCCTTCTGGCTGCGGTTTGCCATGCGTGAGGACTTTGAATCGTCTTTTGGCTGTGGTTTGCCATGCGTGAGGACTTTGAATCGTCTTCACGCGGTTTGCCATGCGTGAGGACTTTGAATCGTCTTCGGCTGCGGTTTGCCATGCGTGAGGACTTTGAATCGTCTTCGTCGCGGTTTGCCATGCGTGAGGACTTTGAATCGTCTTCACGTCGCGGTTTGCCATGCGTGAGGACTTTGAATCGTCTTCTGCGGTTTGCCATGCGTGAGACTTTGAATCGTCTTCGCGGTTTGCCATGCGTGAGGACTTTGAATCGTCTTCTGGCTGCGGTTGGTGGAGGCATGGCTGCCTTGAGCTTTGATTGCGAGAGGTGTAGATGCCTCGTGCTTTATCTGCTGGGGAGAAAGTTGGACTTACGATGGCCGCCGGTGTTGTTCTGTTGGGGATCATCGTGGCCTTGTGTAGAGAAGCTTTCCCGCCGAGAGGGTGACTTCGGGCTTACTTTGATGGCCGGTGTTTGAGTTGCCGTTGACGGGCAAGGAGATGATAATGGCCGGTGATTGCTTCACTTATTTGGCGTTTTAAGGAGGCGTTTCGTGGGGCGCTTAGGATTTGTGCTCGAGGTGTTGGCTCCTTCTCCTGCGCCAACATTGTTTCTTTGCTGAAATGTGGCGAAATCCGGGCTTACGTTGACGGCCGGTACTTTTGAGGATATGTAATCTTGTACGACTTTCCCTTTTTGACTTGTTAGGGAAGGAGCTCGAAGCTTACTTGGATGGCCTAAGTGTCTTTACGTTACCGCGTCTAGTTGAGTGTGTTCTGGAGAGCATTTCAGGTGCCTTGAGATTTATGTTTGCAGGAGGAGTGATTGGCTCCTTCTTGCGCTTGTTTTGCCGTTTAGAGAAATTGGGCGAAATCCGGGAGCTTACGTTGGCGGCCGTGCTTGCGTTGCCGTTGGAGTGGGGAGAAGGTTAGGGCTTACATTGGCTGCGGTTCTTGGAATTGCCGTTGGAGTGGGCGAGGTCCGGCTTACAACGCGATCACGGCGGTTCTCTGAATTGCCGCTGGAGTGGGCGAGGTCCGGGCTTACACTGGCGACGGCCGGTGAATTGAGGGTACGCGGAGTGGGCGAGGTCCGGGCTTACACCGGCGCGCGCCGAGTGGTTGAATTGCCGCTTGAGTGGGCGAGGTCCTGGCTTACCGATCAATAGGTGGCTTTCGAATTGCAGTTGAGGCGGGCGAGGTCACTGCAGGGCTTACACCGACGGCCCGCGTTCTTGAATTGCCGTTGGAGTGGGCGAGGTCCGGGCTTACACTGACGGCCGGTTCTTGAATTGCCGTT